>CM064495.1:55769510-55779510 GCA_032716605.1 Paralithodes platypus
GCAAAAAAAAATCAACACTTAACATTTATGAAACGAAAGGTCTAAGAATTGACAAAGAATTTGGGCGAAAAGTCTTAACATCGCCAAACTAATGAGGTGAGCGTCTTAAAATCTAAAAACTATGTTGAAAGGGTTAAGGCCAAATGACATCGTTAATAAAGACCCACTTGGATTGGGCCATCTATAATCAAGTTAAGATTAAGTATTATTATACGCTCGTTATTCTTCACTCTTGTTTTATTGTATCGTTTCTTTATACTTCTTGATGTATTGTATCGTTTCTTTATACTTCTTGATGTATTGTATCGTTTCTTTATACTTCTTGATGTATTGTATCGTTTCTTTATACTTCTTGATGTATTGTATCGTTTCTTTATACTTCTTGATGTATTGTATCGTTTCTTTATACTTCTTGATGTATTGTATCGTTTCTTTATACTTCTTAATGTATTGTATCGTTTCTTTATACTTCTCTATGTATTCTATCCGTATATACTGTACATGTCCTAACTACAATTATGTCTAGACCTCTCGGTAAACTAAGCACATCCGGGCCAAACTTACAATAATTCCCGTGTGATATGTTTGTTGTTATCTCTGTTCCTCTCCTTTCCCCCCCCCCCCCCATCCCCCTACCTGTGGCCATAGGGACAATTAAAGGTGTTGTTTTAGGGAGAAAAGGTTGACGGTGGAGAGGTTTGTGGCTAGTGTGTGTGTGTGTGTGTGTGTGAGAGAGAGAGAGATAGTGTGTGTATGTGTGTGTGTGCTCGTGTGTTAATGTATATGTGTGTGTGCGAAAGAGAGTGTGTATGGGTGTTTGGGCGAGATATGTTTGTGTGTGTGTGTGTGTGTGTGTGTGACAGAGAATGCCTTTATGTGTACGTGTGAAAGAGTGTGTGTGTCGTAACTTTACTACTAAATTAACGCCTTTTGTTAAGCAGTATTTCATGTTATATTCACTTACACTTTACTTCCATTATACATTCATTTATGCAGATTAGTCGTGGTGTGCCTAATATAACAATAAGTGGAGAGAGAGAGAGAGAGAGAGAGAGAGAGAGAGAGAGAGAGAGAGAGAGAGAGAGAGAGAGAGAGAGAGAGAGAAGAAAAGAAAATAGAGAGAGAGAGAGAGTGTGTGTGTGTGTGTGTGTGTGTGTGTGTGTGTGTGTGTGTGTGTGTGTGTGTGTGTGTGTGTGTGTGTGTGTAAGTGAGTGAGAGAAGAGGAAAAAGGATTAAGGATAGTACAATTGACCACTTGCGAGTTTCGTTCTCTAAGGAAGTTGGAGCTGTAGACATGGATATCAAGCAGAATAACCAGCTATAATATGGTTTTAGTAATTACATAAATACATAAAACCAAATTCAACACACCTTTTAGCTAGCAGAAACCTACATTATTATTGCATTTCTGTTTAATATCGATGTCTACAGCTCCAACTTCCTTATAGATTGGAACTCGCAAGTGGTCAATTGAGCTCAGGCTTTGGAACTTAATAATAATATGATAAATGTACAGTTGAACACATGAATGTGTCTACACTCGGTGATTATATAATTGAAGAAAACTTAGTATGATTGACTTAATATTGATTGAAAGGAGTGCAGTTTGCTTTGGAGTAGTTAATTAATATGACCAATTAACGCTATCATCACAAATTAATCTTGCAAGTCATCCATTTTATATTTCCATCCTTGCATAAATTTAGGGAGTGGCTACAAACTTATGTGCCCGCCTGTACCGGCTATTACCCAGTGTTAACCCTTTCAGTACCGGTGACGTCTTATTGTTTTTATTTCAGCTGCATTAAGACGATTTTTATGTAGCTTAGGAAGGATATATAGTAGCTAAAAGGAATAAATGAGATAGTCTGTAGCCTCTCAATTGGTAGACGTCCTCCTCAAGCTGAATAGAATCGTCTAATAGTTGCCAGACAATAATTAAAAAGATGCCACCGGTACTGAAGGGTTTAAAGATTATGTTTATTTTCCTTCTGTGTTGGGGTGGTTCAATCAGAGTTATGGCTGGTGTCATCTACTAACTTACAATAACCAATGTTTACTCATCTTGTACACCATTGTTGTCCATCTCTTTTCAGTGAGTAGTGAAGACAATGAGGTCCTACTACCAATGTGCTCTTTATATCTTTATATTGGTTCACTCGTACAAGTTAGACTCTCTCCTTATGTTAATAATTTCCAGACGCCAGGTTTATTCTTAATATTTACCATTATTCGATTGTATTTGGTTTTGGAAGGACTTTTAGGGATCCAAAGAAATATACTCAATCAGCCTTTATACACCCAAAGGCGCTTCATAAACTGCATTTAATCATCAAATAGTAACTATGGTAAAACAAGAATGTCGTCATATTATAGGGTTAAGGCTGTGTGTGTGACTGTCAAGGTTGTGGGGTGAAAGTCGGCCCCAGTCTGACACTGCCATTGTGACGGCCACCGCTGTCATTTAGCCTTACCTGCTGAGGCAGATTCAACCAAAGTATATATATTTGGATTCAACAGGTTAATCATTTTCCCCAACTTTGTGTATATTTTATGGAATTTGATACAATGGTTTGTTTATTACGAATTTGGTATTCTTTTGTGTTTTCTTTTATGTGTAAGATGGAGATAAAAAGCAAAGCTACCTGTAACGAGAGTCCCTCCAACTCCCCAACCCCCCAATTGAAAGAATGAAAGAGAGACAAGACCAAGTTATGTTAAAGTAAAAATGGCTGAACACAGAGAACTTGAGACAGTTTAAGTCGTAGGGTGAGGGAAAGATAGATTAAGGGAGAGATCTCCCATAGTGTTGTTGAGTGGAAGACAGACTGGGAAAATCGGTTTACTCTAGTCTTACAGAATTGGACAGAATAGGGGTGGGAATGTGTTGAAATGTGGGTGCCGCCCAATCTCCGTAAGGGAGGAGGTATTCACTGAAAACCATTAGAAGAACATTGATCCTTATAATAACAGTAGAAGAGAGAGAGAGAGAGAGAGAGATGCAACATTGCAGCGTGTAGTGCGATATTGTTAATAATTTGTAAGAGGAGGTGAGTTGATGAGACTAAATGCTTTTGACTCTACCCCTTCAAGAAGTGCGGTATTGGTGGAAACTCCTCACACATGCGAACAGTACTTAATACAAGGGTGCACAGTACCCCTGTACTGCACAGTACCCCTGTACAGAACATGAAGCTGTGCGGGGGAAAAAAAAAAAAAAAAAAAAACACACACACGCAGACGGTTGAGCACACCTAACTTCTGGGAAGCTGTTTTTGGCAAGAGTAGTAATATGGTCCTTCCAAGAAAGGTCAGAGGAAAGAGACACCAAACATATTGAGAGAGACGAAGGGTCGATTTGAGTGTTGTTGATGAGTAAGGGATAGTTGTGTGGAAGATTGTGATGGGTAGATAGAGGGAGAAATTGTGTTTTGGAACCATTGAAAGCAACAAGGTTATCTGTGACCCAATTGGAAATAGTTGATAGATCAGAAGATAGGTGTGCTATGACCTCACCACGTGAGTTTTGAAGTGACTGCATGGAGGGTCGCTATGGAAGGCTAGTTGAATAATATATAATAGTCATTGGCATAGGAGTGGATAGGAGTAGAGAGACAGTTGAGGAGATCATTATGCATATTAGAAATAGAACTGGAGATAGCACAGAACCCTGAGGAACACCTGAGTTGATAGCAAAGGGTTTCTATTATTCCTCACAAACAAAATCCTGGACTCTTACCACTTTGTGTTTTAATATAAGACAACATTTTATGAATTTATGAGATAAATTGGAATATCATTGCAATTAATATAACTTATATTTAATCTTATATTATGTCTTGCTCTGAAACATTAGTTTATGATTTGTGAAGTATTTCAGAGGTGCTAATTCCTGGCTCTAAAAGCAGATTATTTTGAAACGAAGTTACCTTTTGAGAGCAGGAGGAATGGCATTTTCTACCGGGGTATTTCTTAATAAGCTTGACGGAATTTTAGGGAGGAAACTAAAGAAAATCATAAATATATGAATAGATGAACAAATAAAATACAAAACCTCCTCTTAAAACTGAACAGCATCACCAAGATATTACTAAGCTATCTTTCATTTCAAGTTTGACTGTGTATAAAACTCACGTTGATTGGTTGTATGAGATCCAGGTGGGCTCTTATACTCTAATACGACTACTAATAATTTCCTTCGTGAAGGTGAAAGGTCAAACCCTAATATGGTTTAAGAATATATGACCGTCTGACCCCAAAGTATAGAAAACATTGCGAAAAAAGATAGGGAGGGAGGGAGAGAATATACGACATAGGGGAGAGGGAAGGGGGGGGGAGGGGGGGTAGATGTAATAGATAGGTGGGAAGAGAGAGAGTTAAGGGGAGATTTCCACTTGAGGGACTTTTCTTTTGACTCCTTTCTCCCTCATGTTTAGCCCCATTGCTTTTGAGATTTTAAGACGTTCGCCCCATTATTTGGGCGATTTTAAGAACTTTCGCCCAATTTCTGTCAATTTTAAGAACTTTCGTGCCATTTAGGTGTCGATTTTTTCCAGGCGAGCGATAGCGAGCCTATAATTTAAGAGGAGCCGGCCTTTGGCCGGGACATTGTTCTACCGAAAAATGTACAAATTTATCTTGAAAGGGGGTCAAGGGAGTTTGATTATAAACTTGATAGATGTCTAGGGAACAAACTAAAACCTCCCCTTAAGTGAAAGGGAGGGAGATGCGGAGGTCAGATAGCAACGCGGAAGGAGATGGGTAGAGTAGGGCTTAGGTGGAGAAGAAGATTAACAGATAACAATAAAGAAGAAGAAGAAATAGAATAATAAGATGAGGAGGAGGAGGAAGATGAGGAGGAGGAGGAAGAAGATGATAGAGAAAAGAGGTTGCACTAGAAGATTGGAAGGAGAGGAGGGGTGGAGGTAGAAAAATAGACGAAGGAGAATACCTGGTACAGTTAATATTATGCCCCGAAATCCATTAGCTGCCATCTCAACAACCATAAGAATACCTGAGTCTCCCATCACCACCATCACAGAGAATGGAGTCAAGTGAAGGAAAATGGTCAGCCTGATACTGCCCCCTTAGGAACCATCAGTAGAAGAAAACACCCACACGCACGCACCAAGATCCAGTTTACAATGGCGTGCAGACCGGACTCTTCCATCATTTGCCTATGTCCCTCTTATCCCTGAACAGTAACCCCACCAGGGACTGGAGTTTTCAAAAAGGGACTAAAGTTCTGTAGCTATTTTTAACTTATAGTGTGCTGGCTTAATAATCCAGAAGGGTTGATAGTCTCTGAAGTCCTATTTTTACTAATCAAGCAACCCCAAGACAACGTGGAAGTTAAAACTACCAGCGTGCCGGAACTCAACATCGGATCACCATCTAGCTCGTTGGCATGCTAGTTTTTATCTGCTTCATCTAAAACTGGCAGAGGTGCATCATGTACTGTACCACGGGCACAAGCCTTACTTCGTCTGAGATTAGCACCTATAGAATTACGTCATGCCCAATGGCCACCATGCTTCATGTACGGTTGGCCTGATAAATCGTGTCGCCGCTGTCATTACGTTTTGCTCGCTGTATGCTGTATTAATGTCTGTCAGATGTTGAATGGATTGTGTAAAGATAGGAACATAATTGTATATCTCACTCTGAACGATGATTTAAACCTTAGATAGCGCTGATGCCAATTATTGATCGAAATATACTCGGTGCCGCGACATCACTTATTTGGCCAACTATACACCACTGGCACCACCATTCCTTCGTCTCAGATTGTCAACAGTTCTTCATGTACCCTACTCCTGGCGTACTTGTCTCATTTATAACAGCCACATCAACCCTGCAGCCTGTAACCATTTGAAACATCCTTAGTTCAATAAAAAAGTAAGTGAATATGGTGAAAATCAAAACGTTAACCGTATTAACAATAATAGAAATAACAACAACCTTCTTGTTTTCTATCTTTTTCTGCTACATGTTTTTTTTATGGATTAGCTACAAGCATCCTCGTATTATTTCTGCCTTTTCTTCTTACTCCTCTGCAAAATAGCAAAACAAAAAAACGTAAACAGAATGAGAAGGAGGGAAATGAGAGATAGAGAATAATGTGTAAAGACCAAAGACGAGAGGGGGGGGGGGGAGAGAGAGAGATATGTATAAAGACCCATGATAGGGATAGGTGATAGGTGATGGGGAGGGGGGGGGGGGGGGGGGGGCTGACGAGTAATGGGGGGATTAGCGGTGGAGGACGACAGAGGATTGTGGTCGTTTGGAATGGGGTGGTGGTGTGGGGGGGGGGGGGGGGTTTATAGGGGATTACGACACTCACAACCCTTTAACGGAATACCCCAAAAAGAGTAATGATGATAATAAAAGTAGCAACCATTGTAACGCTGACAACAACAACAGCAACAAACAAGTATGCAAATAACAACAACGACAACACCAATGAAAGTGAGACAGACAGAGGGAGAAAAAGAGAGAGAGAGAGAGACAGACAGACAGACAGACACATATATAGATAGACAGATAAATAGATAGATAGATATACAGACAGACAGAGACAGACATACAGACAGACAGATAGATATATAGATAGACAGACAGACAGACAGACACAGATAGATAGATAGAGAGAGAGTGAGTAATGTGTAAAGAACCTGGCAGACAAGTAATGTAGGCTTACTGTTGTTGGAGGACAGAGACTTGTGGTCACTGGAACGGGTGAAGGTGGAAGGTTTATAGGAGGGTGGGAGACCTGATGGGTGGGATGGGTAAACCTTCTGTGGGATACCTGATGGGACCCCTTCTGTACGGTGGTAATATTTTCCATGTATGTTGGCTAAAGCCGCTGTCACACGAACGCTTTTTCCGTCAAATTTTCATGAGCAAGTTTTGTTTCGTATTATTTCGGGACATTTTCGCACTATTATCGGTAACTACACTGAAGGTAGATTATGTTAGGCCGCTGATTCTGATAAAGTGTAATTTTTAAAGCTTCCAGACCATAATTGCCCGTACAAATTGCTCGAAAAAGGGCTCGTTTGACTCCGGCTTAACTAATGGCAGTTACAATCAGCTTAACAAGGATACCTGGACATTACATGAATAAAACTAGCATTAAATCCTTCCCCAACAGGTAAAACTTTTATTGATTTTGATTATTTCCTTTGCGTTTATCTTGTGTCGTCCCAGTTCTGGTTTGTTTATTTTGCAAGTTTTACATTATAATTGATAGACAAAATTAAATCCAACAGTTGATACCATATTGATAAACTGTAGATCCCGTACTCTGGCCTAGGTGTTGATGTGGAAAGGGTTAATTAATGATAGTGCACAGCCATTTAAGGGGAAGGTGAGTTTATTGTTTTTTGGTCATTATTCTTATTTGTTTATTTAGGTTGTGGCTTTCTTAACCTCCTAAATTGGACGGAAGGTTTTAAAATTGACAAAGAAAAGGGTGAAAAGTCTTTAAATCGCCAAATTAATGGAGTGAACGTCTTAAAATCTCGAAGCTAATGGGACTAAGCATGAGAGAAGGGGGTTCAGAAAATTAACCAGCCCCTTAAGCTTATGAGATGGATTATGACATGCTAACGGTAGTCCTATAAACACTCCACCGTTTCTGCTTCACCTCCTGCACCTTGTCCCTTGTTCAATCTCAAAATCGGTTCCTCCTACAAAACATGGTATAAATATGGTACTGTGTTGGTGGTGTATTGGTTTAGATGCTTATGTTCTGGGTGAGGTGTCCCGAGTACGAATCCCGGGAGGACCATATGCTTTCCTTAGTTTATTCAAGTACGTTGAGGTTTGTAATGGATGCTTAATGTTAAGAACAGGGTGTTACTTATATGTACTGTATAATCATTAAGTATATCGATATACGTTTCAACTATAAGACTTGAAAGGTGAATCGATATACCTAATGATTATATATATACCATTGTTTGTAGGAGGAGTTGTAAGGTAAATCAGTATACCTGTGGGGATGGGTTTATTATTAGTTATTACAAATACGCCTCTATTAATTCTAGTAGAGATGGCAAAAACCCAACTGCAGGAAATTGAAAGAAATGGATAGCAAAGAGGAAGGCTTTTAGAGAGAGAGAGAGAGAGAGAGAGAGAAAAGCTAGCACTGGAGAAGACAAGCAAACTATAATGTGATACAAAGGGAAGGGGAGAAGGAGAAAGGAAAGTTTGTAAAAAAATTAGGCTATGTGTATATCTCGTGAGTAGAGAGAGAGAGAGATTGTAGGTGTGTGAGAGTGTGTGTGTGTGTGTGTGTGTGTGTGTGTGTGTGTGTGAGCGAAAAAGAGTGTGTGTGTGACAAAGAGTGTGTATGTACAAAGGAGTACAAAGGAAATCAAGCAACAACAGATCTAGTGACCCTTCTAGGCTGCTTGTCCTCCAAAACACTGAGGATCAAGTGTCCAAACAGTGGTTTAGAGTGGGTAAGGGAACATTGGAAAGGGAACTACTGCCCTGCCACTAACGTGGCAGGACTAGGAAGTTAGTAGGGGACATATGGGTTAGTAACTGAGGGGAGGATAAAGTTATTCATTTACAAACGCAGTCAGTCGCGGGTTTGATGCGAGATATTTGTCTAGGCGGAATTTAAATGAATCAACGGTGCTGCAGTCTATAACGTCTCGGGGAAGCCCATTCCACAAGTTGACAACTCGATTGAAGAAGAAATTCTTAGATTCGTGCGAGTTAAAAGATTTACCAATAATTTTGCAACCGTTTTTGTGTGGAGGGAGGGGGGGGGGGGTAATAAAGGAAATGAGAGTGTAGGATGATAATTGTAATCAACGGTAATTAATTTAGAACATGATAATATAATTAAACAAGTAGAATATACCAGTGGGGAAGCTTGTGTAATAATTGGAAGTACGCTCGCATGTAACCAAGAGGCCCCAAGTTCGAATCCGGGCAGGTGGAGAAGTTTGGGCAACCTCCTCACACCTCATGCCTCTGTTCGCCTACCTTGCCAGGGTTAATATTACCTCATCCCTTCATTCCAGTAACAATAAGGAAATAAATATATACAAACAAAGCCATACAGATGGTATAATATTAAAATATAGATACGAGATGAAAGGGAAGACGAGAGGAAGAAATGGAAGCTTGTATATACCAGTAAAAAAAAACAAAAAACAAAAAAAAAGAAAATGCAATATAAATGCGTGTGGCTCGTGACTGAAGGGGAAAGGTGCAAACTAACCCGGATCATGGCAGAGATACAATGATTTACAAGGAATTGATATCATTTCAAAAACCTTGCTACCCGTTGCAAAGAGATACTCTGGAGAATAAAAAAATATATAATGTAGAACACTCATTGCTAAGTTTGCATATAAGTATCCTGATCTACTTTATCATCTTTGTTGAAGAACTATTTAAGGGGAGATTTCCACTTGAGAGATTTTTTTCTTGACTCCTTTCTCCCTCATGTTTAGCCCCATTGCTTTTCTAATTTTAAGACGTTCGCCCCATTATTTTGACGATTTTAAGAACTTTCGACCCATTTCTGTCAAATTTAAGACCTTTCGTGCCATGTAGGTGTCGATTTTATCCTGGCGAGCGATAGCGAGCCTATAATATAAGAGGAACCGGCTTTCAGCCGGGACATTTTTCTACCGAAAAATGTACAAATTTATCTTGAAAGGGGGTCTAGGGGGAGTAATTTTAAGCTTGACGGAAGTCTAGGGAATCAACTAAAAACCTCCCCTTAACAACGTCTGAGAGAAGCTTGCTCCATGAAGAATATATTTTGTCATGTGAAAAGATGACCAGCTATACAAGTGATAAACCGGTTTAATTTAAGATGACCAGCTATACAAGTGATAAACCTGTTTAATTTTCGGTTGAGATTTCAGCCATATGTTCATGGCTTCTCAATAATGGACTAGAATCAATAGTATCAGACCCATTTAGCATTTTAGTTACTTCAATGAGTTGGCCTCCGTGAGTAAGCATTTCC
>CM064495.1:56387010-56713176 GCA_032716605.1 Paralithodes platypus
GCACGATGTATGTTGGGTGCTGCTGCACGAGGATGGGGATGGGGTGGGGGGGGGGTGGGGGTGGGGGGGGGGTGGGGGGGGGTGAGGGGGGGCGGGGGGGTGGGGGTGGGGGAGGTGGGGGTGGGGATTGGGGAGCAGGAGATGGGGGTTGGAATGGGTTAGGATGGGGTGTGGTGTGTTGAGTTGAGAATGTGGATGGTATGGGAAGGTTAGGTGGGTTAGGGAGGAGAGGTGGACGGGTTTTAGGGGGGGGGAGTGGATGATATGGGAAGGCTAGGTGGGTTTGGGAGGAGAGGTGGACGGGTTTTAGGCGAGGGATTTGACTGGGAGAGGGAGGGGCATGAGGAACAGGTCCAGTTATACCTCAATTGTTATATATTATAGTAATGGTACTCATTAATTTTTATATATATATATATATATATATATATATATATATATATATATATACTGTATATGTACAGAGTGGTCGTGAAACATTTCCCCATAGGTAATTCGTGTGTATTGCCCTTACGGTATTCCTATATATTTGATCTGCATTCCGAATCAATAAGGAAGTTTGAAAGTAATCTTGATAAAGCATGGGGAAGACAAGATTTGAAGTTTGATTATAAAGCAAAAATACAGAATAGTAAAAATGTTGCGTCTGCTACCGCCGCCGCCAACACCGTGAACGACCGCAGCAGTGCAAGTACTGGCACTGAGCTGGATACACAGGCCTAGTTTGCCTTTTTCCAGAGGATCTACTGTAAGAAACTGTAAGTACAGTATGTGGTAACCCAGGTTCGAATCCCGGTGGATCACATGCTTGCTGTCATTAATTTCTTTGGGAGGTGTTTGGTGTTGGAGTGAAATTAATAAAAATAGATTCTTCAGCTCTCTCTTGTAAATACACAGGAATTCCCTATGGGGAAATGTTTCGCGACTGCTCTGTATACAGTATATGTATACATACCGGTAAATAAATATATATATATATTTTCCTAATAATTTTTTACACCATGCCTTAACCCTCCTGGCCCGGGCAGCATGTTAAAATGACACCGCGGAAGATGGGCAGGAACCCGGGTGTCCTGTTAAAATCTGTAAGCTTGAAAGCCTATTCAGCTTGGTCTGAACGCCGCGCGTCCGACGCATGTAAACAAAGCCGATCGTTGCGTCACCGCACCTCTGAAAACAATAAGGAGACGTCGGATCAATGTTATTGTTGTGACGTCAGAAGAAATTAGTGTCTGAAAAGCTCCGATATTGTCAACATCGCGGAAAAATTTGCTCCACTGAAATAGTCATCACAACTGAACCAATTGACTTACAGAGCTCTACTCAATGCCAGTCTACAGATTGGAAACCGCACTACGTTTATAGATGTGTGGGAAATTTCTAGCAGTTAAAATAACAAAGATACGGTAGCCTAGGCCTAGACGTTTTTCGGCCAGATCGCCCGGGTACCCCGCACTGTCCTTAGGAGGGCTAGCCCGGGTCAGAAGGGTTAACCCATCAGGCCCGGAAGGGATCTTGAACGCCCATAAAAAAGCATACCCGAGCTACCCGGAAGGGCTCTTGAACGCCCAGTGGTTGAAAGCCTGTGAGCTTGGTGTGCGAGGCGTCAGTCCGACGCATGTAAACAACAGCCGGCTGGACCGACACCCCGCATCTCCGGCCACAAGAAGGAGTGCGTCGCTTGTTCGTGTGTGCCTGTATGTTGTTGTTAAGTATCGAAAAGTAGTGTAAAGTGGCTGTTTTTGCCATAAAGTTATCTCCAATGAAATCATCATCACAACTGAACCAGTTGACTTAGAGAGCTCTACTTAACGCCATTCTACAGGTAGGAAACACATCTACGCTTGTGGATGCGCGGGAATGCGGAAGCAGTCAGAATAACAAAGATACGGTAGCCTAGGCATAGACGTTTTTCGGCCAAAACCCCCGGGTTTCGGGGAATATGTATATAATACATAGCCGGGGCTGGAGGGAAGGAGAGATATATTTTTTTTTTCAGGACTCCTCTCTCCCTCATGCTTAGCCCCATTAGGTATGGGATTTTAAGACGTTCGCAGTACACACACTGTATTGGTTGAGATCTACTGGATAACATGTTTAGTCCGGCTACACAGAACTAAAATGTCCGCCACTGAGAATCAAATTGTTGTTGTTGTTGTTCCCCAGGCTGTCTGACCGACCAGCCCCAAGGTCCCGAGCAAGGCCAAGGCCATAACCGAGCGCCCCCACAGAACCCTCCCTGCTTACCACTAATAAAGCCCGGGTGACCGAAGCCACTCCATGGCGGGGAGCTGAGGAGGGTGCGGAAACGCCCGGGAAACCAAAGCCCCACCCAAGGCCCTGTGCCCCTCAGCAATTATGAAGGGAAAGTTGAGGGGCAAAGGAAAACTGTGACGCTTTGGCTCCCAATCTGCCGTGGTAGAGTTGGATAAAGCATGGACAATCATCCTGACTGTCGGTGGTTTGAGCCCGGCTGAGAGGTAAAAAAAAAAAAAAAAAAAAAAAGAGAATCAAGTTGTGATATTCAACTGAGAATCCTCTGCTCACACTCCAACTGAGGATCTCAAGGATCATTAACCCTTTGGCTGCGGGAACCGTTCTGGAACGTCCTGGCAATTTAAAGTAATTTACAGACCCTTAACCCTCGGAATCCGGGAGGCCTCATATTAGGCCAAAAAAAACAAAAAACAAAATGGCAGGAATCCGGGAGGCAAAATGCGCGGCTATAAATCGCCGCTAAAATCATCATAACTCGGCAACCACGCGTCATAGCGATGTCATCTCAACGCCATTCTACAGACAACAAAAGTTCTACAATTTTCAAAACAATTTACTGCTCTAGGTGGTCTCAATCAGTAGCTACTGAATTATGAAGTTTGCCTGTACCAAAAGGGCCCCGGACACAGCGATCGGGATCATATGAGGCCCCCCGGATTTCGTGGGTTAAATAACGTGCCTTCCGTGAAGCCTATCGAACTTTACGGGACCCCGTTCGCTCTCCAGCACGACGGCTGGTCCACTGAGATATGTCAGCCATGTCTCGCAAGATCTATGTAGCGTGATATTGCTCATTAGTAGCGAATATTTGCCGATGTCTATGGTAGCGCTGCGGATGAACCCCGCGCGCTACGAAGCACGTTCTGGTGTCATTTTGAAGCTATTTTCTTCTAGTTTTTGGCTGAATACATTTAATTTCATTCAGACACTTGGTTAATCATTCAGAAGTGCCTGAATGAGCCCTAATATAGCTGAAATATGTCCGCAGCGTATGTGGTAATGCTTTTCTCTATCAAATAAACTTTACACATTATAAAGCTACAATCATAATGTCCTAGTGTAATGCCCTGTAACCGAAAAATCCCGCAACCACTGTACTACCCAAGTTGACGTCTGGGATAGTGTAAAATAGTCGTTGGTGGCAATGTCTAAAAAACCCACCATGTGAATCACCACGAGACTATCACCTGGTTCTTTCAAGGAGAACTAAGGTTGCTATCTTATTGTACGTCCGTGGTAGTACAGTGGGTTAGCACGCCAGTCTGGTAAAAACCTACTGAGGTCCTTAAGGGGAGGTTTTTAGTGCGTATCCTAGACTTCCATCAAGCTTGAAATTACACCCCCTTGACCCCCTTTCAAGATAAATTTGTACATTTTTCGGTAGAAAAATGTTCCGGCCGGTTACTCTTAACCCTTCCTACCCGGTCTGCCTTAGGTAAGGACAGCTCGAAAGAAGGGCCGCTACCCGGTATGCCTTACCTAAGGCAGCAGTTTAATAGCCTAATTAAGCTTGGTCTGAACGCCGTGCGTACGACGTATGTCATCAAACCCAAGTGTTGCGTCACCGCACCTCCGAAAACAAGAAGGAGAAGACTCTTCAATGTTATTGTTCTGACGTCAGACGAAATTAGTGTCTGAAAAGCCCCCATATTGGCAACATCTCTGCAATATTGGCTCCACTGAAATCGTCATCACAACTGAACCAGTTGACTTACAGAGCTCTACTCAACGCCAAAATACAGATTGAAAACCGCACTACGATTATAGATGAGTGGGAAAGTTCTAGCAGTGAAAATAAACATAAATACGGTAGCCTAGACCTAGACGTTTTTCAGCCATTTCGCCCGGGTAGGGGCGACCGTCATTGGGTAAGACAGCCCGGGTAGGAAGGGTTAAATTACAGGCTCGCTATTGCTCGCCAGGAAAAAATTGACACCTAAATGGGACGACAGGTCTTAAAGTGACATAAATGGGGTGAAAGTTCTTAAAATCGTCAAACTAATGGGGCGAACATCTTCAAATCTCAAAAGCAATGGGGCTAAACATGAGGGAGAAAGGGGTAAAGAAAAAAAATCCCTCAAGTGGAAATCTCCCCTTAACCTGACAAGCGCGATATAGACGTAGGTGCTAGGGTAGTTATTTGTGCATTTCTAGCCCTGGATTCTGACAGAATTCGTTATACAGTGTATTTGCAATATAAACCATTATTTGTTTTCGGTATGCTTTTATTTTACATATATGATGTATATATGAACCTTCAAGAGTGCTAAAATAAGTGGGAAAAGCATTTGGGTGGTGAAAAACGAAGATATTGGCCACCCGGTCATAATCTCAGGCGAGAGAGAGAGACAGGCAGCCCTCCCCTCTCGCTGTCTGGGAGTCAACTGAGAAGAGCGGGGCGGTGTGTGCCGGTGTCTGGGTGTTGCATAACGATCTTTTATGCAACCCACTTGTGCTACATTATCGCGGGAGAGAAAAATAACCGATAAATGATGATAATAAGAGGAAAAATAGGTGATAATTGAGGTGGGGAGGGAGGGGGGAATAAGGTGGGGAAGGAGGGGAGGGGGGTGGGTGAGATTTACATGGATGAGTACTGGAGGGGAATTATCTCACCTAGAGACAAATTCCTTTGTTTTGATAGGCCCTTTTTTTTTATGGAAGGCTTTTTTTATGGTCCTGCTTCCGTGAGGCCTATCGCGTTCCCTATAGGAAGCCTTCCGTGAGGCCTATCGCGCTTGCCGGGTTAACCAGGGTTCGAAACTGGACCAGTCTGGTAAAACTTACTAAGGTCCCTGACCAGGGTTCAAACCCTGGTCAGGGACATCAGTAGGTTTTTACCAGACTGGCGCGCTAACCCACTGTATTACCACGAACGTACAATAGGATAGCAACCTAAGTTCTCCTTGAAAGAACCAGGTGATAGTCTCGTGGTGATTCACGTGATGGGTTTATTAGACTTCGCCATCAACGACTATTTTACACTATCCCAGACGTCAACTCGGGTAGTACTGTACAGTGGTTGCGGGATTTTTGCGGGTACAGGGCATTACACATAGCCAGGAATGTTGTCAAAATTGTCTATATTATACTGTCACAAACACACATCACAAAAAAATAAAAAAATAAGGAAATTCACACAGAAACCATTTTTTATTACAATTTTCTCCTCTTGCAAAAGTCTTGTGGTGAGAGTTTGAAAATCAGGGTACAATATTGTGCTGGTAGCGCTGGTTTAATCCTCACCGGCTTTTTTTTATCTTTCTCTCCTTTTTCTCTCTTTCCCTGGCTTGTATCCATTCAGCCCCATTCAGCCAACTGTTTTAACACCTTACGAGCGGCCTATGCGGTTTATTTATGTGTACCGCACAGCGGGGTGTTTTTAGCCAAAATAGGGCTGTTTACGTGATCATTTTCATGCCTAAATAAGACCCAGAACGTAAAACAAGTACCTATCCCTGAAAGGGCATAAACAGAGCTTTCGAATGACACCATAACGATCCTTGTATGATGGATAGTTTTCTTGCAATAACCGTGCAACGCGAGTGCAAAAAGCAGGTAATTCGGTACTTTCAGTACATAATTGAGTATGTAGCGAGTGAGAGAGGGAGGAGGGAGCTGAGATTTGTGTCAGTAGGTTCGCCGCGGTGGTCTGGAGCAGTCATACGCTCGCTAGTCTCCTGCCACCACTTGTCTCTCTCTCTCAGCCACATTACGTGCTGAAATTGCCACTCGAGTTATGTCGAGCGCCGCCACATAGTCCAGCTTTTTTTAACTCGACTTATGTTGCTCGCCGCTAAATAAGGGTTAAGACATTTATCCCCATCCAGGTGTTGATTTCTTCCTGGCGAGCAATAGCGAGCCAGCATTGTATGGAGAAATCCGGCTTCGCCGGAGACATTTTTCTATCGAAAATGCACAAATATAGCTTGCTGTCAAAACAAAAATATATATATGCTGGCTCGCTACCGCTCGCCAGGAAAATATTGACACCTTAACCTCTGAACTGCGCATGGGGGTAATTAGAAACGTCTGCCTGTGCGCATGTATTTGAGCTGTTTCCATCACTAAAATATTCATTTTACCATAAATAGTTTTAATACTTATCCATATGCACCTATTATAGGTTGATTATAAAGGTATTAACCTGTTACAACAATAAAACGAGTGAAAACAGCGTTTGGATGGTCAAAATCAGCGATACAGGCCGCGAGTTACATAATGTATGGGTGAGGCAACCTCCTTTCCCGCCAATTTCCCCCAAGGCCACTGAGACACTGTCGATCGATACTCTCTCTCTCTCTCTCTCTCTTGCACTCGCTTGCTAACAGTGATGACAATGCCCTGCTTGCAACTCGCTAATGTTAGCACGAAAATATACCTCAGAATAAGGGAATAACAGGGAAAATAGGTGATAACTGAAGGAGGGGAGGTAGAGGAGTGATATTTTGCATGGCCCAGGGGCAAAATTTTTTTTTTTGTTTTTTTTTTTTTTTTTTTTTTTTTTCGATGTTTAACCCTCCTGGCCCGGGCAGGCTCTCAAAATGACAGTGTGGGCTACCCGGGCGATCTGGCCGAAAAACGTCTAGGCCTAGGCTACCGTATTTTTGTTTAGTTTAACTGCTAGAAATTTCCCACGCATCTATAAATGTAGTGCGGTTTCCAATCTGTAGACGCGTTGAGTAGAGCTCTCTAAGTCAACTGGTTCAGTTGTGATGACGATTTCAGTGGAGAGCACTTGCAGGCGATGTTAGCAATATGACGATCTTTTCACTACTGAAACAACGACATACAGACATACAATAACAAACGAGTCTTCTCTTTCTTGTTTTCGGAGGTGCGGTGACGTAACGATCGGCTTTGTTTACATGCGTCGGACGCACGGCGTTCAGACCAAGCTGAATAGGCTTTCAAGCTTACAGATTTTAAAATGACAACCGGGCACCTGCCCTTCATTCGTGGTGTCATTTTAAAATGACAACCGGGCCAGGAGGGTTAAAAAAAAAAAAATTTCTGACTCTTAAGAGTCTTCCCGCAGTGCGCCGGGGGAACTCTTAAGAGTCTTCCCGCAGCTCCCGGGTTAATGGGGGTAAACGTCTTAAAACAGTAGACTGAATGGGGCCGAATGGATACAAGCCAAAGAGAGAGGGAGAGAAAGAGAAAAAAGCGAGGTGGGCCCCCTTAAAGGTGGGGGCTCATGGGTTGAGGTAAACATGGAAAAATAATCGCCAACCTGCATATAATTATCTTGTAAAATGCAATGTCACTGAAATAATTATTAACAATGGTATAAAGGATTTTGCGGATCGTCTATACCGGGCCTGTGACGTCATAGTGACGTCACACCAGTATCCTTAGCCTAGACTGGATGGTGGACTTACACTCTTGTGACGTTACAGGCCCGGTATAGACGATCCACAAAATCCTTTATACCATTGTTAATAATTATTTCAGTGCCATTGCATTTTGCAAGATAATTAAGTGCAGCTTGGCGATTATCGTTCCATGTTTATCCCAACCCATGAGCCCCCACCTTTAAGGGTAGCGTTGATGACGTCTCCACACCATCACTTTTTTTTTTTTTTTTTCTATATTGCAACTACTTCCTCTCGGGCATAGGCTGAGAGCCTGCACACTCTACCACTGAACACGGTGAGGCCCGTGAGGTCTTGTTCCAGTCTAGGGAGTGAGACATGTGAAGCACCTATTAATGGCTCGAACCCAACTCCATCTCTGAAGCTGCTTCGCCTCTGCGCTTCACCGTCTCATTCCCCAGACTCGGACCCTCACTCTCAGAATGCCACCTATTGAGCAATTAACTCACTAGGCATTGCCCCCCTGTAGCATATTTTGAATATAGGAATATTCATACAGTGCTATTTTAATCAGGGAACAATGAGGGTATTTTGTTTTGGCATTTCGGTGTGCTGTGGTATTGCACTGAAACTAGGTACAGCACAAATTCCATCCCAATAATATCTTCCCATTGACATATTGGGATTCGAACCCGGGTCCATTGGATTACCAGTCCAGTGGCAAGACCACTCTGCCACACCTCCCCTTAAGGGGATATGGGCAGCTTTTCCTGGGCACCCCTCTTCCCTCGTGTTTAGCCCATTGGTTTATAGATTTTATCATATTCTGGTTACTATTAGACGATTTTCTTTACCTGATTGTGTTCTTTTATTTATAAATTATTATTTTAGTAAGCGTTCTTTCCACATAGCGATTTTGATAAGTTAATTTGACTTTGTATTGTCTTTGTCCCAGTTTTGGCTTGTTTAGTTTGCAAGTTTTACATTTTAACTCATTATCATCACCGACAGGTTGTAAACCAGGGACAATTTGGTTCCAAGACTGGAATGAATAAGACAAAGAATTAACCCTTTCACGCTCATATGACGCAGAGGTTGCCATATTAGCAATAAGAAATAGAGTTCTCTCACTCTTATAATTACCTCTCCAAAATTAGTTTTCTGCCCACAGCTAACTCAAAAACAACTGCAGAGGTTGAATGAAGTAACTAAACTAAAGGTTTCTAAATACCCCTGATGGTAACAAAGGCTTTAAAGTATCCCCAATAGGCTCAAAATCGCATCATATCTCGGAAAGGGTTAAAACAAAACTTCTATTCTATCTATTTACTCAGGCCCAATCCCCACTTTTCCTCTCTTTTTTTTTTTTTTTTTGTACCGGTATTTATTATTATTTATTATTATTTATTATTTTTAACAAACAAACTAAAACTGGAGCCACACAATATCAAAACAAAAGAACTTATCGATATCACAATTAGAAAATATTGCATTGAAGATTTAGCAAAACAATATTATGGAATAAAATAAAAACAAAAATACAGGAAAATAAAAATGAAAATGCATTGCTTTGGCCATTTTATCACTTCCAATAAGATAATATGAACTGTAAAGCCTAATTTTAAATTTGTATAGTAGTAGTAGTAGTTGTTTCTTAGGCTGCCTGACTGAATGAAAAAAACAAATATTTGGTTATAGGACTGGTTTTGAATACAGTACTGTTGTCACGTTTGACAGCCTGATCACCAAGTTACAGTACCGTACAGTAGCTTTAAGTTTCTGGTGGGAGTACAGCCAGGTAAGTTGATGTTAAATGAATAGAGGACGATTTTTATTTTTTTCTTAACCTACTCCTACACCTATTAACACCACAAACACAAGCACACAACACAAATACACACACTCCCTCTACCCCACTGTGCCCACTAACACCCTCAGCACACACCAAACACACACACTATCTACGCCTACTAACACCCCAGCACACGCAACGCACTCACAACATAGCCTACACACACACATACTCCCTTTAACCCCCGGAACTCACTAACACCCCCGGCACTGGCGACACACGTAACACACTCACAACATACACACACACACACATACTCCCTTTACCCCCAGGAACTCACTAACACCTCCGGCACACATAACACCTGCACACAATTATATAACTAAAGTCACACTGTTCGGCCCAGCAACCTAGGGAACGACTACTACTAAGGTCATTGAGGTGTCAGTAATAGTATGTGTAACAGTTAAGTTGTGTAACATGAGGTACCGGTATAATACAGTACAGTGTATACAGTAATCTTATTTATTTATATATCTACAACACTAATTGATTCTAATGATTTACCTGTTTTTGTAGTAAAAATCATAAAATGGTTCGCGTTCGCGGATTTGAAGTTGCGGAACCACATATTCCAAGAAGTTTGCGGACTTGCGGTTATGGAAGTTATTGGTATGAGTTTGCACACTTACGTAAGTGAATGTTTGTTGGCGGTGCCCAACCCTGCACATAACATTTAACTCCTTATGCAAGCAAAATTGAAATATTTATAAGGCAGCCAGAACTGGTAGATTATGGCTGGGGAGTGGAAGTCATGTCAAGGGATAAACTGAATGTTTGGGGTAATCAGTTCTAACTTTCACTTTCCTTATCCTAATCCTACCCAAGTCCTTACCCCTCAAAAAAAAACACACACACACACAACAACTACTGTACATACCAACACACAACAACAACTGTATATACCAACACACACACACAACAACTACTGTACAGTACATACCAACACACAACAACAACAACAACAACAACTGTACATACCAATCCTAACAAGAATAACCCTATGTGGGTCCTAAGCTACTACTACTAGGCCTATATACTAACTTGGTTCCATTGTTCTTGTTGTTGTGTTGTTCCTTGGGTATTTGGTTCTGTATGGCCAGGTGGGGGTCAATGGCAGGGAAGGGGTTATTCAACAACTCCATCCTTATCCATTTATAGGGTATGGGGCTGATCATCCTGAAAAAAGTACTGTAAAGTCAGTGGCCCACCTCAATTTACACAGCACTGTCAAAATAATGTGATTGATCAATACTGTATTATGTTGTTGTTTTTGTTTTTTTCTGTGTATGAAAGAGACAAAAGCCAAAGCTGCCTGTAACAAGTATTCCCTTACAGTTGAAAGAGTGAAAGATGTCTGAATTCAAGGTATATTAGAGTCGAAATGTCTGGAAACACGGAGCTTGAATCAGTCTTAAGTCATAGGATGAGGGAAAGACAGATTGAGAGAGAGAGTTCCAGAGCTTACTTGTTGAGTAAAAAAACGACTGGGAACTTGGCTCAATCTTGGGTTATAGAGTTGGACAAAATAGAGGTGGGAATGTGTTGAAAGTCAGGTCCCCACCCAGCCACTCTCCGTAAGGTAGGAGGTATACACTGAGAGGGCTCTGAAGAACACGATTTAGGAATAAATACATACAGCACAATTAAAATGTAAAACTTGCAAACAAAGTCAAACCAAAACTGGGACAAAGATAATATAAAGTCAAAACAACATATCAAAATCACTATGTGGAAACAACGCTTACTTAAATAAAATGTATGAAATGAAAGAACACAATCCACCACATAGGGTGTACATTGCTACATGAGCAAGTTAATCTGGTTCCCAAGTAAACTAATTGCACACACAACAACGCACTATCGTCACGTTCAGGGAATTAGTCAATTTGGGAAGTCCGGGACGTTCTGGCAAATATTACTAAACTCTGCATGAATAAAAGAAACTACAATTAGTGTTAAAATGTTCTATTATACACTAATCAATAATTATATCCTATACAATAATACAATACAATCTAAAAGACAAATCAGGACCTAATATGAACCCTCGAACAGCGAATAGGCTACTGAATGGGTTATGGTTAAGGTGGAGCTCTGTTGTGATTCCAATCTATCACTGTACAGTACCATCCATCATAAAATATATATTCAGCAAGAAAATGAATTACTAAGATACCAGTACAGTACAGTAAAACCCCTCCCATCCGGAGCCCTCAGATCCGGAAACCCAAGAGATCCAGACAGGCATTTCAATCCAGACTTAAGTTTCAGCCAACCAGACTTGTCCAGATTTCCTGGTGGTTGAATGACGAGGTTGAAAATGCAATAAAGAAGAAAAAAAGACGTTTCAAAACACTACATACATACATACATACATAAAATTTTAAGACTGAGAGTTCCACACATAAGTGCAGTTTCAGTCTCTTGTCCTAATGGCGGCATTCCAGGCAACCCTGTTAAGGGCTGCTTCACTTGTCAAGTTCTTGGATTTGAGATCGGCACGTATAGTCCGATCCCAGGTCTTCCTCGGTCCACCCCTTGGTGCAGCTCCCTCCACAATCACAGACCTGCATTTTTTCACCCAATTTTGTTCATCCATTCTCTCCACATGTCCATACCATCCCAGTCTATTTGTACGCATCACCTCGCTAATACTCTTTATACCTAAACGTCTCCTCAGCTCAACATTTGTTATTCTATCCTGTAGCCTGGCCCCACACATCCATCTCACCATTCTCATCTCATTACGCTCCATTCTGTTGACATCTTCTACTTTAACGGCCCATGTTTCTGAGGCATACATCATTGCACTTCTAACACATGAGGCATACACCTTTCCCTTCAGGGGGAGAGGCATTCTTTTCATGGTCAGGATTGGCATCAGTTCTCTGAACTTCCCTCAGCCACACCTAATTCTAGCAACAGTGGCAGCCTCGACCCCACCACCGGCAGAGATGGTATCTCCTAGGTAACAAAACTTGTTCACCAGCTCCAAAGACTCATTTCCAAAATTCACAGCCACAGGATCATCACCTAACATAAGCTCGCCTTTGCACACTACGCACTCAAATTTCTCTATTTCTGACTTATCCTTCGGCAGGGGTCCCTTTATTCTACTACAGTTCTTACTCCCATGGTGTACCCAACATCAACAGATGCTACATTGACTTGAGTTAGCGCCCACTCCCTTTCCACACACTGCACATGGGTATGCACCGCTCTTTTCCACATTGCCTCGTCTCAATCTACAATGCATAACCTTGGTTTTGTTAATATTGACTCTTAAACCCTTGCTCGCCATGCCCTCTCTCCACTCTCTGAATTTGGCCTCAGCATCTTGCACACTGTCAGCTATTAGGACTAAATCGTCTGCATAAAACAGTTCCAACGGGAGTCCGCCTCTAAAAACTCTAGACAGTGCCTCCAAGACCATAATAAAGAGGAGGGGGCTTAACACTGAACCCTGATGGACTCCAACACGGACTGCGAACTCATCACTCAGTACACCCTTCACCCTCACCGCACTTCGCGAAACCTCATACATCTTCATTATCACACGCACCAGCCACTCTTACACACCAAGTTTCCTCATAGCCCACTGCACAACATCTCTAGGCACCCTATCAAAGGCCTTCTCCAGGTCTACAAACACAAAGTAAAGATCCTTGCCTTTTAGTAAGTATCTTTCCTGTATCTGCCTGACTATGAAGATAGCATCGGTTGTACCCCGTCCTGGCATAAAATCAAACTGCATATCATCAATAGAGATGCTTTGCCTGATCAAACCCTCAAGGACTCTCTCACAGACCTTCATGATTTGGTCAAGCATTTTCAGGCCCCTATAATTTCCTCTATCTAGCGCATCCCCTTTTCCTTTGTATATATTTACTATTACACTTTTGAGCCAATCCTCTGGGATTTTCTCATCTTTAATAATGGTGTTTATCAACTCAGTGACTAAGTTTACACCAGTCTCCCCTGAGGCTTTTATCATCTCAGCGACAATGTCAGAGCAACCTGGAGCTTTACCGTCCTTCATTTTATTGATTGCATCGCTCACTACAGCTGGTGCTATCAAAGGAGGGGGCCCAGATATTGGTTTTTCGATACTAAGCTGTTCCTTATCCCATTCAAACTCTACATTTAGCAATCGTTCATAGTGTGCCTTCCATGCTTCTCTGATTTCATTTTCTGCATACACAATCTTCCCATTATCGTTTCTAACACACTGTTCACCTATAATATACCTACTGTCATTTTTAACTCGCCTAGCTAGGTTGAAGATCCCATTGGGATTGTCAGTGTTACACACTTGTTCGAGGACCAGGTCCTTAATGCGATTTTTAGCATTGTAAATAACTCTTTTGGCAGTTCGTTTAGCTGCCTGGTATTCCTCCTTGTTGCCTCCTTTCTTCCATGCTTTGAAGCATCTCCTTTTCTCTTTCACAGCATGTTGTACCTCATCGTTCCACCACCAGGAGGTCTTATTCCTGGGGTGACCCTTTGTTTTCCCACAGACTTTGTCAGTGGCTGCGATAAGGCTATGCTTAAGAAAGTTCCATTGACTATTTACATCGTTAGGCCTAGCTTCCTTATTTCTATTAATTTCCTCCAATTCACTATGAAACCTATCCCTAACTTCCTTGTTCTTCAGCAGCCACACTTTCCTTTTGGGTATGTATACCTTCTTGCGCTTAGGATCTCTGTATAAGCTCATGTCGCACACAAGTAGCTTATGCTGGGGGATACATTCTTCGCTCGGGATGACCTTTACATCTTGAACTAGTTTCCAGTCTTTCCTGTTAACCAAGATGTAATCTATCTGGCTACTGGAGACCCCAGAGTTATATGTGATCAGGTGGCTCTGTCTGTTCTTGAACTTTGTGTTACACACAACCATGTTGAGTTCAACGCAGGACTCCAATATATATTCGCCTTCCAGATTTCTCCTTCCGTAACCATTTCCTCCATGTACCCCCTCGTATCCATCTGCAGATGCTCCCACGTGACCATTGAGGTCCCCCCCCCCCCCCCACGATTGTTATTTCATTCTCCGAGAGGCCTGAAATGACACTGACTGTGTCATTCCAGAAGTCCTCTTTTATCTCTTTCTGTAAACCAGCCTGTGGGGCATATGCAGATATCACATTCAGAATTCTTTCACCAACTTTCAACTTCAAAACAATTAGCCTTTCACTAACTCTCGTAATCTGAAGCACACTTTCCGTCAGCTCTTCAGCCACCAGAACACCCACTCTTCCTTTCGCTTTATCAGTCTCCACACCCATCCAGTATATCCTATATATTTTCCTCCTTCCGACAATCCACTGTACCCCATGCCTCTTCCAGAGTGTTTCCTGGGTACAGCAGACGTCCACTCGCCTCCTCTCACACATCTCAGCCACTTCATTCGCACGCAGATTCAAACTACCAACATTCACACTAGCAAGTCTGAGTTTGTGGGGGGCATTTGTCCTTGTCCTGTGCGGTTTTGATTCATCAGACTTACGTTTATTTTCTTTGGTTTTAGTCATAGTTAGGTAGGTTTGGCTGGCAGATGGGCATCACCCTCCCCAGAACTCCGGCTCCAGTCTACCCCGGGACCATTCCCAGCACCTTTCCCCAAGAGATTAAAAAGCGGGGTAGGATCCAGTAGGATGCACCCCGTGCACGTACACGGCACTACGACTGGCCTGGTATTTTTCGCCCAATGACAGGGCAGCCTCCTGGAGCGCTACCACCAGGTTTGGGCCCCTATATTATTGGGCGGAAAGTGCCAGTCCGGGGAAACACTACGTACTGTACCCTCCAGGCTGGGAAATTAGTGTTGCGGATCTACTTGCCCCGGGCTAGTGACTTCTGAAATTTACTTGCCCTGACATATCTTGTACTTGCCCTGATACACTGTAAGACATTTCGCTCGCTAAGTACCACATACATTCACAAACATATCACCTAAAATCACGGTACAGTACGTTAGAGGAAATTTAGGTGTGTTGGAAAGAAGTGTGGTGTGATTTTTAAGTGTAGTGAAATGATTCAATGAATAGTAAGTGTCTATGAGAGTTAGCTGGATTACTCTCTGTGTAGATGAGGCACCTATAGAAAAATTGGGGGAAGCCTGGCAAATGAAGCAGGAGTTCCAGTAACTCGTTATCATATGGCTATGTGACCTCCCCTGGGTACTGTCCTGCTCGACTGGTGCCTACAATCTCCCCAATAACAAACTTCACGACTAGCAATATTCAATTTTACAAGTCCAAGCAGACTACAGTATAGGTCCGTGTGGTCGTGTTAACTCCAAGGTGCGTAGCGCGACGCACAGGACCAAATAAAACAAAAAGGGCTCCGTTAGGGCCTAGAGGATAAATCAGAGTACAGGTATATGCACGAGAACAATAATTAAATTTGGTTCAGTAATAACCGAAAAATTGCAATTTTCAATAAGCGTTGCCCTAAGAAGAAGAAGAAGAAGGGCTGTGTAAGCCCTTGAGATCCTTCGCTTCACACAAATAGGGTGTCGATGTGGACGTCGATCCAAAATAATCTTCAATCCAGAACAACAACAGCCTCCTTCGCTTCACGCGCAGACCTAATAAGTTGAATACGGCGAATAACATTTCTAGGAACAGGCAGCCTTGGTCTATGGCATCACATTACAAATGCATAGTTCATTATATATTATTGACGTATACCGGGGAGAGAGAGAGAGTGTTTACTGCTATACTGAATATTAAATCACAACACTGACTTAACCCCTTCATTACCGGTGACGTCCATTTCAATATATTCTGGCTACTATTAAATTATATAATTCAGTTTAAAAGGGGCCTCCAGCGATTAACAGGCTTCGAATGATCTCACTTGACCTTTTTTATAACAGCACATATCCTTCTTAAACTGCACAAACTAGTATAAATCTAGCTAGAAAGAAATTATAAACACGTCGCCGGTACAGAAGGGGTGTCTGTCTGTCAAATAGTCTGTTACAGCAAAATTCTGATAATTCGAACACGAATAATCCAAAATTCCCAAATAGCCCGATTTTTTGAAGATCGGAATTATTAACATTAAAATGGGGAGAAATAGAACAAATAATAAAACCGCACACCGATATCGGTAAATGGAGACAAGCGTAGGTGCAGACGATGCCAATCTGCTACCCCACAACCAGCATCTATGGATTATTATTATTTTTTTTTATTTTGTTAAAGAGACAATGAACGGAGGAAGGAAAAACACAGATAAAACAAAAAGGTCCATGTGCCTAAAGGCATCCTCCATTCATAAAATGTTTGTAACAACTGGATTTAAACTTTTGTAGATTGTAAGTTTGTGGAAAGCAACTCGAGGGAAGTGAATTCCAAAGAGTAGTAGTTCTAGGGATAAATGAATTTTGATAAGCAGAAGTTCTGCATTGTGGAGGAGAAAGTATAAATTCATGGGCGCTCTCAGCTGCCCTAGTTCTACGAGGAAAGATGTGGAGAGGCGGCACAATTGAAGCAAGTTCCTCGGAACAATTGCTGTGAAAATATCTGTAGTATAACACTGACCACTGACCAACAACTATGCCACCAACACCATCTACAAGCTTAAGGGGACATGGGCCTGTTTTCTGAACCACTTTCTCCCTCATGTTTAGCCCCATTAGTTTACAGATGTTAAGATGTTTGCCCCATTAGTTAGTCGATCTTAAAACCTTTCGCTCCATTTCGTCGTCAATATTTAGACCTTTCGTGCTATTTAGATGTCGATTTTTTCCCTGGCGAACAATAGTGAGCCTGTAATGTTGGAAGAACCGGCCTTCGGCCGGGAAATTTTTCTGCCGAAAAATGTAGGCTACAAATTAATCTAGAAGGGGAATCTAAAGGATGTCTTTTTTTTAAATTTGATGGAGGTCTAGGGAGGAAACTAGAAAAAGAATGAATACATGCAAAAAACGCCCAAAAAGTGAACCATCCCCCCTTAACAAGCTTTAGTATCCCTTGCAATTCAAGTTCTTAACATTACGAGATTTACGGCAAAGCAATAACGACAATTCTTAGGCAATGTTATCATAGGATTTACACGGCTACATTTAGCCTAACTTGTTTCAATTTTCCTTTTTTTGTTTTCTTTATGTTTATTGATTCTTGTGTTGTTATTGCATCTGATATAAATCAATATTGACAGTATAGTATTCGACAACCGATTAGCTGTTTACTGTTTACTTAAGGGTCACCGCACACCGAGTGTCGTCGGTCTCAGACTCCGTCTATTAAAGGGTTACCGCAGCGATGTTGTCCTACATTAATTATATACCGGGGTATTTGATATTATATATGTATGTATATATTTTATTGCAGCGTTATGTAAGGAAGTATTACAAACTTTCACTTGTCCCCCGGGCAACTGCCTGGCAGACTAACATTGAAAATCACAAGCCCGGCTACATGTCCGGGCTAGTCCGGGCTAGTCCGGGCTACCGGGCTATACCTAATTTCCCAGCCTGGTACCCTCTGGATCCATTTCGTCCAGGTTGGGCCCAGGGCGCCAGGGCCGGGTCCAGAGGGAGCGACACCCACCGCCAGTGTGCCACCATTAGGCAACTTGGAGCAAGTACAGTACAATGAAGTCCTGTCACAGCACTGTCATATAGAGACAATGCCAGCGCCAATAACAACTGAAGAAAGGAGTAAGCAGAGAGGAATATAGGGCAGTAAAGCAAATTGAAAAAAAAAAAAAAAATACAAAATAAAGAAAATTATATATGACTTGGTCATAATCCTTGTGCGTAACACAGAAAACCCCATGACGCTTTGGCTCCCAATCTGCCAACCTCTAGGTAGGCAGTAGGGAGGTTAATCCACGGAAAAG
Source organism: Paralithodes platypus (assembly GCA_032716605.1). Lineage (NCBI taxonomy): Eukaryota > Metazoa > Arthropoda > Malacostraca > Decapoda > Lithodidae > Paralithodes > Paralithodes platypus. The sequence continues at coordinate 56,405,314 of CM064495.1, forward strand.
ATCTAGATCTAGAAAATATATAAGTAAAAGGAACAGTCAGAGTAAGCCATGGGTATGGCAGAGATCGCTCAGCTCTCACTGATAGACTGCAGCCCATCACCACATGACTAGAGCCCAATCCTCTCAACATCAGCTAGGAAAGGCCCTAGAAAGCTGCCTTTGGCAGGGGGATAGCTCCCCTATTTCAACCCCTTTCGGGGTTGGGCACCCGCCTAAGGATGACAGTAGTAATGTTGTAGAACAGTGTGTCAGGAATGATAATATGGGACACTTGCTTCCACTGACAAAAAAATTAGAGATGCTTGGAAGGTACACAACGAACGATTACTCAACATAAAGTTGGTGTTAAATAGAGAGCTGCTTAGTAATGATAGAGCAGCTTAGTAATGAAAAGCCAATACTTACTAGCTCTCCCCCCCCCCCCCTTCTTTGAGTGCCAACTGTTGTAAGCAGCGTAATAAATAAAATGAAGGACAGAAACGCTCCTGGGTGATCTGGCATTGTCGCTGAGATGATAAAAGCCTCAGGTGGCATAGAGGTGAGTTTGGTCACTGAGCTATTATACCGGTACTCTATCATTAGAGAGGAGAGATTCGAGAGAATCCCTTATGAATGGCATAAAAGTGTTGTTGTTTCCCAGGCTGTCTGACTGAACAGCCCCAAGGTCCCGAGCAGGCCAAGGCCAGAACTGAGAGCTAGCGATTTTGATTAGTTCCTTTGCGTTCATCTTGTGTCGTCCCAGTTTTGGTTTGTTTATTTTGCAAGTTTAATCCCCTTTCTCTTTGTTATGGTTCTGGAGACATCCCGGTAATCTGAATTAGTACTTACCGCAGATAGTGTGCGGGATGCCAAGGCCAAGTTCAGAAAATGGAGAGAGGGCATGGCAAGTAAAGGAGTAAGAGTTGATATAAATAAAACCAAGGTTTTACACAGTAGATTAGGGCTTGGAATTCAGAAAAAGTGGTGTATACCCATGCGCAGTATCAGAAAAAGGGTAGGTGCGAACTCAATTCAGTGTAGTATCTACCCCTGCTGGGTACACCACGGAAAGAAGCGCTGCAATAGAATAAAGGGACCTCTATTGAGGAAGAAGTCTGAAGTGGAGAAGTTTGCATGCAAAAGTGAGCCTGTGTTCAATGACCGGCTCGAGAGTGTTAACTTGGCAATGAGTCACTGGAGATGGTGGACAAGTTTTGCTACTTGGGAGATACAATCTCTGCCGATGGTGGTGCCGAAGCCGCCATTATCACCAGAATTAAATGCAGCTGGGGAAAGTTATAGAGAACTGTTGTCACTACTTACTGGGAGAAAACTCCCTCTCCCCTTCAAGGGAAAGGTGTACGCTTCATGTGTTAGAAATGCAATGACATATGCTTCAGAAACGTGGCCTGTCAGCGCGGATAACATCAACTAACATCTCACCTCCTTCCTTTATGATTCTTGGATGTATCCCATCCGGTCCCGGGGACTTACTTCTGTTAATTTTTTCTATAGCCCTTCTTATTCTAGCATGGGAAAACTCTATTAGTTCTAATGCCGGTGCCTGTTTGATGGGAATAGTAGGCACTGCATCATCCGACTCCACTGCTAGTACCTCCCCTAAGTATTTCCCCAGCACCTCTGCTTTCTCCTTATCAGTTTCTGCTCTATTCCTATCATCCAATTCTCCTATCAGTTCTGGGATACCTACTCTTCTTGTTAACTTTTCCTGAATGTACTTCCAAAATATTTTTGGATTATCCTTCATGTTTTTTGCAATCTCTCTCTCCCTCTCCTTCACCCCCTCCTTGTCTCCCACCTTATTTTATTGTTTATTTGTCTACGTTCCAAATCCACTTCTTTAGCTTCTATACTAGACCCCCTGTTCTTTTTTAACACCTTTAGTCTATCCCACAATCGTTTCTTTCTTCTTATCAATGTCCAAAGCTTTCTTTTCATTGGTAATTCTGGGTTAGTTCTTTTCCTTAATTTTGTTTTATCCTTATATTCCCTTACTGGTACACATTTGGATATAGCATTCTCCAGTTTGACTCTAATCTTCCTCCACATTCCTTCAGCATCTTCACCGTTCAAGTATTCCCCCCAGTCAATGTCCAAACACCTTCTCAGCAGCTCATAATCTGCTCTATCATACATGTATATTTTTTTTATTGCTTCTATTATCCCCCTCTGTTTTAATATTGCAACCAAAACTTATACAGGCATGGTCACTACGACCTATAGGGCTATCCACTTTGACATGTTCCACTATATCCTCCTCATTGCTAAAAATCAAATCAAGTACACTCCCCTGCGTCCCATCTCTATATCTTGTCATCTCTGTAATATGTTGTGTTAAAAAAAATCTCTCACTTTCTCTATAAACTTGTTTTCCAGGCTACACTGTCCCGCTGGAGTAGTACAATTTGCCCAGTTGATCCTTGGCAAATTGAAATCTCCAATCAAAATCTTATATTTGTTCTCTCTATTATCTATTTCCTCCATTGCTTTCAATAGGTTATCATCCTCTTCCCTACTATTATTTGGGCTTCTATATATAGAGGCAATTAGAATTGACCCTCTTGCACATTTTACTTCAATACACAAATACTCACAATACTGCTGTCTCATATCCACCTCATTTACCTTGAGCTCTTTTCTTTCATAAATAAACAGTCCTCTTCCAACCTCTGCTCTAATAGCATTCCTCTCATACAACTCAAAACCCTCCAAACTATACTCCACCAGTTCCTTTCAATTCTAGCATTTTTTGGTATTACTTCCTGTAAGGCTATGACATCAGGTTTTTCCTCTTCATCCTGCAACCTACATATCAGTTCTCTTTTCTTGTCCTGGGTAAACACATCAACATTGCTAAACATAATCCTTAATCTTTCTACCATTCCTTCAGCAGCTACATCATCCCGCTCCTCCTGTCAAATCCTTCTTTAATCTTATATGTTTCAGTTCTTCATTTGTGTTTAGTTTCCAACTAAAATTTGTCACTGTCTCTGCCACTGCCCTGGTTTTAAACTGTACCCTTATAGGTCTCGTCTCCCCCCTTCTATATCTACCTATCCTACTGACTTCCTCCACCTGCTCATCCCATCCACATCCATCTACATCAACAGCTTTCATGACCTCCTTCACTTTCTCCATATCTCTCACTTTTCTCACTCCATTATCGTTCATATGAGCCTCTATATCTCCATGCATGATTACACCTCTATCCCTGTCCATGGCCTCCCTCACGACACTCTCCTTGTTCTTCATGACACCTACGACTGCACTCTCAAAACTTTTTTTTGTCTTATTCATTTCCTCCTTCTGTTCTTTCACAATTTCCTCCAAATCCTTAACTTTCTGTTCACCTACCACCGTCCATGCAGTAGACTCCTTCACTTCCTTGAATCGTCCTTCGTATTCCTTCAGCTGCTCCTTTAATGCCATACTGTATGGTTTCTATAATGCGTTTTTTTTATTTTTTATTACATGGTGCTTTCTGGGTACCGTACCATATTACCGCGTTATATGATCGCTGACTGTATATAATTTTATCCTGGCTAATATTAGATTAGACTCATGCATAAACTATTCCAAGTAATTCATTCCCTCAAGACAATGTTTCTCAGCTCCCTTGTATTCTGACTCATATCAGATTATTTTATTACACAAAAGGAAGGCATCAATGTAGTAAAAGAGTACAAAAAACCCTAAAAAACCCTGAAAACTCACAGGAAAATCCTTAAAATACTGTTGTTGGAGCCATCGCACAGTCAAAGGGAGGCGGCTCCAGGGTCGGGTCTGCAGCATGTGACTCAGGACCCGCAGGCTGAAATCGTAGCGCTGCCCTCGGGCCTTCTTCTTGCCCACCTCCCGTAGACGACGACTGCGCTCCGGGTGCTGCCATGCCCACTCAAACTAATAAATTCCACAGTGATAAAATAGTAATGACATACTGTACAATTCATAGCATTTCATATCTTTAAAAAACTTTGTTATTCTATTATATTATTTAAACTATTGTAAAAAAAAAATAAATAAAAATGTTGGGTTGGGGAAAAAAAAACAGTATTTTTCCGGTATTTTTCTGACTTCTCATACATTTATACAGGTATTTTTGAATTGCCTGCTAAACAAGATTATGTTTTAATGTTTTTAATAGCTTACATATATGTTCTTGACGGGAAACAAGAAATTAATAATTTTTTCCAAAAATTCATCTGAATTTGATATCCTTTCATAGAGTCCTATTGCTTATGTTTATTTAATTCAAAGCCATTCATTTGCCTATGCTAATTGAAAATCCTAATAACTCCACAGTATTAACTTGAGTAGGGTATGACTCAAAATCAGCTTGGAAAAATTACAGTACAGTACTGACATCACCTTAACTGGCCACTCAATAGTTCGCATTATATATTCCACAAGCATGCAACAGTCCAAGAATTATTATATTACATAGTACATATATAAATATAAAGACCGAGTGCTCCACAAGATGTGCGGTTCCGGTCTCACGTCCTATTGGTGGCGCTCTAAGCAGCCCTAGGGCATTCAGAGCTGCCTCACTTGTCAGGTTTTTTACCGTTCTTAATTTTAATTACTTACCTGCATTGGCTCCACAGCGCTCAGGTGTTCCCTATCACATTCAAACTCCACATTTAACTGGCGGTCATAGTGCTCCCTCAATGCTTTCCTGATTTCGTCCTCAGTATGTACCACCACTCCGTGGTAATTTTTTATACAGTATACTGTATTGCTCAACTGCCATATCCTTATTGCATTTCTCATCTATGGCATTTATATTTCCTGAATTATTCACCATATCTGAGAGAAGTTTTTTTTTATAGCATTCCTGGCTCTATTAACCTCCCTTCTAGCCCTGCCCCTATCCACTAAGAACTTGTCCCTACTCCGGTACTCCCTCCCTTCTTCCATACCTTAAAGAGTCTTCTTTTCTCTCTGTTGGCATCTTCGACTTCATTATTCCACCACCAGGATACTCTGTTTCCGGGGGGGGGGGGGGGGGGGGGGGTCCTCTCGTCATACCACAGACTTTGTCTGTAGTATCCAGTAAGCTACGCTTTAGGAACTCCCACCTATTATTATGGACATTTTCTATGCTGTTTCATGCTTTACTATCCTCATTTAAAATTTCTTCATAAAATCTATCTTTATATTCTGATTTATCCAGCAACCATACTGTTCTCTTTGGCACATACACTACAGTATCTTTCTCTCAGGTCTTCTATTCAGCCTCATGTCACATACGGTACTGATAACATTTGTTGAGTAATGCATTCTTCTCCCGGAATAACCTTAACGTTTCTAATCAAGTTCCAATCATTCATTCCTAACTAGGATGTACGGTGGTCAATTTGCCTGTTGTTCCCACCAGATTCATAAGTGATCAGATGGCTCTTCCTCTTCCTAAACCATCTCCCTGGAAATATAACGACAAATAAATACATTTTGGTTTAGGCTAGGCCTAAGAGATAAAAAAAAAAAAAAAAAAAAATAGAGAAATACAAAATATATACCGTATATACAGTACAGTACACCGGTATATATATACTTTAAAATAATAATAAGCACTCTACCGTAGTACCAAGCGCCTCTCTATTTTACAGCAGTTTATGCTACCTGTTCTGCTTCTCTTGAATCTCTTCTTTCAGTTTGTGGCTCATTTTCTTATAGTAATTTATCTACATCACATGCTGGTACTGATTCAATGCAAAAATAGCATAGCCTATTTTTTCCCGTCCGAATTCACCCATTTTGCAATTTTTGTTTAATAATTCATTACATCTCCAATTTAGTGAACAACTAATGAAGTCATGAAGATAATGCCAATTAGTTAATTTGTACTTTGATACTACTCCACCACTGCACCAATGAGTTTACTTAGGCTATCTACTTTTCACTATTCCAGGCAAAAAAAAAAAGTTTGCTAATAGCCTATTATAAAGACCTAGCCTAGGCCTATTTGTGTTTGGGTTTTAATTTTTATTCGGTACTTGTACCAAAAGATCTTTTACCACAAAATTATGAGTGAAAACAGAATGTCTTTTCAAATCACTATCGGCGGGGGGCGGGGGGGGGGGGGGGTCTCAACATCAATCGATAGGCCTAATGGGGGTAAATCTACAGTTATACTACCCCTCCCCCACTACCCCCCACCACCTCCCCCCTTCAAAACACGCCTTTTAGCGTGTTTTTGGATGGTTCAGCAGACGCGGAAACTGGAAAAAAAATATCACCAACCAGATAAATGTTTTTCAGGTAATTTGTTGTTGTTTTTATTTTTTTCTTTGATATAGGCCTACAGTGTTGTTTAATACAGAGGACCGTCACATTTTAGTATTTTTAACATTAGCCTAACCTAGCCTAACCTAACCTAACCTAACCTAACCTAACTTAACCTAACCTAACCGAAAAGTAACCTGTTTCCGCGACGGTCTAAACTCCCCCTCACGTTCCCTGTTTATGGGTGCGCGACGGTCTAAACCCTGCTCACGTTCCCTGTTTATGGGTTTGCGAAGGTTTGTAATACTTCAATGTATCTATTTCAAGTCAAATATACATTTCCGCGCATCATCAAACCATACTAAGTCTACTACTGTACTAATAATATTAACCCATTAGTACCAACAGAATAGCGACAAAATAGGGGTAGTATAACTGTAGATTTATCCTAATGGGGAACATAGGTTTTTCCGAGATTTCTAATTAATTACAAACACTAGGGCCTATGTATTGATGCAAATGAAATTTGGTTCAATGTTATTTTAATACCACAAATTTTTTTGATATATTTGAAGATAAATATTGAATCTATATGCTCTAAAGATCAAAAGAAAATTTGTTTTAACCCTCGGCAAAACCTAATAGCCTAAAAAAGTATGGTACTAAAATTTATTTTTCGTAACAAGGTTGTCAATACGGTACTTTCAGTCATCGATAGCTCTAAAAATCATATGAAAATGTGTTAAACCCTCGTAAAAGCCTAATATAAAAGTATGGTACTAAAATTTAATTTTCGTAACAAGGTTGTCAATACGGTACTTTCCCGTTATCAATGTACATAAGAACATAAGAACATAAGAAAATGGGAGTCTGCAGAAAGCCGATTGGCCTAAGCAAGGCAGATCCCTGTCCCACACAACCCCAAATCAATTACAAAGCCCAATTATAGGCTAAACACTCTAATACCCTGAGGATCATCTTACCAAAACGGTTAGAGATTAACGCAGGATTATGGGGGTCTGCAGAGCGCTGGTTGGCCCAACCCGGCTGATCCCCCTTCACACCCAACCCTTCTCGTCCATATGCTTATCCAATTTTATCTTAAAGCTCCCTACAGTTTTAGATCCCACTATAGCACTTGGTAGTCCATTCCACCCATCAACAACTCTGTTACCAAACCAATATTTGCCTATATCTTTTCTGAAACGAAATTTATCTAATTTGAAACCATTGGTACGAGTTCTTTCGCTATCACTGAGCTTTAGTACATTTGTCATGTCCCCTTTGTTAATCCCACTAACCCACTTGAACACCTCTATCATATCCCCTCTAAATCTGCGTCTCTCTAACGAATGTAAATCTAATTTCTTCAACCTTTCTTCATACGGAAGATTTCTAATATTATGGATCATTTTTGTCATTCTACGCTGTACTCTCTCCAATGAATCTATGTCCATTCTGTAATAAGGACACCAAAATTGGACAGCATAATCCATATGGGGTCTCACTAATGACAAGTAAAGTTTTAAGATAACATCAACAGTTCTGTTACTCACACTCCTAGAGATGAACCCGAGAATCCTGTTTGCCTTATTACGAACGCCTATACACTGTTTTCTAGGCTTCAAATCATTGCTAACAAACACACCTAGATCTTTCTCGCAGTCTGAATTTTCTAATTCTAAATTAGCTAGTTATATTTAACATTTGTTTGCATCTTCCCTATCTTTAATACCTTGCATATGTCAATGTTAAACTTCATCTGCCAATTTACTGACCATTCATGTAAGGTATCTAGATCCCTTTGGAGGCACTCTATATCGCTATCTGAATCAATTGATCTCCCCATTTTAGTATCGTCTGCGAATTTACTTATCCTACTAGTTATACCTAAATCTAGGTCATTTATGTATATAAGAAACAACAGGGGACCTAATACCGATCCCTGGGGGACACCACTTTTGACTGCTCCCCACTCTGACTTGGTACCATTTATGCTGACTCTCTGTTTCCTACCAATTAGCCATGACCTAATCCATCCCAACAACGCCCCACCTATTCCATGTGCCTCAACCTTTCTCATCAATCTCTCATGAGGGACTCTGTCGATCAAGCTGAAGATTGCAGAGTAAACACCATAGACTTCATAGACTTTTTTTTCACCTTCGTATAGGCTAGGCCTAATCGACAGCCCAATTTTTTTTTTTTTTTTTTATTAAGGGATTAGGCTAGTACTCAACCAGCGGGGGTGTGGGGGCGGCAGCCCCCACCCATAATACTAGGTTAGGTTAGGTAAGGTTGTTAGGTTAGGCTAATGTCTTTTCAAATCACTATCAGGGAGGAGCGAGCTGTCTCAACATCGATCGATAGGCCTAATGGGGAAAATAGGTTTTCCCGAGATTTCTAATTAATTACAAACACTATATATTGATGCAAATGACCAATTTTGTTTATAAAAAACACTCGGAAAATTTGTGGTATTAAAATAAAAAAATTCCTGATTTTTTTTTGGGAAGGATGTAGTTTCCGGGTGTATCCTACGGTTGTCATGTTGTGCGCTCGCACTTACGTTCCCGTCTATTTCGACGCTATATTTTCTGCTATTTGCCCCCTGTCATAATGTCATTAGGCTACTGCATGAATACTAGGTTAGGTTGTTTGGTTAGGCTAATGTATTTTTATATCCAAAGGCATCCGCATAGGCCTAGTGTAAACAAGGTGGGCGGTACACCCGGTAACTAGCCTACATTCTTGCCCACTTTTTTTATAAAAAACACTCGGAAAATTTGTGGTAGCCTAGGCTATTAAAATAAAAAAAATCCCAAATAGGCCTAGGCCTAGCCTAGCCTAGTGAAATCAGCAGAGGCCTAGGCTGTTTTTTTCGAACAAAACTTACTACTGGTCTTGTGCGCTCCCCCAGCCTTCACTCCCCGGTTATGTTGTTTAATACGCCTGTTGGGGTCTACAGTGAAACCTATATATGTACGACCACGGTATTTAGGATTGGTGCAGAATAACAGATACACACCGTAAAAACCCTCCACTACCTCACCATCTGCCATTTTGAAAATGCGTGTGTTTACATTTTAAGTCTTCTTCTTATTTTTGTTGTTTAAATGTGCAGTTTCCATGGAGGGTTGTCTCGCACTTGCATTTTTTTTTTGTAGACAGTGAACAGTGTTACCATGGTAACTAGGTCAGGTGAAGGCATTGAGGGATAAGTCTTTACAACGGCAACTCTTATCTATTTTCCGAAGAGTGTTGTTGTTGTTGTTACCCATGCTGCCTGGCCGAACAGCCCCAAGGCCCCGAGCAAGGCCAAGGCCATAACCGAGCGCCCCCACAGAACCCTCCCTGCCGACCACAATAAAGCCTGGGTGACCAAAGCCACTCCATGGCGAGGAGCTGAGGAGGGTGCGGAAACGCCCGGGAAACCAAAGCCCCACCCAGGGCCCTGTGCCCCTCAGCAATTATGAAGAGAAAGTTGAGGGGCAAGGAAAAAATGTGACGCTTTGGCTTCCAATCTTGGTAAATTGGGAGGTCAATCCACGGAAGAGACGCCGTCACTCGAGATCTAGAAGATATATAAGTAAAAGGAACAGTCAGAGTAAGCTATGGGTATGGCAGAGATCGCTCAGTTCTCACTCTGATAGACCAGCCCATCACCATCCGAAGAGTGTTGGAGTGGCTTTGTTGTGTGTTATTATGTCTGTATACGTCGTCAAGGTGACCCCTGACTGACTGCGAGCGTGTGAAATACCTGAGGACGTACTACCACACCCACTAAATATGTCTGCCTTGGCTGGGATCGAACCCAGGTCAAGCTCATCTGATCAACTCACCTGGTGGGTTTCCCCGGCCCTAGCCTACTAGAGAAGGAGGATCACGGAAGCCATAAACTGCTGATGCGCCAGCCCACAAGGGGTAGTAGAGAGGGTATAACAAAAGGAAGTATGGGCTCTGGAAGTGCATCATATACAGCTATTAAGGAAAGGAAAAAGAAGGGCAGAAGGGGGAGGGGGATGGCATCGCTGAACATGTCAACAAAGAGTTATGATTAGTATTAGGTCTCAGTGCTATAAATGGCAAGTGTAGTACTGGAAAATATCACCCAAATAATTTTATAAAGCAGTCTTAAATGAGGCCAGGGTTGTAATAGACACCACGAGGGCTGAGGGTAGGGAGTTCCAGAGAGACAGTACACATCTATGACTAAAGAATCTTTTCCTTAACTCAAGGTGACATCTTGCATGAGCAATTTTGAATTGGACGCCTCTGGTACTAGGGTGAGACGGGCGGGCAAAAAGGTCACCAGGGGACAGAATGGAATAACCAGGAAAGATTGGCCAATATTTGATCAGATAATGCCGGAGCAATCTCCCCTGAACCAAGTATAGATTAAGGGATTTCAGTCTATCAGAATAGGTCAAATTCTCCCTACCCCTGATACGTTTAGTCCAACGTCTCTGTAGGCCTACATATTCAAGTAGCTTCAAATCTCCTATATAGCCCAGGTTCCACAGAGAAGAGGAGTATTCATATGTTGGGCTAAAGCAAGGGTGTGTGATGGTTGTTCATTATATATATCAATGGAGTCATGAGAGAAATTCAAAGAAGCTCAAAAATAAGATAGAGGTCCAGGCGATGCAAAACAGAGCTGCAAGATGGACCAGATTTGATTACAGACACACTACATCTGTCACAAGACATTAGATAGCTAGACTCACTTGCAAAAAGAAGACAAATACTGAAATGCTGGGTGTGAAGGGAATTTTTCTGTCCTGAAAACTCCCCAGGCCCACTTAGGGTCAACCTTTCCTGGGGCCTGGCGCGGGGCTCGAACCTCTGAAGGGAGTTTAACCCTCCTAAAAACCCACAGGTTTTGAGATGCCTTGGGTGGGGTTCGAACCCTGGTTAGTGACCATGACCATCATAGGTCAACCAGGCCCGCGCGCTAACCCACTGTACTACCACGGACGTACAAAAGTATAGTAACCTTAGTCCGATTTGTAAGAACCAGGTGATAGTCTCGTGGTGTTTCACGTGATGAGTTTATTGGACTTCCCATCAACGACTATTTTACACTATACCTGACGTCAACTCGGGTAGTACATTATTGGGGTTGCGGGATATTTTCGAGGGCATTACAAATACAAAGACAGCAAATGTTATAAAATCACTAACAACTTAGTAGACATAGACAAAGCTATAATTAAGGGTGGGAACTCGAAAATAAAGAAAATATTCACAGGAATCCGAGGATTACTAAGAATAAAATTATATAATAAAATTAAGTAGGTTGATAATACGAAATTCAAGAAAATTGAACGAAAGAGGGCGAAACTATATTGAAAAACAAAAACAGTGTAGAACAGGTTCGCACTATAGTGTACAAAGGAGTACAAAGGAGTACAAAGGAAATCAAGCAACAACAGATCTAGTGACCCTTCTAGGTTGCTTGTCCTCCAAAACACTGAGGATCAAGTGTCCAAACAGTGGTTTAGAGTGGGTAAGGGAACATTGGAAAGGGAATTACTGCCCTGGAACTAATGTCCGTGGCAGGATTAGGAAGTTAGTAGGGGACAGATAGGTTAGTAACTGAGGGGGGGATAAAATATAGTTATTCATTTACAAACGCAGTCAGTCGCGGGTTTGATGCGAGATATTTGTCTAGGCGGAGTTTAAATGAATCAACGGTGATGCAGTCTATAACGTTTCGGGGAAGCCCATTCCACAAGTTGACAACTCGATTGAAGAAGAAATTCTTAGATTCGTGTGAGTTAAAAGATTTACCAATAATTTTGCAACCGTTTCCCCGCGTGTAATTAGATTGGTCGATAGTGAAGTACTTACTACAGTTCATATTGTCGATGCCTTTGATGATTTTGAACACTTGAATTAAGTCACCTCTTAATCTGCGCTGGGTTAAAGGAAATAGATTTAATTCTCTAAGACGCTCTTCGTATGGTTTGTTCTTTAGGCTAGGTATCATTTTGGTAACTCTACGTTGAACTCGTTCTAGCTTGTTTATATCTTTTTGGTAATAAGGGCACCAGGATTGAACGCAGTATTCCAGAAGAGGGCGGACTAATGAATTGTAAAGGGTTAGGATAACTTCTTTGGATTTATGCTCAAATGACCTGCCTATAAAGCCAATTATTTTGTTTGCCTTCTTAACAACTTCTGAACATTGTTGACTCGGTTTTAGGTTACTCGATATTGTTACTCCCAGATCGGTTTCTCTGTTTACATTCTTAAGCTGAGTGCCATTCATCGAATAGTTTGCTTCTCATTTAGGTATCCGATATGTAGTACTTTACATTTATCCGCATTGAAACTCATTTGCCAAATTTGGGCCCAACATGACAATTTATCTAGATTGTGTTGTATATCGTCAACTTGTTCTTTTGAGAGTACGCTATTTGCAATTTTTGTATCGTCAGCAAATTTTGAGATTGTACAGGTGAGACCCTCATCTATGTCGTTGATGTAAATTAGAAAGAGAATTGGTCCTAGTACCGATCCCTGGGGTACCCCGCTACTTACATTGGTCCATTTTGATGCCTTACCGTTTATGACTACTCTTTGCTTTCTGTCGCTGAGCCAATTTCTATCCATTTCAACACACCGTCTTGTATTCCATGCGCTTTTAGTTTTAGCAGTAAACGTTTGTGGGGAACTTTGTCAAAGGCCTTTTGAAAATCAAGGTATATAATATCTACAGCTTTACTCATCGTAGAGGTTGAGGATATCGTGGAAGAAGTCTAAGAGGTTTGTTAAACAGGAACGTTTTTTACGAAAGCCGTGTTGAGTATCTTTAAGTATGTTATTTTCCTCTAAGTGATTTACGAGTCTGTCTCGTATGACCGTTTCTAGCATTTTACATACAACTGAGATTAAGCTAATTGGACGATAGTTACTGGGTAGGGATTTGCTGCCTTTTTTGAATATCGGTGTCACGTTGGCTAGCTTCCACTGATCGGGCATAGTTCCAGACTGCAAGGATTTATTAAATAGTAATGTCAGTGGTTTAGAGAGCTCATCCTTAGCTTCCTTTAGAACTCTAGGCGAGATTGTATCAGGTCCAGGCGTTTTATTTACCTTGAGTTTATCTAAACAATTCAATACTTCTCTCTCTGTAACGGTGATATTGCTTAGAACATCTGAATTATCAATCTGAATCGGCGATGGTGTAGGGATATCACTGAGGTCTTCTGTTGTAAAAACTGATGCAAAGAAGGTATTGAGGGCATTACTCATTTGTTCTTCGTCTTTGGTGTATTCTCCATTTTCATCGACTAACGGTCCAACAGTGGAATGGGGTCGCGGAAATATATGTTTATGTGTGACATTTCTGTTACAATTAAGTATTCCAATGTTTACAGTGTAGTAAGCCTGTAATCTGTGAGAAACCAACCTTTGACCGGACATTTGTCTACCGAAAAAAATGTACATATTTAGATTGAAGTGGGTCTAAGGGGCCTTTTTGAGTTTGAAAGAGGTCTAGGGAGGCGGGTTTATATTTTCTCATTAGTCTAGGAGTTATACTATAATATATTGCCCGAAAATGGAAAATAAATCAAAACCATCAATATTTAAACACAATAATAATAACCCCCAAAGCGTTGCACCAGATGGTGTTCTGTCAAAAATGACTAACAGCTTTTTGTGCAGGCAGTTTTCCAGTACAAATATGTTCTTAGATTATCATAACCCCTTTAGTAAGATGACATCATAGCTTAATTTATTCTGTTTATCATTAGTTGGTTTTCTTCAACTTAAGAAGGACCTCTGGGTGACAAAAAGGTTAATTGAGTTTTTAACTTTGTTGTGACCAGAGGCTCTTCCCAACTTGAATACGAGCGTCTAATGAAAGTCAGAATAAAAATAAACACACCAAAGTTTATGCACCTACAGAGAGGCACTTTACCTTATAGAAACACAGAATTATAAGAGTTGTGGCACAATATGATTAGAATTATAAAGTGTGTCTAATTCACCGTATCTAAATCGTCCTCACCCTCATCTGATTCCTCATCCTCATCTGACTCATCCCCATCCAACTCATCCTCATCTGACTCATCCTCTTCTGAATAATCCTCATCTGACTAATCCTCATCTGACTCCTCATCAGAGTCGGTGAACCCTTCCAGTGACCGCTGAAGGTACAGGAGGGAAGGCAGTATGGTAGTCAACCTAGTGATCACTTCGGTAATAGTTGGTCGGTCCTCCTGTTGGTACTCTACCATGTCAGCCACAAGTTCCTCAAGTCCCTCCGGCCAAGCACTCAGTCGTCCAGCCTTCATCTGTTTCACGACCAGTTTTTCAAACATAATACCAAGAGAAAAAATGTCACTAGCAAAAGATGCCCCTCTGTTATAGAACAATTCAGGTGCGTACCACTTATACTTAATGTATCTAGTGACATCATTGTTTCTTGTACGTTCAACCTGATCTACTAGTGCCCCCAATCCAAAGTCAATCAAGGCGGATTCAACCTCGCCAAGATCATCCATAGCAATCTTGACAAGTACATTGTCTGATTTGATATCATTATGTAGGACCCCTGCTTTGTGTACCTGCTGTAAGCTGCGTGCCAGTGCCAAGAACACTTCTACCAACCCTCGAGCAGTAAGACGGTTATATACACTCTGTAGAGTCTTGCCCTCCACACAAGACAGGAAGAGACAAGGGCGGTCACAGCAGTTGGCATGCAAGACTGGGGAGCCTCCAGCACCCTGCAGATGATCTAGCAATACAGCCTCACGCCAGAAAGCCTGCAACATTGTACGATCTACTCTCTTACCCAGTTTGCATACTAGATATTTACCTTTGTGCCTAAACAGAAATGTTTCACAAGAGCCACCAGAGCTAAGAAAACGCTTAGAAACCAGATGTGGTTTTAGCAGTTTATAAGAAAAGGTACAGCTTGGAAGCTGATTCGGCAGTATACGCTTGTGAGAAGATGGTTTATCAGGAGGGTCAATGAAGAAATCTAGACAGGCTAGGACGTGAGCCAAATGAGGCCTGCCACACGCTTGGTACTCTGCAGTGTTGGCCATCCATTGGCAGAATTCCTGGAGTCCAGTAGGATAGCAGGACACCAAAGACTTCTGCATCAAAACCTTCCAAGTGTGGAGGAATGCGCGACCAAGTGACCTAACATCAGCTTCAGAATGACTGCATGTGTTGCCGACCTGATCGTTGACAGCGAGGGGTGTGATGGACATGACTATCTTAGCATTGTGACCCGCTGTGTAAACTACCTCTGAAGTGATATCGTTGAGTAGGTGGCCATTTCGGTGTAGTGCAGCTAGATCCAATACAGTAGCCCTCAGCTCCCGCAGCCAGGGAACTGCCTTATTCATAACCTTGTTGGTCATTATGCTCAACAATTAAATGTGTAGTAATATATCGTTAATTATTACGTTATATGATTAACTACGAAAAGAAGCTTCTAACTATTACGTTATATGATTAATTACGAAAAGAAGCTTCGAGCGAACGAATAACGCGTCTAATCACTGCACTTGTAGGCACAGGAATGAAGACTCTTTTTGAACGCCGGTGGTGTAGGCCTAACCTTTATGCTTCTTAGGTATAATATTAAATTTGCTGTTGTTTTTCTTATTTTTACTATAAATTTCTTCAATTATATTTTTCCCAAAACTAATAACTATAAATAACTATAAAATAGTGATATATATTAAAAATTAAAAACAAAAATGGATGTTTATATTAAAGTTAACGGTTTAAACGTTTTCTTTATTTATTGTACTTCATAGAACACCACAGTTTAATGGGTAACTTAAACAAAGTATATGAGGTGTACTACGATAACAATAATAATAATAATAATAATAATAATATTTATTCAGTTAGCAATTTACAGAGTTGGTACCACATAGTATGTTATAAATATGACATGTACCAGCCTTGCATTATTCCAACTAAGGATAGCCCAATAAGGCCGTTAGGCGTATTTCCATTGGGGTCCTTGTAGGATTAGGTTAGCTGGGGAAAAATGGGGAGGATAAAGAAATAGATACTTTAGAGAAAGTATTTCTAGGGGGTTATTTTAAGATACCTTACATCCTATAGTAAATATCAGTAATCCGTAATCAGTAATCATTTCAGTTTGGTTTGTCTATCTCTTATGTCGCATTTAGTAGTAGACATAAGCTTGGTGCTCCCTTCTCGCAGCTGTGCGGTTCAGGTGTTCCTTCAGGCTACGTCTGAAGGAATACAGTGTTCTCTTTTCACGGACTGACTGGGGTAGGTCGTTCCAGTCTTTGATGGCGGTTGAAGAAGAATGTTTGCTTACCCTGTCCTTGGATTCTCGGGACCTTAAAATTAAACCTCCTGTTTCTTGTATTATGTCCACTCCTCTCATTTGCTTTAACAAAATCATTCTTTAGATACTCTGGAGCTCTGTCATAGAAAATGTTGAAGGCATTAGTGAGCCTGATTTGTTTGGCCCTGTCAGAGACATTGAGCATACCTAGTGACTGAAGTTGTTCCTGGCCAACATGTGATCTGGGTCCTAGGTTCAGCATGAACCTAACCATTTTATTTTGAGTGACCTGAAGTTTGTGCTGTGCTGATTTAGATGATGCAGAGTACCAGGATGACACAGAATAGTCAAAATGACATTGAACAAGCGCTTGGCAGAGGGTCTTTTTGGTCGCCGCGGGCAAGCATCCCACCTGTCTATACAGGTATTTTATACGTGCTCTACACTTACTCAGGATAGATTCTAAAATTGTTTCACCTGACAAACTCGCGTCCAGTTTTAGTCCGAGATATTTAACTTGTGACACTGTTGTTATAGGAATATCATTACAGTTGACCGAGAAGCCCACAATGTCTTTCAGTTTGCGTTTTGTTCCACATACGATGGCTTCCGTCTTGCCCAGGTGAAGAGATAGTCTATTGTCCACTAGCCACCCTCACATACAATTATTATTATACATGCGAGCACACCCACACACACACCTTCAGTAACAACGTACCCCAAAGTGTTGGGGCTTACACTTAAGGGTTGTTGTTGTTGTTCTTGTTGCTGTTCCCCAGGCTGTCTGGCCGAACAGCCCCAAGGTCCCGAGCAAGGCCAAGGCCATAAACGAGCGGCCCTACAAAACCCTCCTTGCTTACCACTAATAAAGTCCGGGTGACCGAAGCCACTCCAAGGCAGGGAGCTGAGGAGGGTGCGGAAACGCCCGGGAAACCCAAGGCCCTGTGCCTCTCAGCAATTATGAAGGGAAAGTTGAGGGGCAAAGGAAAACTGTGACGCTTTGGCTCCCAATCTGCCAACCTCTAGGTTGGCAGTTGGGAGGTCAATCCACGGAAAAGACGCCGTCACTTGAGATCTAGAAAATATATAAGTAAATGGAACAGTCAGAGTAAGCTATGGGTATGGCAGAGATCGCTCAGCTCTCACTCTGATAGACCAGTCCATCACCATCACCTAAGGGTTAATGATAGGCTATAAGCTACTCTTTCGAAGCACAGTTTCGAGCTCCAAAAATCACGTCACAGAACGAAAAGGAACAACTTCTGATTCATATTTCTTTTAGGCCCGGATCTGAAGCTGTCGATTTTATCGCCCATAATGGATTGTCCGCATTGTATGCTACTTACCAATATGTATCATTCTTGTTGGAGATGCACAATAAATACATAGAAATAAATCACCTGATGGTTTGCATCCACGTATAATCAAGGAAGGAATGGACCAAATGGCTGCACCGTTGAAAATATTATTTGAATATTCCCTCAACACTGGTGAGATACCAGAAGACTGGAAGATTGCAAATATAACTGCAATTTACAAGAAGGGAAATATAGCTAGAGCTGACCCAGGAAACTATAGGCCGATCAATTTAACAAGCATCAAAAACCAAAGTCCTCAAAGTCAAAGACCATCTGGAAATGAAAGGCACTCAATTCCTGGTTGCAGCCTCCACAAACCAACACCACCCACTACACTACATGGCAACACACCCACAGACGCCAAGAAATATCAAAACAACACCCAGCACACGGTTTCACACACAAATACTGTCTTCTCTCCCTCCCTGCCAACCCCAAACCAGCCTCCAGAAGCACATCCATACTCATATCTCTCGCCGTTCCATCCAATCACTCATCGACAATTAACACGCAGCTGCAGGCACGACCTCCCGAAATCCATCCTTCTGAATCCTCCCTTCCTCGCGAGGCCAGAGTACACCTAGCCAGGCTGAGATATGGGCACCATCCAGCTCTTTTGAGCTATCAGAAGAGACTGGATGTCTCCGTCGACGACACCTGCCCGGGATGTAACACAGCACGTACCCCATACCATTGGACATATCATAGAAGATTGCATTTCACACAATCTCTGACGCCAACAACACAATCTACACTCCTTGAGAGCTCTGTGGGAAAGCCTGACCGTGGCC
Source organism: Paralithodes platypus (assembly GCA_032716605.1). Classification (NCBI taxonomy): domain Eukaryota; kingdom Metazoa; phylum Arthropoda; class Malacostraca; order Decapoda; family Lithodidae; genus Paralithodes; species Paralithodes platypus. The sequence goes on from CM064495.1 coordinate 56,423,985, forward strand.
ATGGCCTTCCCGAGGGACTCGGGGCTGTTCGGCCAGGCAACTTATGACAACAACAGCAACAATAAGCATCATATGAAAAATATTTGAATCCCTTATTAGATAAAACATAATGGACGATGGATCAAATGCAAAAAACTCAAGCTTTTTAGCCCTAAGCAGCTTGGTGTTCTATCAGATCGTTCTACTGGTTTACAGCTCATTAAGGTTATTGACCAATGGATGGATATAGCCTACTGGAAAATGGAGACTCCGTGGATATCAAATAGTTTGATTTTATGAAGTCATTTGATAGAGTTCCTCACAAAAGACTGCTTGCAAAGTTAGAGAACTATAATATCAAACACAAAATCCTGGTATAAGGGTTTTTCTCAAGAACAGGAGGTAGAGAGTCATCGTAAATGGACACACATCAGAGTGGACAGAGGTGATGAGTGGTTTATATATTTATTTGCAGATGATACAAAGATATTCCATACAATCAAAGATTAAAATGGCTGTCATAAAATGCAAGAGCTAGGACATAAATAACATGAAATTATGGCCAGAAAATGGTTACTGCAAATTAATTCTGAAAAGTGTATATAAGCAGATGAGAATTGCTAGATCAGATGTTGGCCGCATTTAGAATATGCAAATCAGGTATGGTGTCCATTCCTGATAAAGGATATTGATGCAGTAGAGAATGTACAGCGTAGGGCAACCAAATTTATTCCGGAATTTAAAAACTTGAGTTGCGAGGAAAGGCTGCGGAAAATGGGTTTACCTACTCTAGCATACCGAAGGATTAGGGGTGATATTTAAAGAATCTCTGAGAAGATGCAACCCTATGACCATACCTCCCTAGCATCCTATCCATCACTAAAGGTACTTCCAGAAGATCCCTGGAAGAGGATAAACAATCTGCGCCTTCAGCTCTAAATCGCTCTCACTATAACTGATACTATCGATGGGTCGTTTTGATGATCGAGGTAGTTGTTCTGTATTATTTTGTTATGATTAATTTGTGGTTCTTGTCTTCTCCATGCTCTACTCAACCTTTTCTCAAACTTCTTTAAGGACTCTGAGTTTGCAACCAAGATTAGGAGATTATTCTAATGAGCTATGTGTACATCTCAAATTCATAGCTATATACCTCAGAACAAAACAATAAAACAAATATAATATAATAAGGTTAAAATTCCTTTATCACGCCGTGGTGTAGTGGATTAAAAGCTTCTGAATGTCGGAGGTTCGATCCTGGCTTTGAGTATTTATCACTCGCCCGCTAAAGGGTTAAACAAATATAATATATATTGCATAATGCATGAATTACTTATTTTCCGCATTACTCTATAACTATTAAAGATAGACAAATTATGATTGCACAATTACCATTATTCAGTTTATAAAGGGACTCCAGCAATTAACAGGCTTTGAACTATCTCATTTAACCTGAGCGTGGCGAGCCTATGATATTTAAAACGTCCCGCTGGACGAAGGTATTGTGGGTAAATCCCGACGAATTTCGTCATTTTACGATAAATGTCGTTATGACTTATTCATATGCACCTATTTTACGTTTAATATGAAGGTATTAACATATGACAACAATAAAACAAGTGGGAATAGTATTTGTGGGGTGAAAAAGACGAATTATTGCCAACCGTACAGTCATGAGGTGAGAGGCGCGCGAGCCATACACTTTCCCCTCTCGAGGCCAGAAGCAAGACTGATGTCTCGCTAGTGAAGTCTCTCTCTTGCCACGATCTCTATATGCGTCCCAGATGACCTTGAAACCGGGTGGGAGATATTGTCGTGGAAAATAAACCGATAAACAAGGGAATAAGTGGAAAAATAGGTGATAATTGATGGGGGGGAAGAGGGGAAGGGGGGGGGGTTGACACATGTGGAGGAGTGATAGAAGGTATGGAGGGGAATTATCTCACTTAATCACATATTTCTTTGTTTTGTGTGCCAGTGGGATGTTTTGAAAGGCTTTTTTAGGCCTTGGCTCATATGAGGACGCTCGCCCTCGTAGGGTTCAGACTCATATGAGGACGCTCGCCGTTCTTGGGTTAATCCTTTTTACTACCACAGGTTCTTCTTAAACTGCACAAAATCATGATTCAGTTTACTGAAAAAGGGCCTCCACCAATTCACAGATTTCGAACTATCTAACTTAGGTATTTTACTACCACAGTTCCTTCTTAAACTGCATAAAATAATATAAATATAGCTAGAATAAAAGTGAAAGGACGTCGCCGGTACGGAAGGAGTTAACCCAGTCAGTGCCAGTGACGTCCTTTTCATTATAATCTGACAACTATTAGACGATTTTGTTCGGCCTCGGATTTAACGGGAGATTTCCATTTAGAGGGATTTTTTGCTGGACCCCTTTCTCCCTCATATTTAGCCCCATTGCTTTTGACGATTTTAATTAACCCTCTCCGACATATGACGCGATTTTGAGCCTATTAAGGATACTTTAAAGCCTTTGTTACCATCAGGGGTATTTAGAAACCTTTAGTTTAGTTACCTCAACCTCTGCAGTTGTCTTTGAGTTAGCTGTGGGCAGAAAACTAATTTTGGAGAGGTAATTATAAGAGTGAGAGAACTCTATTTCATATTACTAATCTGGCAACCTCTGCGTCATGTGTGCGTGAAAGGATTAAGCACATTTGCCCAATTCTGTAAATTTTAAGACCTTTCGTGCCATTTAGGTGTCGATTTATTCCTGGTGAGCGATAGCGAGCCAGTAATTTAAGATGTCTTCAGCTAGGACATTATTCTACCGAAAAATGTACAAATTTATCTTGAAAGGGGGTCTAGGGGTTGTAATTTTAAGCTTGATGGAAGTCTAGGGAACAAACTAAAAACCGCCCCTTAAGGCCCGTATCATTCATAAGCTTATTCATACACACATTTTGTTTACTGGATATCAGAAGCAACTATATCTATACAATATATACTTTGTATTTGAATTTCTACAAGAATGTCTCCATCCTTTAACATAAATGGTTCACTTTTTGGGCGATTTTTGCATGTATTCATTATTTTTCTAGTTTCCTCCCTAGGCCTCCATCAAATTAAAAAACCAAACATCCATTAGGTCCCCCTTCTAGATTAATTTGTACATTTTTCGGTAGAAAAATGTCCCGGCCGAAGTCCGATTCTTCCAACATTACAGGCTCACTATCGTTCGCCAGGGAAAAAATTGACACTTAAATAGCATGAAAGGTCTAAATATTGATAAAGAAATGGGGCGAAAGGTCTTAAAATCGTCTAACTAATGGGGCAAACATCTTAACATCTGAAAACTAATGGGGCTAAACATGAGGGAGAAAATGGTCCAGAAAACCGGCCCATCCCCCCTTAATTTTAATAGTAAAGTGAAAATATTACTTACAACAGTTTTTCTTATTAAACTCACCATTCTATTTGCAATTGTTATGCCCTGTTTTTCTACAGGATTAACTTGGGTGATGTGGGCTCTATCTGACTGGGTATATAAGGCTGCATGCACAATACAAGGTATGCGGAATAGAGAACACAAAATAAACACACAGTAACACGACACACAATCACGTTTATTGAAGTAAGTGAATAAGGAGCATAGAAAGATAGTAATACTCGTACAAAACAAATAATAGAAGGGAACTGCTAGCATTAGCGGATCTGGATGGAGCCTAGTCTCCTACTTCCAACGTTCAGGTGTACTCTTCTGATCACTGGTTTAATTAGCAAGTTTTATAATACTGGAAGACCTCAATGTACTCATGGATTCAATTTCACTAATTAGATTTCTTACTGGCAGGTCGGGTGCACAAGTAGTAGTTCACAGTTAGAATTAGACACGCGTATATTTTAGAACACGGAAATTCTAGTAACCTCAAGGGGGTACTGATCTAAGATTTATATTCTTATGGCAGAAATACGTAGAACACAAATCAGTGGGCGAACGTTAGATATCACTAGGGTTTTAATATCTGAATAAGGTAATTACGAGAGTCAATGTCGCCTGTTAATTAATGAACACTGATACGCTTAGTACGTCCCAAATGGAATGGTTAAAGATGAGTTACACTGGGCAAAGTTATAGCCACTTCATAGAAAAGTTAATAAGTGAATGTCGAACTAGTACTATAACACGTTAGTACTAATAATATGAATCTTGAATAGTATTTGTTGGTCTGGTCCTGGTTATCTTGCTTCCGGTGATGTTGGGGGCTAACGACTGGTTCCTCGGCCGTCCAGGTGGTCCAAATGTAGGAAGTTCTCAAGTCGGATCTCTTGGCGATCGGTGCTGGCTACACACTTATATACCCACTGATTTGTGTGAAGGTTATAAGGTGCACGTCGGTACTTGTACGTGGACAGATGCTTCTATTTTTATCTCTGCCACGGAGTCTGCCAGCTCTGGAATCTCTCAACTCAGGAACAACACAAGGGCAGAGCTAGAGGTTAACTTCAGGGTGGAGACCACAGGTTGGTGTCTAACTTTCAACTGATTTTACTGGGGGCGGGAGCTGGGTTTATAGGCTCGGTTCTGGACCCTGTAGGCCATAGGGATCTCGAGTCTTATGGACTTATTTGAGCTCTCAATAGATATGGGGACTAGGTAAGATGGTGATTACTGTTGTGGCACATGGCTATAGGAAGCCTTCATAATATGATATAACTGAGCCTTAGTAAGAGGTACTAGTTTGGCTATACTGGAAGTATTTAGGGGAGAGAGACTGGATCTACTTTGCGAGGAGGATGGGGACAGCTGTGATAGGAGCGTCTCTCTTAGATTGCTCAGTCTTCATTCTATGGCATAGCTGAGGTGCTAATTTGACTATCCGAGTATGCAAGACAGGTGAATTGGTTATTGTGGGTAACGAGAGGTGAGTAAGGGGGTTAGACATGCATGGTTAGTTCATTGATAGGAAGAATTCCTGGGCTACCTGGCAATGACCCGGAAGTCAAAACAGGGGTCAGGTATACCTCCGCGGGGGTGGGGGTCTCCCTCCTCGGGTGGGTAAAAAGGGGTAGCCGGGCGCTCTCTCTCTGGGATGGTCGTCCGGCGGCTGTGGCTAGGGGCTTGCCATATCACCAGTGTTTGTAATAACCCTCTGTTTATGAGACAGATGCGGGTCTTCTTAATATCCAAACCGAAGGTGCCTTGGCTAGCTGGTTTTAATCGGTTGGTTGTTAATCGTAGGGTTTGCTGGATGTGGTGGAGACTGGTTGCTAACTCTGCCACATTTATCTGGAAGTATGGCAATAGAAGTTAGTTACTGGTGAGGCGGCTAGCCTCGCACCGACGACCATTGGGTGCAGGGTTGTGAATGGGTTGTAAGAGAATAGATGGCATGCAAGGGGCTAGTAAAGTTCTAATGTTGTTCTGGCCTACTAAGGGAAGGCAGGCTGGATAGGAGTATATATAAAAGGTTGGAGAGCGTTAGCAACGGAAAAATCAAGGATCTTCAAGAGGTATGAGAGAGAGGCTAGGTCGGACAAGAGTCGAGAAGCGCGGGGTATTTTAATGAGAGGGGGGGGGGAGCTCAGGGGGCTACAGGGAAATTTGACCATAAGGTCTCTGGGCGTGGGGATGGCATTAGGCTGCAGTTGATATTGGAGTTTGAAAGGACAGTGAAAGTACGTTAGCCAAATGCTACCGGGGGATGCAACTATGGGGTGGTATATGAGTCTGGAAAAGATAGAATCATGTGGATTGTGGCTGTGGGGATCGGAGGATTTATGGAGCTCCGATCTTACTCTCAACCATCTGAACAATTTAACCAGCACACCTAAACTTCGTTAAATGCGGAAATAGCCTCACGAAAATATCATGCCCTGGTGGGGGCACGAACTCTCGACCCTTGGGTGTGAGGCAGGCACCTTACCAGTTAGACCAATAGAGATATCCCACTTGGCCTGTTCGGCTCAGGGTATTTCCGCATCCGAGGTCTGTTTAGGCTAGCCTATTTTCACTGACTTTACATGGCTGTGGGGGGAGAATGAGGTTAACTGTAGGTGTGTGCTTGACTGTGGATAAAGTAGGGAAAAACATTGTGGATTATTACTCGTCAAGATGAGGGGTTATGGACACTATTAGTTGGCACAAGTTTTTGTATGTCTAGTTGTCCCTGGGAACTGCGTTTTCTATGAAATATAGACCAAGAAAAGCGGCAGTTCGTAGGGGTACTTCGTTATTGTTTCGAGGTACTTAGGACAGATACTGGTAACAAGGTTATCTATACAATCTCTGGTTGGGGTAAGAATTACGTTATAGCATGGCGGCTAACATCTGTAGTCATGGCTGTCTAAGTCTTACGGGGGCAATGGTTCTATATCCTGGTGTACCCGTGGGTATCTTAATTTCTTATAAGTTTGGACATGTGGTTTTTAACATCTACTTCTCGGATGTAAGAACATACATAGATATATGGCTGTCTGATTTGTTGGCATTGGCTCAACCTAGGGACAGGGCATGGGTGTTTTTAATATGAATGTATATTCCGGTTCATCATCATGTAGGTAGAGTCGGGCGGGTAAGAGGTGTAGGACACGAAGCAAAATGGAGTAGTGTGGATTGTGGATACGAAGGAGGTGAGTGGAAGACGTATAACAATTGTGGAAAAGTAAATGGAAAAGATGAACACAATGGCGGATAAAGATAATTAACCTAAGGATTGAATACATAGATTTATGGGGGCGATTGGTCTTCAGAAACTTAGTCTGGCAAGACAAGGTATTTTAGGGTATGTTGATATTAATACTTAACCTAAGGATTGAATACATAGATTTATGGGGGCGATTGGTCTTCAGAAACTTAGTCTGGCAAGACAAGGTATTTTAGGGTATGTTGATATTAATACTTAACCTAAGGATTGAATACATAGATTTATGGGGGCGATTGGTCTTCAGAAACTTAGTCTGGCAAGACAAGGTATTATAGGGTATGTTGATATTAATACTTAACCTAAGGATTGAATACATAGATTTATGGGGGCGATTGGTCTTCAGAAACTTAGTCTGGCAAGACAAGGTATTTTAGGGTATGTTGATATTAATATCCTAAACTTAGGGACAGAGCATGGGTGTATTAACTTTAAGGTGTATTTATGTTCGTCATCATGTAGGTAGAGGTGTAGGACGCGAGGGGTAGTGTATGTGAGGTGTGGAAAACGGTCAGTGTTTAGAAGGGGTAGGTAGGTGCGGCTTGGAGCTGCTTAGCCCTGCGGGCTTGGGCCTGTCTGAATTGGTTGGCTCGGTCAGCTGGTCCTTTCGTTCTGTGGACCTTTCTTTCGGGTGTTTCTGTGTGGTGTTCGCTCGTGGCTTCTCGTTCTGGGGCATTTTAGCAATGTTTATTATTTCTTCTTCTGCAAAATGCTTTCTGAATTTGAGCTCTGAGGCTATAACCACTCCTAGGTCCATCTCACAATTTGAGCTCTGAGGCCATAACCACTCCTAGGTCCATCTCACAATTAGAGCTCTGAGGCCATAACCACTCCTAGGTCCATCTCACAATTAGAGATCTGAGGCCATAACCACTCCTAGGTCCATCTGACAATTTGAGCTCTGAGGCCATAACCACTCCTAGGTCCATCTGACAATTTGAGCTCTGAGGCCATAACCACTCCTAGGTCCATCTCACAATTTGAGCTCTGAGGCCATAACCACTCCTAGGTCCATCTCACAATTTGAGCTCTGAGGCCATAACCACTCCTAGGTCCGTCTCACAATTTGAGCTCTGAGGCCATAACTACTCCTAGGTCCATCTCACAATTTACGTATGTAATTTTTTCCATATATTTCATATTTGAAATCTTCCGCATTAGTCAATAATTATTATCTCAATCACTAATCAGGTCCCTCGCCCTCGCCAATAATCATTCCTATCTATCTATCTATCTATCTATTTATCTATCTATCTATATGCTCAGGCCCAATCCCCATTTTTCCTATTTTCTTATTTTTATTTTCTATTTCATTCTATTTTATTATTTTTTTGTTTTCGTGCAGCTTCAGAATAATTGACCACTTGCGAGTTTCGGTCGATAAGGAAGGTGGTGACGTACACACAGATATTAAACACAAATACAATAATAATGTAGGCTTTTGATGGATAAAAGGAATGTTGAATTGAGTTTTATGTATTTAAGAATGTACTACGACCGTATTTTTAGCTGGTAATTCTGCTAAATATCGATGTCTACAGCTCCAACTTCCTTATAGAACGAAACTTGCAAGTCGGCAATTGGTGGTGGCTAGGAAATGGTTGCTTCCTGATAACACACAACTGTCCAGCTGTCTCGGTCAGTCGTATCAATTTATCGTGCAAACTTCACTCTTCCCCCCCCCATCACCAGGACACGTAGGATATGGTCACTCGGATACCACACACGATTAACAGTTATTTAGTTAGTTAAAATAGGACTTCAGAGGCTATTAACCCTTCCGGATTATTAAGCCAGCACACTGTAAGTCAAGTACATGTTCAGGAATGGAGCCCCTTATCGAGAACCCCAGTCCCTTGATTAACAGGTAAACCAAGAGCTTTTACGATGTATTTTTTTCTTCTTCATAATATTAAATGTTTCATAGTTCGGGCTAGGAATAAAATGAGAATGTGGAAATAACTTTGAATAGTTGACAGAATGAATATATACACCTGAAAAATATGTATAACTTTTGTTCTAGTGATGATGATGATAGGTATGTTTTCCGTGTGGGATGGGGGGGGGGGGGAATGAAAGATAAGGAAATGACAGAAAAAAACAAAAGACAAAATATATATATACTGTATATATAAAGGCCAATACTACTAGGCAAACCCGAGAGAAAGATAGTGAGAGTGAATGAGAGTGAGCGTGTGAGAGGAAAGCAAAGACAAAATTGATAATAGGAAAGAAAAATATATATGATAATAGACCAAAAATAATGATGAAGACAAAAAATACAAAATACCTGAAAATACCAGCATATGTTACAGATTGCATACACTTACACTTAGTTACACTTAGTTGTATTCCGTCCGTTAGTGACACAGTTGAGCTGGGGCTCCACTGCGACCAGGCAGCTCCCTTTCTTCCACTCTCCATTCCAGAAGTCGGTTGGAGTTGGTGCTGGGGTATCCTGGTGTTGGTGGCCGGTCCGGTATTTTGGCCAGCCACATGTCCAAGTGTTTCTTGAAGGTGTCTGGAGACACCCCGGTCATGTTCCTGAGAGGGGCTGGTATACAGTTGAACAGTCTGGTTCCATTGTATGTAAAGCTGTGATGGATCAGGGATTTGATTTTTTGTGTTGATCCCGGCGTAGTCCTCACATAGCACAGCCTCCCTCGCCTTTGGTGCCGAGTCTCTTGGATGTTTGGATTTGGTACCTTTTTTTCCAAAATCTTCCAGACGTAGATACCAAACAATTCCAACGCAGAGCACAAACAAATACGTAGTGTCCACCCTCGAGGCACACACACAACTGAATACCCCCTACAGTAACAGTAGTACAGATTCTCCAAACTATATGGTATCGAATCAGCTGGCTACGAATTCACAGAACTAACCATGCACTGCTAGAAATCGAGATCATAACAAGTGTATGAGCAAAAATGTTAAAGGGTATATAATTGATATATATAATCATTGGGTATATTGATGGTGATATACCTTCCTATTCTTAAATACATAAACTCATGGATATAATGATAGTGAATTACCTCTGTATCCTTATAATTATGAGATGGGTCTATTAATACTAATAATTTATATCCAATGATTACAGAAAATATATACAATATGTACTAGAGAGTGTTAACCTAAATAGTATACTAACCCTAATAAATTAACTACAGAGAGAGAGAGTGAGTGAGTGAGTCCAGAACCTAAGACAAAGCCAAGTAGTTCCCCGCGCGAATTTTAGGTTCAGAGCTTCATAGGAGAGGGCTGCTGGATCTGAGAAGTTTAATGCCGTGACTCACTATTTGGCAGGTTTGGAATAAAAAGGTGGATTTGGCGCGATTTGCTGACTTGGTAATGAGATCCGAGATTCCAGATTTTAGATTTAGATTTTGTACTTTTTATTTTTGATAATTATTTTATTATTGGTATCGTTTATTATTTTTGTTATTATAATTATTTATATTATTATTATTATTATTATTATTATTTTTATTATTATTATTATTGTTGTTGTTGTTATTGTTCTTACTTTTATTATGTTTGTATTATCAGTATTGAATTATTATTATATTTGGCAGTTATTATTATTATATATATTTTTTTGTCTCCTCTCTCTCTCTCTCTCTCTCTCTCTCTCTCTCTCTCTCTCTCTCTCTCTCTTTCTCTGATTGTTATTATTGATTTATATTTGTGTGATCACAAAATGCACGTGATTGTATATAATCATTATTAGAATATATTTATGCTTACTACATATATAACTATACGTGTATGAGTTTTCCTGTAGCATAAATAGGAATAGATTGATATATATATAGATAAATAGAGAGATAGATAGATAGATAAACAAATATTAGCTATGTCCCTATATAGTATGCTAACCCTAATAATATAACTACAGAGAGAGAGAGAGAGAGAGAGAGAGAGAGAGAGAGAGAGAGAGAGAGAGAGAGAGAGAGCGAGTCCAGAACCAAAGATAGCGCCAAATAGTTCCTCGCGCGATTTTCAGGTTCAGAGCTTCATAGGAGAGGGCTGCTCGGTCTGAGAGGGTTAATACCGTGACTCACTATTTGGTAGGTGCCGGCTAAAAATGTTGATTTGGAAGGATTTGCCGACTTGGTTCTGAGATTCGATATTCTATTTTTGTATAATTGTTTCTGTTTAAAATTTATTTTTTATATTATTAATATTTTGTTATTTTGTTATTATTAATATTATTATTATCATTATCATTATTATTATTATTATTATTATTATTGAAATATTAATGTACAGTATGTGTTATTTTTATTATTTATATACATATACTGTATATATAATTATATATATATATATATATATATATATATATATATATATATATATATATATATATATAATTATTAATATTATCATATACCGGTATATTATTATTATTAGAATATCTATTTATACTTATTACATATATAACTACCTGTATGAATTATTGTTAGCATGTATTTTAGTTATATGCGAAATGATAATAGCCTCCACTCTTTCAATTGTCTTTCACATCCTTATGTAAAGTATGCAGTATATTAATATATAGTTACATAGAGTTACATAATTACACATACTGCACAGGCCTTGCGGTCCCTACTAGTCAGTCATTGTATAATTATAAAATTATATTTACTATAAAGTGGATGGTAGAGGCAGAAAAACAGAAGGCTCTCTCCCCACCCACCACACCCTCCGACCTTGGTTCGGCATGATATTTAGTTGAGTATAAAGGATCCCCAGCAGAATAAGAACATTTCTACTGGGAAATTCATAGTAAAGAAGGAAGTTGGGAAATAGTGTAAACCACTGACACTTAACCCAACATTGTATTATTTATTTAATTATTTTAACTAAAATACTTAAAATTTCCTCTCTGTCTGTCTGTCTGTCTGTCTCTCTCTCTCTCTCTCTCTTTATATATATATATATATATATATATATATATATATATATATATATATATATATATAGATATATATATATATAATATATATATATATATATCTATATATATATATATATATATATATATATATATATATATATATGTAACTGGATCTATCCTAACGTAACCTAACCTAACGCTCAATATGTTTGAGGTCATAATCCTTTCCCTGCCTCTTTGCTAGTCTCTGTATTCTATAGGGTCTCTCTCCCAGTCTCTGTATTCTACAGTATATGGTCTCTCTCACCGGTCTCTGTATTATATAGGGTCTCTTATCTCAGTCTCTGTATTATATAGGGTCTCTCTCCCTGTATCTGTATTCTATAGGGTCTCTCTCACCCGTCTCTGTATTCTATAGGGTCTCTCTCTCACTCTCTGTATTCTACAGGGTCTCTCTCCCAGTCTCTGTATTCTATAGGGTCTCTCTGCCCGCCTGGCTGTGTGTTCGTACGTGCGATTGACTAGACGCATGTGTTTGTTCGTACGTACGCTTAGTTAACTCTTTCAGTGTACGAAGGAGCATTTCTTCATTATATTCTGGCTACTATTAGACGATCAAGCAGATTAGGAAATATCTGTGGGAGTCAGAGGGTTAATGGAGTTAGTTTTTACGTCTTGCATTCATATATATATATATATATATATATATATATTTATATATATATATATACAGGGTATATACAGGGTGTTTCAAAAATAGCTTTCATATATTTAAGACTGAATAGACCTAGTAATAATATTCATACTGGTATTCCACTATGTGATGGTTTTGGAAATATCTCATATTTACCAGGATATTGCTCATTCTAGTTTATATAGGAAAGTCTAAGAGATGAAAACGTTTCATTACTGGCTGTCCCCTCAGGGATCAAGACGTTTGGCAAAAGATAGAAATACAGTATACAGTATAATGATGTATTTACCAGTTGAGGAATACAGTATACAGTATAATTATGTATTTACCAGTTAGGAATACAGTATACAGTATAATTATGTATTTACCAGTTGAGGTATACCCAGGGCTACCAGGGGAAAAGTCCAAGTATGGGCTGTCTAACTTGGAGGGGGGGGGGGGAAAGGAGGACAAAATCAATGCCGCTTAAAACCTATTCTGGCACCCCCTTAGTATGCATGCCAAGTATGGGCTCTCCATCTTGATAACTACGGGAGTTATTGGGTGCTCTGCCTCCCCCCTCCCCCCCTTAAAACCTATTCTGGTACCCTCTTAGTATGCATGCCAAGTATGGGTCTTCATCTTGGAAACTGAGGGAGTAGTTCGTGAGCAAACAGGCAGACAGAATACTCACAGGAAGTAACCTTTATTAGTAGATATCTATCTATCTATATATCTGTCTATCTATCCATCTCTCTCTCTCTCTCTCTCCCTCTCAAAAAATACCAGTGAAAATTGTACAATGCAATGCAATTGACACATTCAAAAGAAGGATAGACATCCATTTCGAAGAAGCTTTGAGAATTTTAGGTAAAACAAGGAAATAATAGCAATAATAAAATGTTGGGTTAAGCGTCAATAGTATACAATATTTCTCAACTTTCTTCAATTTCCCAGTAGAAATGTTCTCATTCTGATGGGGGACTTAATCACTCAACTATATTTCATGAGGGTGTGGTGGGTGGGGAGAGAGCCTTCTTCTTTTCTGCCTTTACCATCCACTTTGTAGCAACTATCATCTTATAATTAAATATGTACGGCCTAGTATGGAACGCAAGGTCTGTACAGTCTGTGTACTTATGTAACACTATGTAACTCTCTAATAATTAAAAAATATACTGCATACGTTACATAAGGATGTTAAGGGGAGGTTTTTAGTTTGTTCCCTATATTTCCATCAAACTTACGATTACACCCCCTAGACCCCCTTTTAAGATAAATTTGTAAATTTTTTGGTAGAAAAATTTCCCGGCCGAAGGCCGGTTTATCTTACATTACAGGCTCGCTATCGCTCGCCAGGAAAAAATCGACACATAATTGGCACGAAAGGTCTTAAATTTGACAGAAATGGGGCGAAAGTTCTTAAGATCATCAAACTAATGGGGCGAAAATCTTAAAATATCAAAAGCAATGGGGCTAAACATGAGGGAGAAAGGGATACAGAAAACAATCCCTCAAGTGGAAATCTCCCCTTAAAGGACAATCGCTAGAATGAAAACTATATAATATCGCATATAGCTCATATACTGTATACTGTATGTTAAAGAAAAACTCATATAGAAATAGTTAATAAGTATAAATATATTCAAATAATGATTATATAACACAATCACAGGCATTTCCTGATCACAAATAGAACAATAATAATTATCAGAGAGGTTACAGAGGTAGAGAGAGAGAGAGAGAGAGAGAGAGAGAGAGAGAGAGAGAGAGAGAGAGAGAGAAAACAAAAATATTAATAATGTAAATAATAATAGCAATGATAATACTAACAATAATGATAACTATATAGATAATAACAATAATAGAAATAATAATAATAATAATAATAATAATAATAATAATAGTAATACCGGTACTACTAATAATAATATTTTTTATAATAATACAAATAATAATTAAATATTAATTATGATAATAATAGCAACAATGATAAAAATAAAATTATAATACAAAAATATACAGTATATACATGAATATCAAATCTGAAATATCGAATCTCAAAAACAAGTCGTCAAATCCTTCCAAATCAACATTTTTAGCCGACACCTACCAAATAGTGAGTTGCGACATTAAACCTCTCAGACCGAGCAGCCCGGCTCTCCTATGAACCTCTGAACCTGAAAATCACGCGGGGAACTACAGTACTTGGCTTTTTCTTAAGTTCTGGACTTTCTCTCTCTCTCTCTCTCTCTCTCTCTCTCTCTCTCTCTCTGTAGTTATATTATTAGGGTTAGTATACTATTTATGGACATAGCTAATATTTGTTTATCAATCTATCTATATATCTATCTATCAATCTATCTATCTGTTTATCTATCTATCTAAGACTTAGACTGTTTTAACATTTGTGTCCAGGCATTTTGACCCCAACGTTCTTTGATTTCGGTTCTCTGTCAGTTTTGGCTTTGGGGGAGACACTCGTTACAGGCAGCCTGCCTTTTGTCTACTTCATACACAATGAAGAAATAATGTATCAATCTATACTATACTCTCTGTCTCTCTCTCTTTATATATATATATATATATATATATATATATATATATATATATATATATATATATATATATATATATACTGTATAATATATATGTATATATATGTATATATATAGAGAGAGAGAGGTTATATATATATATATAATGTCTGTGCAGTCTGTGTACTGACGTAACTCTATGTAATTCTATGTAACTCTCCAATAATATACTATATACGTTACAAAAGGATATGGAAGGCGATTGAAAGAGTGAAAGCTATATAATTTTGCATTTAGCTAAACTATATGCTAAAGGAAAACTCATACACGTACAGTTATATATGTAATAAGTGTAAATATATTCCTATAATGATTATATAATACAATCACATGCATTTTGTGATCACTTTTATATAAATCAATAATAATAATCAGAGAAAGAGAGAGAGAGATAGAGAGAGAGAGAAAACAAATATATTATAATAATAACTGTCAAATATAATAATAATTCAATAATAATAATAATAATAAAACAAACAATAAATATAATAATAATAATAACAACAACAATAATAATAATAATAATAATAATTAAAACAATTAATAATGATAATATCAATAATAATAAACCATACCAATAATACAATAATTATAATAAATCAAAAATACAAAATATAAATCTAAAATCTGCAATATCGATTCTCAAAACCAAGACAGCAAATCGCGCCAAATCGACCTTTTTATTCCAAACCTGCCAAATAGTGAGTCGCGGCATTAAACCTCTCAGACCGAGCAGCCCTCTCCTATGAAGCTCTGAACCTAAAAATCGCGCGGGGAACTACTTGGCTTTTTCTTAGTTTCTGGACTCACTCATTCACTCACTCACTCTCACTCTCTCTCTGTAGTTATTTTATTAGGGTTAGTATAATATTTACGTTAACACTCTCTAGTACATATCTTCTGTAATCATTGGATATATTAGTATTAATAGACCCATCTCATATAAGGATACAGAGGTAATTCACTATCATTATATCCTATGAGTTTATGTATAATTTTAAGAATAAGAAGGTATATCACCATCAATATACCCAATGATTATATATATCAATTGTATACCCTTTAAAAATGTTACTCATACACTTTTTATGACCCCGATTTCTAGCAGTGCATGGTTAGTTCTGTGAGTTCGTAACCAGCTGATTCGATACCATATAGTTCGGAGAATCTGTACTACTGTTACTGTAGGGGGTATTCAGTTGTCTGTGTGCCTCGAGGGTGGACATTACGTATTTGTTGTGCTCTGCGTTGGAATTATTTGGTGTGCAATCTGTAACATATGCTGGTATTTTCAGGTATTTTGTATTTTTTGTCTGCATCATTATTTTTGGTCTATTATCATGTGTATTTTTCTTTCGTATTTTCAATTTTGTCTTTGCTTTCCTCTCACACGCTCACTCTCATTCACTCTCACTATCTTACTCTCTTCGGGTTTGCCTAGTAGTATTGGCCATTTTATATATATATATATACTGTATATATATATATATACTTATATATATATTTTTATATATATATATATATATTTTTTCTGCAATTGCCTTGTCTTTCATTACCGCCCCCCCCCCCCTTTTCCCACACGGAAAACATACCTATCTTCATCACAGGAACAACAGTTATACATATTCTAACTAACTAAATAACTGTTAATCGTGTGTGGTATCCGAGTGATCATATCCTACGTGTCCCGGTGATGACCTAGGATGACTCATCAACAGGTCATATGATGGTTCGTGCTTTGACCCTCGCTCACCATGACCAATAGTAGTAGTACTAGGTCACTGTAATCACCATGCCCAGTACCTCAAGTCACCGTAACCCGGCCTCTGTTTTGGACCATGAACATACGGAGGTGACTGTACTACGCTATATTATCATGGTCGACTTGCGCCATTATCACTGCCATCATTTGGAGTCTGGTAGATCAATGGTCGGATCCTGGTACATTGTTAACCCTGGCCTGGGGTATCACACACGATATTGATCTTACTAAGTCAATTCATTTTTTAATTAATTTTGTTTTTGTATTTATATATTTTTTGCCATAGATAGAAGAAATACTTACAGCCATACAACTTATATAATATTTATATAACATTATGACAAAGACGATTGGATGTACACCGAACCTAAGCATTGAGATACTTAGTGGTTTTCTTTTTTTTCTTTTTTTCTTTTTTAAATAGCTTTCCTCTTTTTATTCGGAGTTGTATTCGTTTTATCATTTGAAGTTGCTGTCATATTTTTGTTAATGATATTGTTTTAAACTGCTATATATTTGGATTTATTTTTATTTGGTATAGCCTATCTATCATCTCAATATTTGGAGTACATTGGCCTGATGAAGCTATATGCGAACCGTTGTCAATAATGTGCTCCTCCTCATATGGTGTTTATTATATATGTGTTCTGTTATTATAAGTATACGGTGTTTTTATCAGGCTCCCAATGTTTGTTATGTAGATTTTTTTCCTCCTTTTGTTGGGCTGTGACTAATGTTTTCCTTTTTCACAGGAGGAAAAGGAGGAGGAGGAGGATACATGACGAAGAAGAGGAAGAGTACAAAGGAGAAATAAAGGAAAAGAAGGAAGAGGATGAAAAGGAAGAAACGAATAGCTAAAAACATGATATTAGGAGAAATGTCACGTATAATAAATGTATGCTATATAAATAAATGGATAATCAATAGTCTGTTCATTGTGACACCCTACCTAGTCCCTTGTAAATTAGGAAGGGCTGGAGAAAATGGGCTGTAAACGTCCACACCTATTTATTGAGTATAATTATCAGCCATTGTGCAGGTAGTTGGTCTGTGTGTGTGAGAGAGAGAGAGAGAGAGAGAGAGAGAGAGTTGAGATACATAGATAGATTTACACTTGGATATATAGATAGATATATAGATTGAGAGAGAGAGAGAGAGTAATGAGTAGTTTGTGATAGAGATAGATAAATAGATGCGTACATATATAGATAGATAGACAGATATATAGTGAGAGCGAGAGTAATTAGTTTGAGATAGATTGATAGATAGATATATAGATAGTGAGAGAGAGAGAGAATAATGAGTAGGACTTACGATGGACTGCAAAACTTTTGTTTGACAATAATATAGAAAAAGAGGAAGTTTAATATATAATATATGAATTTTGGAAAAAGAGAACAAAATTAACCACAACCACATAAACAAAAACAGAAAACAATAAAACAGAAAAGGGGAGGCCGTTGCAAAAGGCTATCTCCCCGACCAGCAACCAACCAAAACAAAGACACCGTGTTCTCGCCAGTGTTCAATAATTCGCTAATTATGCTCGTAATACAGTGCCAGTTGCTATAGACTTGCGTGTGCGTGTAATTGAATCTCGTGTGCCATTGTTGAAGCTACCGTGGAAGCGGAAATAAGAAGAGAAAGGCGAGAACTAAGTGGCTTTATTGTGGGCCTGCTTGGAGCTGCCATATGCAGGTTTTGTGGTAAGTAACTTACTCCATATTATTTGCATCAACTACTGTAGGCTATTTGGTGAACTCATTACTTTCTTAAGCTGATGTAAGAGTTATGGCCGTGGTTTTAATCAATGTTTACAAAGTAGGGTACCGGTACTTATTACCGAAACTACCACTAGCCTAATTATTTCTTAATATTTGAAGACTATTATAGAATAAAAATGGGACAATATAAAGATGATGTAATTAAATTCATACATTGATTTTATCGTGGCCTACAGGTTTCTTATACCATGTATTTCATTCCTATATGTGTCTAAATGCGCGTAAAAATGTATTACTGATCCTGAAAAAAAAAAAATATCCCCTATATCGCCTACGTCGCAAGAGGCGGGTGGCTTTGTTTACATCCGCCGCGAAGAAGAAGAAGCGTTGGGGAAAATTTGGTTTTTGCCCCCTACTGTTTAAATATATGACGATTTCAATAAATCTTGGGGGGGGGGGGGGTGAGGGGGGGTTTCCCCCCCCCCCCTCTACATATTTTGTATCCAACGGCAAACGGTTATGGCCAAATAGTTATTTTTCGCGAGTGAAGGGACGTGTTTTTAGATTGTTGTTTAATGGGTAAATATGCATTTACGCCTATTTTCACACATCAAAACACCCTTACACAACTCTAAACTACATAAAAACAATCGAGACGATTTTTTAGCAATTTAATTACATCATCTTTAAATTGACCTAAAAATG
Organism: Paralithodes platypus; assembly: GCA_032716605.1. Lineage (NCBI taxonomy): Eukaryota > Metazoa > Arthropoda > Malacostraca > Decapoda > Lithodidae > Paralithodes > Paralithodes platypus. The sequence goes on from CM064495.1 coordinate 56,442,996, forward strand.
TTGCAAAGATCATATTAAAATGTGTTTCAACCTCCGGAGGAGATACATTTTATGATAATCTTCAAGGACACTACATCCGCCCTATTAGAAACCATTTATTAGGGAAAATAGGGACCAATAGACTTGCCATATTGTTCTCATTAGGCCTATAGTCCACATGGAGGAATTTCGTTATCGACACTTGAAAAAACTCGATTACACCGAAAAATAACACAAAATAATAGGCCTAAGTCCCGACCGTAAACAAAGCATTGCGCACAATGAATCCTTGGACTTGACCTTCTTCTTGTTTTGAAAGATGTGTTGAGTGCGATTCATCCAATAGAAGCGTTACTCACAAAAACGAAATACTGGCAACCTGTTTTTGCCCCCTTAACCAATTGGCTGCGGGTGACATTCGGCATTCCTGAATGTCCTGGTAATTTACAGCAATTTCCAGGCTTTAAAAGCCTGTGAAAGCCGTAGAAATTGAGTGTCAGTGGGCGGGAACGTGAGGGACCCACCTCCGACCCTCAGAGCAGCGAGCGGCTCACTGAGGGATGTGTCTCGCGCGGGTGTCTCACAACAGTGTTGCCGAGCGAGAGAGAGGTAATAATTAGCGGTTTTCCCGTAAGTCTATAGGACCGCTGCGGGTGAACCCCGCCACCAACAAGGCCCGTTCTGGTCTCATTTTGAAGCTATTTTCACCTAGTTTTCGACAGAATACAGTTCACTTAATGCAGATGCTTGATTAATTATTCAGATTTCAGGAGTGGCTGAATATGCCCTAAATAACCCAAATATAGCTGCAGCGTAAGTGTTAAAGATCTACATAATTATATGAGGATGACAATAAATCAAGGGGGGGTGAGGGGGGGCGGCAACGCCCCCCTCAACCCATCGTGTATCCAATGTACCCCACAATTTCCCTTACCTACTGTAAAAGCGCGATTCACCCAATAAATGGCGCAATTTGAGGCTGTATCTTCAGATTGATAGATAATGGGTAAGTTTATGCAAATCCTCCACTCAAACCATGCAAAACAACTATGAAACACTATATTCTTTGAAGAAAAAAAACAAAAAACATGGTAAATATGGCCGATGTAGTCTTGTTGAACGTTACCATAGAGCTATTTCTCTTCTTTAACCCCTCATTTTCCCTGATCTTCATAGCCCTCCCCACTAGTGTGGTCCGGCTTCTTTATATTGACCCTTTTATTTTTAGTGGACTTGGTAAGACAGGGTGCTACTAGTTTAATCCATAATACATTGCGTGGTAATATACTGTATGTGTTGGCATGATTTTGTGGGTTGATGAGGAGAGAGAGAAAGAGAGAGAGAGAGAGAGAGAGAGAGAGAGAGAGAGAGAGAGAGAGAGAGAGAGAGAGAGAGAGAGAGAGAGAGAGAACGATGAGAGAGAGAGAGAGAGAGAGAGAGAGAGAGAGAGAGAGAGAGAGAGAGAGAGAGAGAGAGAGAGAGAGAGAGAGAGAGAGAGAGAGGGTGAGAGAGAGAGAGGGTTAGTTTACCTTTCACCCCCTCCCCACCAACCAAAGGAGAGAGCTCGAAGAACGAACTATGGAGGGCTGGGCGCGGGGGTGGGTGGGAAAGGGGGGAGGGGGGGCGATTACTCTCCTCCACACCACCCCTTCCTTAGCTCCGACCTCGCATGGGGGCAATTAATAACTGGTATCAAACTCAGAGATATTTATGCCACACACACACACACATAGGCCTTCATGTTTTTATCGGTCAATATGCATTTTAGGTCACGTATGTGTTTTTTGTATTATTATCCTTTTTTTCTCATCAGTTCCTTCATTGATTAGTGTGTTTTAAAGTATTTTCCTTCTGCAAATGCTTGCTATCGCTCGCCAGGAAGAAATCGACACCTAGATGGGGATGAACGTCTTAAAACAGTTGGCTGAATGGGGCCGAATGGATACAAGCCAGAGAAAAAGAGAAAAGAAAAGTCGGTGACCCCCCTTAAGCTTGAAGGGGCCTGTTGAAAGGGGGGGGGGGGGGGGGTTGCGGGGGACGGAGCTTGAAGGTGTCTGATAGGTGTGGTAGTAAGGTGCCGGTACCGTAATATTATTATATAGCCTAATTATAAGGTATCAAATGCGTTATTAATATGCCACTTTCATTATCTATTTTACCACCAGAACAACTGTGGTTATATATGTAACGCTCTGAAGATTATGACGCATTTTGACAGTTTATTATGGCTATCATTAGACGATCTTAGACAATTTAGGAAGGATCTGTGGGAATGATAAGGGTAGAGACTATCTCAATTAACCCTGTGACTTCCATATACCTTTCCTAATCTGAATACAATTATCTAATAATTGTGAATTATAGGAGTGAGTTTGTGAATGATTAGGGTTTTTTAATGAGGGTTTATTTCTTTACTAAAGGTGGTGTCACACGAGCGCATTTTCGAGCAACTTTTTAGGGAAATTATGGTCTTGCAACATCAAAAATGTCCGTGTTGCCAGAATTCAGCCACCTAACGTAATGTACGGTTGGCCAAATAAGTGATGTCGCGGCACCAAGTATATTTCGATCAATAATTGGTATCAGCTCTAAGCATTACTTCATCGTTTCGAGTGAGATATACAAACATGTTCCTATCTTTACACACCCTATTCAACATCTGACAGACATTAATACAGCATACAGTGAGCAAAACGTAATGACAGCGGCGACACGACTTATTGGGCCAACTGTACCCTCTGTCTAGTTTCAGATGCCAATGAAAAAGAACCCTGAAATATTACGAGGACAAAATATAACTTGCTCATCGAAAATTGCCGGAAAAAGCGTTCGTGTGACATCGCTTTAAGGGGGAGGTAGGTGCTTCTTCTGGACCCCCTTCTCCCTCATGTTTAGTCCCAGTATGTTTTAGATTTTAAGACATTGCCCCGTTAGTTTGTCGATTTTAAGACCTTTTGCCCCATTGCTTTAAAATATTAAGACCTTTCGTGCCATTTAGGTGTCCATTACTTTCCTGGCGAGCGATAGCGAGCCTGCTTTTTTGGAGCCGCGACATTTTTCCACTGAAAAATGTCCAAGCTAATCTCGAAGGGGGATCTTGAGGATGTGTTTTCAAGTTTGATAGAGGCCTAGGGAGGCAACACACACACACACACACACACACACACACACACACACACACACACACACACACACACACACGCACACACGCACGCGCGCACACACACGCACGCGCACACACGCACACATGCACGCACGCACTCACACACATACCCCCCCCCCCTCTCTCTCTCTCTCTTCTGTGCTGTCCTTTTAAAATAATAATACAGAAATCATTAAGTAAACAAATGAATAACACCCCCTTAACAATCAATGGGTAAATGAGTCACGATTTATTGCCATTCAAGAAAAAAATATTAACCCCTTGAAGCTCTGACGCGTTTTAGCCGTTTATTTTGGCTGTCATTAGACGATTTTATGCAGCTTAATAAGGATCTGTGGGTATTATAAGGGTAAAGACTATCCCAATCAACCCTCTGATTTCCATATACCCTTCCTAATCAGAATACAATTGTCTAATAACTACCATAAAACAGAAACGAAATGCGTCTTGGATCTTGAAAGGGTTAAACTTTTTGGCGTAATCTCCGATATACAGCTATTTAACCCCTTCTGTACCGGCGACGTCTTTATCATTTATTCTAGCTGTATTTAGACGATTCTGTGCAGTTTAGGAAGGATCTTGGGTAGTAAAAAGGGTTAAGTGAGATAGCCTGTTAATTGCTGGAGGCCCTTTTTAAACTGAATATAATCGTCTAACAGTAGCCAGAATATTATGAAAAGTACATCACCGGTACAGAAGGGGTTAACCCTATCAGTACCGGTGACGTCCTTTTTTGTTTTTGAATTGAAATTTAATTGAAATCTTTTTTTATTTAGCCTTTAGTATACAATACAATTTTGCTTACAAATGATTTGTTAAAAACAAAAATATATAATAATACCCTGAATACAGGGTATTATAGGTAATACAAAAAAATAAGGCTGAGCCTTTTGAGAGATGTCTCTCTTAATGGCACCTGGCTATAACTCGATCTATCAAAATGCAATTGTATATAATATACTTAGTCACAGCTATGTGCCCTGGGAACTACGTGTTGTAAAGAATTTTCTAACTTCGAAAAGGGATGTATGTAGGCAAAATATAATAAAATAAAAAAAAATAAAATAATGGTGATTAACACTGAGGTCACACTCACTTCCCAGAGCTCACAGCTGATTGTTTTTTATCACAATTACCCATGTAATACCATTTACAAAATTGAATATATATAATATACATTGTACAACTATTGACTTGATGTTCAAAGGCCATACTCGCAATTATACCCACAATTCGACACAAAGACACATATGCTTCCCTAACAGTATATGCCTAATTAGTAAAGGACATAAACTTTGTTGTGCATGGAGTACACACTTACACCATTCATTTAGACCTATATATGAGAACATGGTAAATCATTTACTGTAGACTATATATCCATTTCTATAAAAAAAAAACAAAAAAAACACATTTTGTATACAAATGCCAACTACACATACATTATATACACCTTTACAGAAAAAAATAGAAGCATGTTTATTACAAAATAGTATTCAAGCTCATTCAACCCTTTACGTGACTCTACATATATATACACACACAGCCAGCGTAAATATTGTTAAAGGTTATACATTTGTCGATCTAGGTGATAGGGATGTTGTAATTATTGGTAGTATAATTGGTGATATACCTATTTTAGTAGTCACTGTTGATATTGTGTTAATAGAAAAGATTTTAATTGTCTCTTAAACCGAGATATTTCCTGTATATTTCTTAAATTTTGAGGTAATCCGTTCCACACCTTAACTCCATGATATTTTATACATGTCTGAGCTTGACTAGAAGTCATGAGAGGAACTCTTAATAGATCAGCTCCCCTTAAATTGTACCTTTCATTGTTACTAGGTGTAAACAAATCAGTGCTATCAAGGTTATGCAGACATTTAAATACGAAAAGCGCACTGCAGTAAGTATTGATATCCTTAAATTTAAATAATTCAAGTTTACTAAAAAGTTCATTTGTGTGGGCATATCTTGATTTATGTGATATAGTTCTAATTATTATTTTTTGTGATTTTTCAATAGTTAATAATTTGGTTTTACTAGTTGCACCCCAAATTGTTTGTCAATATAACAACTGTGGATAGATAAGACTATAATATCATTGTAATTAGAGCACTAATATTAAAGCAGTGTCGTGTAAGGTAGAGTATGCCACATTGCTTATTAAGTTTGTTTTTCAAATCATGTATATGTATGCCCCACGACAGCCTGCTATCCACCACAACACCAAGAAACTTTATATGTTCCTTCTCCTTTAGTACATTATTTGCAATCTTAATTGGTGCTAAATTTTGAGCGATAGATTTATTCCTCTTAAAAATGATATACTTAGTTTTGTCAATATTAAGAGTAAGCTTATTAGCTTGTATCCACCTTGCTATGTTATTTAGCTCATTATTGACTAAATCTATTAGGAAACGTAGATCCCTGTGTCTGGTATACAAAGTGCTATCATCGGCAAATAACAGGAAGTTAAATATAGTGCTAGAGTTAATAAAATCATTAATATATAAAATGAAGGGCAGTGGGCCCAATATGGACCCCTGTGGGACTCCATATGTTATAAACTGTTGTTCAGATTTGCAGTCCTTATATTGCACATATTGCCTTCGATTACTTAAGTATGACTGAAACCAAGTATGTGTAATATCTCTAATTCCATAATGTTTGAGTTTATCTAACAAAATCTGATGGTGAACCGTATCAAATGCCTTAGACAGATCTAAAAATATGCTTATTAAATAATCTTTATTGTCAAAGGAACTGAGGATATCACTTTTGAATTTTGATAAGGATAATTCAGTGGAACGTCCTTTCCTAAATCGTTTTAGTCTTGCAATCATTAGACGATTTTATTCAGGTTAGGAAGGACGCTACTTAAAATGTGACAGACTATCTCAATCATTTTAGCTGCCATATTGTCTTTCCTAAATTAACCCTTTGAGTACCAGCGACGTCTGTCATATTGTATTCTAACTCTATGTAGACGATATTATGCAGCTTAGGAAGGATCTGTGGTTGTTAAAAGTGGTGATTGAGATAGTTTGAAGCCTTATCATTGCTAGAGGTCCTTCCTAAGCTGTTAAAATCGTCTAATAGTTGCCAGAATATGATAAAAAGGACGTCATCGGTACTGAAGAGGTTAAAAGGGTACAGACCATCTCAATTAATCCTATACCCTACCATTTATCTTAACCAATCTGTATATAATCGTTTAAGGGGATAGTGGCTAGTTTTTTGCTCTATTAATTCATGTATTCATTTAGTTTTCTCGCTAGACCTCCATCAAATTTAGAAGAAAAAAACCCTAGACCCCTTTCAAGGTAAATGTGTACATTTTTCGGTAGAAAAATGTCCCGGCCAAAGGCCGTTTCTCCTTAAAATTATAGGCTCGCCAGGAAAAAATTGACACCTAAATGGCATTAAAGGTCCTAAAATTGACAATGAAATGGGACGAAAGGTCCGAACGTCTTAATATCTCAAAACTAATAGGGCTAAACACGAGGGAGAAGGGAGGCCAGAAAACCGACCCCCCCCCCCCTTAAATGTAGCGCAAGTCCCATAGAAATGACGTGGCCGATATCGAAAGAGTTAAGGGGGTAGTGCTTGATTTTTGGTCTATATATTTAGCTATCAATATATTTTTGAGTTTCCTCGCTAGACATCCATCAAGCTTAGAAAAACACCCCCTAGACCCCTTTTCAAGATAAATTTGTACATTTTTCCAGCCCTTTATGAGTTACAGAGGTTAGGGTTTGGCCTACCTATTTGGAACAAGGTATGAAAGGTTTCTCTGATGGTACTGATTTTCACCCTGGCCTATGGGTGTAGGCCTACAGTTGCCCACATGAGTTATGTTCCTCGTTGTGATCGTATGTATAAACGTAAAATTGATATGAATGAGTTGCAAATGTGGTTTGTAAAAACTCCTGAAGCTCCACCAACGGTGGCACCAGAGCTTATGAAATTTAAGTGTCTCTAATTTTGTTATTTTGTTCGCAGCACTGTGGTGAAGCAATGTAGTGAAGAAAGTCGACTGCTTACAGAAGAGAGAAGAATGTCGGAAACAACAAATTGAGAAGAAAGGGGGGAAAGAAGTACAGTACTTGCGATATGAACTTGGACCCGGGCAACCCTCAGTGGGAGTTCCTTAACCCATACTGTACCAGAGGGTATCACCATAAAACACTCCAGTACCAGGCAGTGTGGCCAAAATGGCTAGAGGCAAGAGAGACCACCCTCCCACCCCAAAAGTTGGAGAAGCACTGACCCAGCCAGCCTGTGGAAGCTTGCAACCAAGCTGAGAAGTGTTGGCAATACCCTCAGAGCAGCACCTACAAGTCATGGTAGTAGCTACCGCTCGATATTGGCAGTTACAAGGACCGCAAGTCACCGCATATTACTGATGGCTGAGAGCCGTCGCTGTTACTGGCGAGTGACTTTTTATATTGACGGCTCTCGTCCGTCGCTGGTACAGTAAGGGTTAATATCATCACAGAATTTAGGTAAGATGCTTTAACTATTTGTATTTGAACGATTTATTGTGGTTTAGATTTGAGTAAAGTATTGAGCTTTGTGTTGTTTAGAGTGACATGGTGATAGACACATGTAGAGTTGTCGGAATTGTATTTCAAAGTAACTTGACGTGAGAATTCTTTACTGTGATCAGTGAATTTAGGTAAGGTGTTTTATTTCGGTCTGACAAAAAGGTTTGTATCGTTTGTCTGTCCGAAATGAAGATTTCACAACTACTAACAATCAAGAGAGTTAATGCACTTATTCCTGTGATTCTCATGTTGATTTTACTCGCCCCCCCCCCCCCCCTCCCCCCTTTAATGCCACCTTACTACCCTTCCCTTTGTTACTGCCTTAAGCCTAGTTCACACGAACCGTTTTCCGTGCCGTTTTTCGGCTTGAACAAAAAATTATGACGTCACTTACAGACATGATGGCCGCACGTAGTGTGAACCAGGAAGCCGTCTACCAAAATCCGGACCGGACAAAAAGATGAATTCGATTTATCTTTTTCGGGTCCGCACAAGAAGTCCGTTCCGTACTTTGAACATTGAAGTGAAATGTGTGTAATATTTTTATGCCAATTTCCATTACATTATAGTTAATATCACATAACAATGTACGCTATATGTATAATTTTAATGGCAAGGCAAATATTAAGGCAATTTAATACGTTACTCTATTGATCATGTACCTGGCAGCCATTGCGGCACCACCAAATTTAACACGTACTTCATCCTGCGCCTCCAGATACAGACAATAAACACCTAGATTATAACTACAGAACAACAACATATTTCTCCAATAAAATCTTGATTCCCCTCTACAGTCACACAGTGCATATAATTATGTCCAGGTACCGTTGCCCACATAAGTTGTTTCTAATCGTGATCTGATGTAAATTTTAGTAGGCCTATATACGAATGAATTGCGAGTGCGGTTTCTTTTAATTGTCAGTTTACTAATCATATGAGTTAACCACTATGCACTCGTAATTCAATGATACGCAATATATTTCCATGAACATGGTCACGGAGAGGAACAGTTCGAACTTATATAAATATGTGGGCAACTGCAGGGTACGTGATACCTTGGTTTTGATATATTTTCCTAGTTGATATGCATTGTTGAATTACGGTGGTGGTTCATCTTCGTTCAAAATTAGGAAATAAACACCAAGAAAGATCGTTTCTCAGTCCATGTTGACGATCGTCTAGTAGGTGTTTACCTTAAGCCAGTAAAGTACGTTCCGCATCCCAGAGTCCGGCCCGCACTTCATTTCAACTTTAGTTTTCCGTGTCCGATTTCGTATGTGACGTCACAATCCCGAAAACGGACCTGCAAAAGACGGCTCGTGTGAACCGGGCTTTACAATCACCACTTTCTTCCAGTCCTCTGGCACACAATCAGTTTACCAACCTATTTTACTCAACCTATGGCCTTGGCCTTGCTCGGGGCCTTGGGGCTGTTCGGCCAGGCAGTCTGGGGAACAACAACAACTCAACCTATTGCATTATGCCTACAGCTTCATCTACCCCCTATACAGTATATTTCACCTGGAATATTATCTATTCCAATAGCTTTGCCCATTTTTAAGCATGTTTATTGCTTTCTTTACTTCATCTTTATTTATCGGCCTTTCATCTACCATGTTTATTCTATCTCTCTCCATTCCTGTAGTTGAGATATTTACCTTCCCCTTATTCTTTACAGCTAAATTATTAAGATGATCTTTCTACACGAACCGAACCGGTCATTGAACACAAGCTCACCTTTGTTCATTAGTGTGGGATTCAAGTAAGGAGAGGTTGGCTTTCCGCTTTCTGGATTTGGTGGATCAGATTGAGGAAAATAATAGTTTAATTTCTATATTTTTGTATATTGTAAAAACCCCTGCAGCTCCACAAATGATGGCAGCAAAGCTTATGAAATTAAGTGTCTCTAATTTTGTTATTGTGTTCGCAGAACTGTGGCGAAGCAATGTAGTGAGGAAAGTCTACTGCTTACAGAAGAAGAGAGAGGAATGTCGGAAACAACAAAGTGAGAAGACAGAGGGGAAAGAAGTAGGTCTACTTGCGGTGTGAACTTGGACCATCAGTGGGAGTTCCTTATTATGATGAATTAATTTAGGTAAGATGCTTTAATTATGGTATATATATTTGGGTGATTTATTGTGATTTAGATTTGAGTAGGGATGGGGCAACCCCATCGCCAGTCACTTTTGTTGCGCAGATAGCCCCTGAGGTTGGGTCTGTGAAACTCGCCTCCAGAATTTACTCTGATCCTCCCTACCCCTTTAAGGGAGTGCAGGTTTGCCTACTGAGTTGGCTGACTGAGTTTGTTCGGTATGTAAAGGTCATCCCGAGTGAAGAATGAATCTTCCAACATAAGCTCCTAGTCTGTGACTTGAACTTAAGGCGAGATCCTGTGTGAAAGAAAGGATACAGTACATGCCCAAAAGGAAAGTATGGCTGTTGAATAAATTTGAATACAAGGATAAGTTTTGCAGAAAACTAAAGGAAATTAGTAGGAATAGGGGTGCTAAGCCAAATGATGTAGCCTAAATAGCCAATGGAACTACCTTGAATGTAACCTTCTTGCCGCCACTGACACTGCTCATGTCTCCCTATCATAAAGCAACACATATCTCACACATGCAGCATACAGCTTCCCTTTAGTGCAGAGGAAGAGACCCCGCATTGTAGATAGTAGGAATAACTATTGAACTTCTTTCACCCACTTCTTACTCTTTAATAATACAAATTTGATTTTAATAGAAAATGTTGACACTAATTGTAGTTTCTTTATTCATGCAGTTTAGTAAGAATTTACCAGAACATCCCCGACTTCCCAAATTGACTAATTCCTTGAATGTGAGGATAGTGCGTTGTTATGTGTGCGATTAGTTTGCTTGGGAAACAGATTAACTTGCTCATGTAGTAATATACACCCTATGTGGTGGATTGTGTTCTTTTATTTATAAATTATTATTTTACTTAGGCGTTGTTTCCACATAGTTGTTGTTGTTGTTGTTGTTGTTGTTCTTGTTCCCTAAGCTGCCTGGCCGAACAGCCCTGAGTCCCTGAGGAAGGCCATGGCCACGATCGAGCTTTCCCACAGAGCTCTCATTGAGTGTAGATTGTGTTGTTGGCGTATGTGGTTGTGTGAAATGCAGTCTTCTATGATGTGTTTAATGGTATGGGGTGCTGTCTTACATCCCGGGCAGGTGTCCACGACGGAGTCATCCAGTCTCTTCTGATAGCTCAGGTGTCCGCATCTCGGCCTGGCCAGGTGGACTCTATCCTTGCGAGGAAGGGAGGATTCGGAAGGATGGATTTCGGGAGGTCGTGCTTGCAGCTGCGTGTTGTCTGTGAGTGAGTGGATGGATCGGCGAGAGATATGAGTATGGATGTGCTTCTGGAAGTTGGTTCGGGGTGGGCAGGGAGGGAGAGAGGACAGTAATTGTGTGTGATACCGTGTGATGGGTGTTGTTTTGATATTTCTTGGTGTCTGTGGGTGTGTTGCCATGTAGTTTAGTGGGTGGTCCTGGTTCGTGGAGGCTGCTGCCAGGAATTGAGTGCCTCTCATGGTCTTTGACTTTGAGGATTTTGGTTTCTTGATGTAGGTGATCTGTGGGTGCAGTATCTGTGCAGCCTGTAATGATCTTTAGGGCTTTGTTTTGAATAGTCTGTAAGGTCTTATGATGTGTTTCAGCTAGGTTAGAAGCCAAGGCTGGGCTTGCATATTCCATCACTGATCTTATGTATTGTTTATATACTGTGGTGGTGGTTTCTTTGTTGTGTCCAAATTTTGTGTAAGCAAGTGACCTGAGGGCGTTAAGTCTGGGTGTCAGTTTCTTTTTAATGTGATTTTGATTAGTTGTTTTGTCTTTTTACTGTGTTCGTATAAGTTTTGGTTTGTTTATTTTGCAAGTTTTACATTATAATACAGCCAGCCTCTGCACCATCCCCAGCGCTTGTAAAGTCCAAGAGGTACTAGAATTCAATTCAGCGACACATTCCTGAGACATATCCCAAAATGTTGATTCTTTTCACCCTAGGCTCTGTTTGATGGTTTCCATGCCATGTATAGGTAAATTAAGCCACATCACTCGGTATGCATTGCACAACACTACATGTCTCATGTACCCAAGCTCCACACACACCAAACAGGATTGAGTTACTACCCACATTCTTCTTTTATGTGATGTATGACCAAACACCATCACCTTTGTGTTACCCACATTAACTCACAAGCCTATGGCCTTCATTCCCTCCCCTTTATTCCTAACGGTCTCTATAAAACCCTCTATGCAATTGTTATTTGCAATAAAACCAACTTGTCAAACATTTAATAACTCCCGAGTCAGCCTCATCTCAAAATCTCTTGACAATGTTTCTAGCACCATAACCCCTGGTGGACCCCCACCTTTACTGTGATCTCTTAACTTGCTTCACCATTCTAAGGAATGCAAATGAATGCAAATAGCAACAGGCAAACTTGTCTTAATGAGGCTGCTTGTTTATAAATATAAAGGGAAAATGAGAATATGTACCAATATGTGCACAACTCATTTGACTTGAGCTTACTCAGCCATAGAAATGAACTACATAAAGGTTTGTCTAAACATATTTGGAAAGTTGTTACCGTCTTGCAATTTATTATAATTATCTTGTTGCAACTAAAGATGTTCATGATGCGGTTGAAAAGGAAATGCTTCACTTGATCAGAGTTGCATTGTTTTCCAACAATTTTGAAGGTGTTTCTTTTTGTGTAATTAATCTGGTCAACTGTAAAGTACAGTAGGGTCCCAAGTAGCGCCAGAAGTTGGTGATGCAAGAGCTCGTCTAATTGACTTCATGCTAATTGAAATCACACCATTAAATACATGTAACCTATGGGGAAAAGGAAATTTGGTGGATTTCTGAGCCTGAGTTTTATGGGTTAGACTTTTGATAGATAACAAATAACCTAATTAAATATTAGTAATTCATACTCATTCATACCATAGCATAAAATAATGCATGTGAATAGGGTTACAATGTACTCACTTTAATTCTACATGGATTATGTACAGGGGACGGAGAATCCGAGGCTGCAGGGCGGTGGTTACTGAGGGCCCGGCATCATGACCCGGAGGTGCTTCTGCATCCCCTCCATCCTCCAAGACTGCCACATCCCCAGAATGCATCAGCTCATCCACCTCTTGCTGAAACATCCCCAGAACATGTCAGCTAATCCACTTCTTGCTGCCACATCCCCAGAACATGTCAGCTAATCCTCCTTTTGCTGCCACATCCCCAGAATGCATCAGCTCATCCACCGCTTGCACAAACCCATCAAAGTCAAGGTCACTGACAACAGACAGGGCTTGGTCATTCTGGTGTGAAGGGCCTGGCTGGGGCTCGTCAAGTGGTGTGATGACGTAGTTTTCATCATACAGTATTCTGGTTACCATTATATGTTTTTCTTTAGCTTATATTCTACCTCTAGGACTCAAAGGGGTATATATGATCTTATACACCCTCTGAAGGTGCTTCTTAAACTGCATAAAATCATCTTATTTTAGCCAGAATCAAAGGTAAAAACATGTCATAGTGCTGACGGGATTAAAACTACCTCAAGTAAATCCTTCACTAAAATTATGACATGTTTATTATTTGGTTCTATTTAATACTAGTCAATTATTTTAAATTTAGGAAAGGCCTCTCCTGTATTGGCAAATGTAGGCTACAGTCCAAATCAATAGTTCACCATCAACCTTGCTCATAAACTGTTTTTTTTTAGTTACTACATCTTTTCCTTGACAGTCCTCATGTGTTTCTAACAACCTGTTTTTATTTATAAATTATTATTTTACTTAAGCGTTGTTTCCACATAGCGATTTTGAAAAGTTGTTTTGTCTTTTTACTGTGTTCGTATAAGTTTTGGTTTGTTTATTTTGCAAGTTTTACATTATAACCTGTAACTATACCCTGTTCCAAATAAGTATGCCAAAACTCTTTATCATTAACCTCTATGATTCACAAACGACTAAGGTAAGCGAGCTAATATTTCTTCCATTTGGGAAGGGTCAGCCAGGGAACAGGTGTGGAAATTTACAGCTCATTTGCTCTAGCCTATTTTGAGTTACTGAGGTTAGGGTTGACAATTTCTGGCCTACCTACTTGGAACAGGGTATAGTAAGTACTATTTGCCTGGTGTTGTAGATTTGTCGAGTTATGTCCTTTTCTCTAAACTTCACACAAATAATGATTAACCCTTTAACCCATTCAGCACGATGACACCTTTTTACCTTTTGATCCTGGCTAAAATTAGATGATGTTGTGCAGTTGAAGAAACTCTTATGCTATTCATTTCACTCCTAGAGGTAGATTACTGTATTAGGTGAAGGAAATCAACTCTAATGGTAACCAAAATATGTTGAGAATTACGTCATCGTGCTGAAGGGGTTAAGGCTTTTGTTGAACTATTGGTTTTGGCATTACTGTACCGTTTAAAATTAATGTCCGACCTTCATCATGTAATGTGCAGATTTTCACTTCAGGGTTTATATTTTCTGGCCCCGTTCTCCATCATGTTTTGCCCTATTAGTTTTGAGATTTTAGGGCATTCGCCCAATTAGTTTGGACATTTTAAGACTGTTCACCCCAGTTCTGTCAATTTTAAGCCCTTTCATGCCATTTAGGTGTCATTATTTACCTGGCCGGAAGGGGAGTGCACCTGATGACTGGAAGACAGGCATAATAGTCCCCCTATATAAGGGTAAAGGAGAACGAGGAGTGTGTAGTAACCACCGAGGAATATGTCTTCTAAGCGTAGTAAGGAAGGTGTACAGTAGGGTAGTGATTGAGAGAGTGAGAGCGAGAATGGAGAAATGGATAGGTGACGAGCAGGGCAGTTTTAGGAAGGGAAGAGGTTGTGTAGATTAGATTTTTACCCTGAATTGTGTTATGGAGAAATATCTGGAGAAGCAACAAAAGCTGTATGTTGCCTTTATGGACATGGAGAAGGCCTATGACAGAGTGGATAGAGAAGGTATGTGGAAAGTACAGAACAGTACTTAGAATATACGGAGTAGATGGCAAGTTGCTGAAAGCAGTGAAGAGCATGTATGAGAATACAAAGGAGGTAGTATGTGTGGAGAATGAGCAGAGCGAGTTCTTTGATCTGAATGTTGGGTTGAAACGGGTGTGTGATGCCCCCGTGGTTGTTTACTGTATATATGGATGGAGTCCTGAAAGAAATACAAGGAAGAGCAGTGGATGTTGGTGTACCGCTGATTAGGGAGGGAAATATGTGGAAGCTACCTGTACTGCTGTTTGCTGATGATACAGTTCTGATGAGCGATAATGAATGGGAGTTGCAGGGTCTGGTAAATATGTTTAGAGCAGTGTGCGAAAAACGGAATCTGAAGGTAAATGCGGGGAAGAGCAATGTTATGGTCTTCGAAAGGGGTGATGCCACAGAGTGTGAGGTGAAGTTGAACGGTCAGGCTATGGAGATTGTCAGCTCTTTTAAGTATCTGGGCAGTGTGTTGAGTAAGGATGGGATTAGAGATGAAGAAGTGCGGGAGAGGGTACAACAGGGGAAGAGGGTTGTAGGAACGTTGAAAGCAGTAACAAGAAATAGGGTGGTCAGTATGGAAGTGAAGAAGTCCTTGCATGACAGTGTGGTAATCCTGACACTGACTTACGGAAGCGAAGCATGGATGTTGGAGAAGAGACTCAGACCAAGAGTGAGAGGGGTGGAAATGAGTTACTGTACTTAAGAAGTGCATGCGGAGTTACATGGAGGGATTGACAGACGAATGAGGAAGTAAGAAGGAGGTGGATGTGCTGGAAAGGGTGAAAAGGAACACCTCGAGATGGTTCGGCCATATGGAACGTATGGGAAGCGAGAGAATGACTAAGAGGGTGTACGAGAGCGAGGTAGAAGGACAGAGAGGGAGGGCTATTTTGTTTAAACTTGATGGAGGTCTTGGGAGCAAACTAAAAACCTCCCTGTAACTCTCTCTTGACATTAGTTATAGATATTCCTCAAGAAAACTTAATACAGCCAAATTATGCTGACTCTTCATTTTTACCAAGGATTTTTTTTCTCCTTATTAGCGAGATTAACAAAGTTGCAATTATGGAGGTAGTCCATACCTTCGAGCCATTCTAAGGGTGTACAGTCTTGCTGAAAGTCATGTTCCACCTTCAAAACTTCATATTCCTCTCTTACGTTGTTGTTGTTGTTGTTCCCCAAGCTGCCTGGCCGAACAGCCCCAAGGCCCCGAGTAAGGCCAAGGCCATAAACGAGCGCCCCCACAGAACCCTCCCTGCCGACCACAATAAAGCCTGGGTGACCGAAGCCACTCCATGGCGGGGAGCTGAGGAGGGTGCGTAAACGCCCGGGAAACCAAAGCCCCACCCAGGACCCTGTGCCCCTCAGCAATTATGAAGAGAAAGTTGAGGGGCAAAGGAATAATGTGACGCTTTAGCTTCTAAATAAATACAATTGTTTTTTCGTACTACAAGCCCACCATTCATTAAAAGTAGGCCAGAAATCATGAACCCTAACCTCTGGAACTCAAAATAGGGCTAGAGCAAATGGGCTGTGAATTTCCACACCTATTCCCGGCTGACTCTTCCCAAATGGTAGAAATATTTGCTTGATTACTCTAGAAGTTTTGTTTTTTAGTTATAGAGGTTAATTATTTAGATTGTTGGCCTAATGATACTGAATAGATTACAGTATATGTGATGTGGCCAGTTTGTGTGTTGTGTATTAAGTTAATATACCAGGTACTGATCTCAAGTGACGGCGTCTCTTCCGTGGATTGACCTCCAAATCTGCCAACCTAGAGGTTGGCAGATTGGAAGCCAAAGCGTCACATTTTTCCTTTGCCCCTCAACTTTTTCTTCATAATTGCTGAGGGGCACAGGGCCCTGGGTGGGGCTTTGGTTTCCCGGGTGTTTCCGCACCCTCCTGGCTCCTCAGCTCCCCGCCATGGAGTGGCTTCGATCACCCAGGCTTTATTGTGGTAGGCAGGGAGGGTTCTGTGGAGGCGCTCGGTTATGGCCTTTGGCCTTTCTCGGGGCCTTGGGGCTGTTCAGCCAGGCAGCCTGGGTAACAGCAACAACAACAACAACCGACAAGGATGGAGTTGTTCTAGGAATGTGAGCCATGGTATCATAGGCATTCAAGGGAGATTTGTATTTGTATGTTCATGTATTTTTTTATTCATTATTTGTTTTTAGTTTTCTCCCAAGACCTCCATCAAGCTTAAAATAATACCCCCAAGACCTCTCTTCAAGATAAACTTGTACATTTTTCAGTAGAAAAATGTCCCGGCCGAAGTCCGGTTCCTCTTAAATTACAGGCTCGCTTATAGCTTGCCAGGAAAAATTAGACACTTAGAGGCACAACAAATTCTTAAAATTGCCAAACTAATGGAGTGAACGTCTTGTAGTTCCCCTTGTTACTACTCTCCTTGGCGCGGTTGGGGGGCTTCGGGGCCGGCAACTGGGGCTTGATGGGGGATGTTTGTGGTAATTTCCCTTCCTCTCTCCCCTCGAGCTTTCGTCGTCATCTTGACTAATTTTGAGTAGTTTTTCCATTTCTCTTTCTATGTTTTTCCCCTTCTATTCTTATTCTGTCCCATTCGGTTGTCCTCGGGCAACCTACATCTCATGTCTCCCTGGCCTGGCTAGGTAGCAGACTCCTGACCTGATTTGTCTCTTCGGTTGCTGTTGTGGCCGGACTGACTTGATTCCCTTCGGTAATGCATTTTTTGCTTCTCGATGTGTTTTTTCTACCTTCGACCTGATCTCTCATTCTTCACCCTGATCACTTCTTGGTTGGTGTTGCGGTGTAGCAGTTCTTGCCTCATCCTTCGGCCCTGCCCTATAAGAGCTCAGATGTGGAGCTCATGTGGTCCGGCTGAACTGGTGAATTGGCGAGAAATGTCTGCGTGTCTTCGCCTTCCTCGATTTGTTCCCCTACTGCCCTTCCCTCTCTATCTTGACTCGTTTAGTTATATATCTTGATCAAATCCTTCGGGCCAGCCCTATGAGAGTTCTTTTATGGAGCTCAGTGGTCTGGTTAAACTAATGTTAAAAAAAAAAAAAAAAAAAAAAAAAAAAAAGTCTTGTAGTATAAAAAAATAATTTAACTATACATAAGGGCTAACGGGGTCCAGGAAAATCAAACCTCCCCTTAACTAACCACCTCCAATTACAAGTAAGTGTACGAGCTTTAGTAGGGGAAATTACTTTTTATTTAGTTAGAAATCTGTTGCCATTTCTGAGCATGAGGGTACTCCCACTTACCTTGAAAGGAAGGTGTATATCTTATGTGTTAGGATTGTGATGATCTATGCCTCGGAGACGTGGCCGGTTAAAGCGGATATCGTTAGAATGGAACAGGAATGAGAAGAGAATGGTGAGATGGATATGTGGGCTTAACTTCAGGGACGGGGTATCGAGTGAGGAATTAAGGCGGCGTCTGGGCATTAGGAGTATCACTGAAATGATGCGCACAAGCTGACTTGGTTGGTTTGGACACATGGAGAGAATGGATGATCAGAACTGGGTGAAGAAATGCCGGACTGTGAACGTGGGGGGAGCTGCGCGTAGGGGTGGCCCTAGAAAGACGGGGGTTCAGGTATAGTACTACAGTCCGATCTCAAAATAAAGTACTTGACAACAGAGGCAGCCCATGACAAGGTTGCCTAGAATGCCACCATTTAGGACATGAGACTGTAACCACACTCTCTGTGGACGAAGCAGTTTTTAAAGTTGTATGTAGGTAAAGTTAAGTTAGATTAGAACTTTAAATTATCACTGAAGTGGTGTATTGGTGGAAATGTCCGAGAACCATTTTGTCCTGGGATCACCAACTATACTTAATGTAAGCTGTTAGGGGTATATTTTTACCAAATAAATCTCTGCTAGTGGTGGGGCAGAAGCCAGAATTAGATGTGGCTGGGGTTAGTTCAGAGAAATGCTGCCAATTCAAACCATGAGAAGACTTCCACTCCACTTGTAGGGAAAGCTGTATGCTTTATGTATTAAAAGCTCAATAATCTATGCTTCAGAATCGTGGCCCGTCAAAGTGGTTGATATCAACTGAATGAAACTGAACAAAAAGAAAATAGTGAGATGGATGTGTGTTGCCAAACTGCAAAATAGGTTATCTAGTGAAGAACTGAGGAGACAGTTAACTATCAAGAGTATCAGTGATGAGATGTGTAGGCTACAAGCAAGCTTGGATATTTATTATATTGTATTTTTTTCTGTGTGTATGCAGGAGATAAAAGGCAAAGCTGCCTGTAAAAAGTGTGCTTGTAGAAAGGATGGATGAACTAAACTGGGTGAAAACATCCAAGTCTGTGAGCTTGGAGGCAATTGCACCAAGGGGTAGACGTAGAAAGGCGTATGAACAGACTATACGCTCTGATCTTGAATTAATAATGCTGACAAGTGAAGCTGCTCCTAAATGGGATGCTAGAAATGCTGCCATTAGGATGTGAAACTGGAATCGCACTTTGCGTGGAGCACTCGGTCCCGGACTTCCCAAATTGACTAATTCCTTGAACGTGACGATAGTGCGTTGTTATATTTGCGATTAGTTTGCTTGGGAAACAGATTAACCTGCTCATGTAGTAATGTAAACCCTATGTGGTGGATTGTGTTCTTTTATTTCATAAATTTGATTTTAGTAAGCATTTCCACATAGTGATTTTGAGAAGTTATTTTGCCTTTATATTGTCTTTGTCCAAGTTTTGGGTTGTTTAGTTTGCAAGTTTTACATTTTAATTTATGTATGGTATGTATATGTACAGTATGTACCATTTTGTTATAATTTTGTTTTAAGTGAACTTTAGCCTATAACGGAGATTATATATAGCCAGTTTTCCATAATATTTGTTCATGTGTTGACAATTGTACATACAGAACACCATACTTTGGTACTATTGAAGCAATACTACTATACTCTGCTCTTGGCAGCTCATTCTAGTCTTCATTATCACTGTTGCTCCTGTTTGGTCAGTGATCTGGGTAAACTATGGTATTATTATTAATACTGCTCTTATTTGGATACAAAATTATTTTAATCGTTTGGACATAATATCCCCTCTGTTACTACTCTCCTTGGCGCGGTTGGGGGGCTTCGGGGCCGACGATTGGGGCTTGATGGGGGATGGTTGTGGTAATTTCCCTTCCTCTTTTCCCTCGAGCTTTCGTCGTCAGCATGACTAATTTTGAGTAGTTTTTCCATTTCTCTTTCTATGTTTTTCCCCTTCTATTCTTATTCTGTCCCATTTGGTTGTCCTTGGGCAACCTATATCTCATGTCTCCCTGGTCTGGCTAGGTAGAAGATTCCTGACCTGATTTGTCTCTTCGGTTGCTGATGTAGCCGAGCTGACTTGATTCCATTCGGTAATGCATTTTTTGCATCTCACTGATTTTTTTATACCTTAATCCTGACATTTCATTCTTCGCCCTTGATCACTTCTTGGTTGGTGCTGCAGTGTAGCAGTTCTTGCCTCATCCTTCGGCCCTGCCCTATAAGAGCTCTGCTGTGGAGCTCGTGTGGTCCGGCTGAGCGGATGAATTAGCGAGAAATGTCTGCGTGTCTTCACCTTCCTAGATTTGTTCACCTCCTGCCTTTCCCTATCTATCTTGACTTGATTAGTTGTCCATCTTGATCAAATCCTTCGGGCCAGCCCTATGAGAGTTCTTTTGTGGAACTCAGTGGTCTGGTTAAACTAATTTAATAAAAAAAAAAAAAAAAAAAATTGACATAATATGGACTGTCTCACTGGGGTCTCCTAATAGCTCAACACCCTCCATGAGGCCCACTGTGCTGTTGTTCCCGCCTGCATGCAGATATTGTGTGTTATATACAACTCTTCCATCTTTCAAATCACATTCACTGTTTGATCAGTCAATAAAAACAGCTCCAGAGGCTCCCTCTGGGTGCCACTATTGGAACCAACACCATAAACCCTGCAATGTATGATATGGTGGTTGGTTTTATAATCCGTAAAAATCATCTGTATACAGTAGTTTATTACTAGAAAATGTCATCCTATATGTCATATGGCACCTGCTGTGTGCTTCCACAGCCAGATCCTCTGCAGTTGCCACATGCCGGAGTGCATTCAATATTGTTCCTCTTGTATGTGCATCTCAGGGTGCTGCAGTCGGCTTGGCAGTTGCATCTGATGGTCCGGAGTATATTTTCATGAGCAGGAACTAGATCCATTGGAAGGGGCACAAAACCCTCGACACATGCCTGCCAACCCCATTCTGTTGGACAAAGTTTGTCGGCACATCCCGTCCACTCTTGTACTTGGAGGTAGGCTACACACGCAGGCTGTGGTATTTTGCTGCTCCAGATGCTTGAGGCAATACTTGCGATTGAACGTGACTAGAGCTTGAAACCAACTTCTCGCAGAACCGCTGGTGCCGAAGAGAGTTCAGCGTGTAAAGTAACCTACCATTGTAGAGGACCATCATTGCTTTTTCTCCCGCATCAGTCATACTATGTTTGGAAGCTGAAGGAACGTGCAACACATCGACTTGCTCGCTGAGTGTTTTACCGATTTTGAACTTCTTGAGGGAAGCTCCCTTTCCGACTCCTTGAAGGCCAGATGATGTATCACACCCAAGAATAGCTTAGAAAGAATATGCTTGAGCATGACGTCATGTTCTACTTTGGTTCAAAACATAAAAACGGGTCATAAGATTTCTGACATGCATTGTAACAGAGGAGGACACATAAATCAGTCTTAACCAACTACCACAATGTTGGTAGTGGTAGCAGACTGCTCAGCTTTCAGCACAATGAATAGATCAGCATCTGCTGCTGCTTATTCTGCCTGTTGGCCAGGAATTGTTCCTTTTTCATTGTGACATGCATATCAGGTGTAAATGTCATAGTTGCACCAGCATTCTCTATTGATCATCTCTGGTGTGTAGTACTTTTTGTTATATCTTTCATATCCATCAAACATGACTATGGCGTGTCCATATTTCTTAATTACATATTCAGTAATACTACTTTTGTGGCCACCCCAGCTCCCACTATCACTATCCCGTCCTCTCCCGAGGTACGTGGTTCCGAATCGGACTCGACATCAACGACGAATAGTGTTACTAGTTCTGTGACCTCCACCTTACTACCTACTGTGCTTACTGCTCCTGTGCCAACCTTGGCTGCTAACCTTGATACGGATAATACTGGTTTGTTTTTGTCCTCTACACAATCATCGACTAGCGTTAACCCCCCTACTACGACTTCCACCACTTCAACCATGGCGCATACCCAATCCTCTGACGACTCTTCCCCATAGCATCTTACTTTACAGCCTTATGTATTACCCAGATCTCGCAATAATCGCCGGCCTCGTTTCCGGCCTGACCAGGCATATGTCCATTTTGATTCACTATTTGGTGAGAATTCATGGACTCGGTACCTTGTGCTCCACTCTGATGCTCCACTACGAAACTGGGAGCTCGAGCTTGCTCTTCTTAAGGTCCATGCCACACGTGACATGTCTCTCCGTCCTCATGGTTCTGGTGATTGGTTGATAGAGGATACCACTGAAAAACAATCAAAGTCATTCCTCCGGTTAACGTCCGTAGACGGCGTTGCAGTGTCTGTCCTTCCACATGAGCACTAGAACTCAATCCATGGCACTGTTGTTCTCCCTCAATCAGACGAATGCCCAGCTCTTTCCTGACGATACCTCATATTCTGATGGTCTACTTCTTAGGTCAACGGGTTTGGATATTCGATTACTTGCCCCTCTTTCCTCTTTGCCTCCATGGACTTTACACCCTCCGCAAGTTTGTACATACCTATCTTACTTAACTAAACGGCCTTCCACTTCACCGACTGTGTTTCGACAACATGCCATAGAACACATTCGCTGCAAACCCCCCCATATCGCCATTTGTACTGATGGATCCAAATCCGATTCAGGTGTTGGATGTGCTGCCGTGTCTCAGGACCACCAAGTTTAGGTATCTCTCCCCATGCAGTCGACGGTTT
Organism: Paralithodes platypus; assembly: GCA_032716605.1. NCBI lineage: Eukaryota > Metazoa > Arthropoda > Malacostraca > Decapoda > Lithodidae > Paralithodes > Paralithodes platypus. Next base: position 56,465,707 of record CM064495.1, read on the forward strand.
ATACCGCTGAATTGTTTGCAATACATACTGCTGTTGACATAATCTCTCGCTATCCCCCTGAGCGTTTTGTCATATATAGTGATTCTCGGAGTGCAGTTGAGGCTCTTCGTGGCTACAACCCGCGTAGCAGGCTTGTTGCCAAATTACAACGTTCTCTTCACGATTTACTTTACGTGTTAAGAGAAGTATACATCGATTATAAACAAATGCAATAATGATGTAGATTTCTGATGGATAGAAGTTGAATTGAACATTTGTGAGTATTAGGAAATTGGAGCTGTCGATATCTATATTAACCCTCCTGTACAGTGACAGGCTGTACCAGTGAAGTTGTATTTTATTATAGCTATATTTAGACAATTTTATGCAGCTTGGGAAGGATCTGTGGTAGTTAAAAGGGTTGATCCTTCCTAAACTAAATATAATCGATTAGTAGTAGCTAGAATAAAGTAAAAAGGATGTCGATAAAGGGGGTTAAAAGAATGACCAGCTATAATACAGTTGTGGTGCATTTAAAAACACATAAAATCAAACTCGACATACTTTCTATCCATCAGAAACTATTATTGCATGTCCGTTTAGTATCGATAATTATGGCTCCAACTTCCTAATAGCCTGAAACTCGCAAGTGATCATTTTGATCGTATGTGTTTATAAATGCACTATAACAGCATTATAACTGGTAGGGTCATTCTGTTAACTATCGATGTATTTGTGGCTCTGTCTTCCTTATAGCCTGAAACTCACATGTGGTTAGTTGTGTGTGAGTGTTGTGCATGTAGAGTTTAACAGTTGCCAGACATAAAACTGGGACAAATTATGTGAACGATGACAAGGTTTAGTGTTCTAAAAGGCGTATATACAGAAGAGCTCAAGTTTACTCTCGAGTAATAATCTTATAGGAAGTGGGAAAGAGCATTTGTTCATTAATATTATGCATTAAACTGCTATCTGAATCTTTCCACATCATTTGTCCCAATATCGTCTCTTCATGTAGGCTATGTTATGTGTATTTATAAAATAATGGCGACGATAGAGCTACCCTTTTAGACCAAAGTTTTCTTTGGTTGCTCACCATAAGGTTTCCTTCAGTAATAGAAAACAGACATAGCCAACTAGCCTATCTAGGTAGAAAATGTACTGGAAAGTCTGCAACGCATCCCAAATAAGCAATTTTAATATAATGTAGATTTTTTGTTTTACAGTGGGTTTGTATTTGTTATAATTTATGCACATGATCCCTCACAGTAGCCCACCTTTTGAATTTAATCATTAGGGTTGCCCAAATGTGTTACAACTGCTCGTCAAAAATAAAATCATAATAATAATAGGAACTACTTATCCCTCCTTTTTACACAAGACTAATAGTGCAGTGGATATATATATATTATGTATTTTCCCTATGTGTGTGAAGGAGACAAAAGGCAGGCTGCCTGTAATGAATGTTTCCCCCAAAGCCAAAAGAGTGACAGGGTTCAAATTCAAGGGACGTTGGGGTCAAAATGCCTGGACACACGAAGTTTAAAGTAGTCTAAGTCATAAGTCATAGAATGAAGAAAAGATTGATTGGAGAGTTCCAAAGTTCACTTCTTGAGTAGAAGAATGACTGAGAAATTTTGCCAATCTTGAGTTGGACAGAATAGGAGTGGGACTGTGTTGAAAGGCGGGTGCCTAGCACTCGCTCCAAGGGAAGGGGTATGTAGGCTACTGAGAGAACTCTGAAAAACACTTGATTGTTGTAATTGCGATAGAAGAGTGAAAGAGATGCAACATTGCGGCATGTATAAAGAGATTAGTAGGGAACTAGCAAGAATAGTAGTGGTCGAGTTGATGAGGCGAAATGGATTTTGACTCCATATACTATTTCGAGAAGTGTCACACATGTGACACTATTTATCGAAGAAGAGTAACTTAGAAAATATATAGTGGTGTTTATAGGCTATGTTCAAACTAATGTATCGAGCTATGCCTATGCCTAGCCTTCACTAATTTTGATGCTCAACATTTTGCCGGAAATAGGCTGTTATCGTAAACTGGACTAGAGATAGATTAACTTCAATGACAGAACTATCTTTAAAAATTTAGGCTTAACTCATAACACATAAGCTGGCAGACCCATGTCGATATAAAGAGCGCTAGGGTGAGAGTGGCTTTAGGCCTATAAATATATTCTAGGTGACATCCAGTGGCCGAGCGCACTGAGCCACTAGGCCTAATTGTTTGGCCCAGGTATCGACTTCGAATCCAGGTACCTACAGGTGAGGTTTCTGTTAAAAAACATTACTGTCTGTGATGTGCTGGACTCTGGTAGACTGCATTCCACCTGATTCCCTGCCCACATCCTACCTGTTATACCACGATTTTTACTGGGTATAGATAATACTGTAAGTGGATTCGATCTTAACTGGGCAAGAAATGAAGCTAGCACAAAGTAGGCCTACATAAATAGGCATGCAGCAGGACAAGTACAACAGTAGAACATATCAATAGAGGCTTTATAACATTTAAGTATAAAATGGCCTTCAAGTTGGCTAATGCACACAAGTAATCAATATAAAATGAGCATATTCAATAATGGTGATATTCCCCTTAGAAGCTAAGAACAAAATTAATCAAACGGGAATCACAGTGAATATACAACAGACTTTAGCACAGTCAAATACACAATCATAATACTCTCTCGAATAGTTACAGTTCAAATAATTGGTTAATGGACGGACATTTCACAGGTACAATCATGGTCATAGAAACTGTAGTTTGAGGGGTCACTTAAAGAAAGAACCAGGCGTAGCACTGGGTTGAGTTTATGTGTGGCACTCGTGTATGTAGGGTCTTGGCTTTGTGAAATATTACCATAGACTATCACCTTAAAAGGGACGGTATCCTATACAGAATATTAGTCAAAGTCAAGGATAGAGCATGTGGTTTGTGTCCTCATACAAAGAGGCTTAGCATAGTGTCAGCATCAGTGTCGAAACAGCCTTCAACAAGCTAACACTTTTCGTCTTAGTTATTATTATATATATACAGTATAATATATTATAATTATTATTATATTATTACAAATTATGCCGTTAGTAGAATTGCTTAATACCATTAACGTTAAATTAGTATAATAATAGTTTACATAAGTATTCAAACAAACTATTATAATTGTTTTGCTATAGAACAGTTATATATAGATATTATATAAGTATAATTGGTAATGGTCTGGTTTATTATAACACTTGGTATATTGAGTTTACCGCATTACACCAGCAAGTTACTTTATTGTGTCTGAAATAAAAATAACTCAACAAATGCAAGGGACTCATTTTGCCTCTGACTGACTGTATGTGTAACTGTGACTGGTGACTGTTACTGACTGTGAATGCATGACCATGTTACTGACTGACTGGCTGTATGCGACTAATTGAGTGTTACTGACTGTGTGACTGCATGTTACTGAGTGTCTGTGTGTGACTGACTGACTATTATTGACTGACTATGATACTGCATGATTAATTTAATGTATGTGACTGACCTACTAACTGAGTGTGTGTTTGACTGAGTATTGACTGATTATGTGTATGACTGACTGATTGCTTAAGGGAGAGGTACTCGCTTTTTCTGGACCCCTTCTCCCTCATGTTTAGACCCATTAGTTTTGCGATTTTAAGACGTTCGTTCACTACTTTGGCGATTTTGAGACCTTTCGTCCCATTACTTTGTCAATATTAAGACCTTTCCTGCCGTTTAGGTGTCGATATTTTCCTGGCAAGCGAGAGCGAGCCTGTAATTTCTGAAGGAACCGAAAAATGTAGCCTACAAATATATCTTGAAAGGGGGTATAAGGGGGTGTTTTTTTAAGATTGATGGAAGTCTAGGAAGGAAACGTAAAATTTAATAAATAAATGAATAAGTAGCCCCCAAAAACAAGCACTAGCCCCTTAAGTACGTGATTGACTATAATATGGCAGTCACATGCAGTTAGTCAGTCACAAACGATCAGAGTGTCACGCACTGTACTTCTCCCATTCACCGGTAGTCACACTGTCACTCAATCGTGCACATTAAATCACACACAGCCATTTAGTCTAATAATTAGTCAGTCAGTGCCACATACAGTCTGAAAGGTAAGTCTATAACACAGGCTGTCAGTCATACAGTCAGTCAGTCACCCGCTCAGTCAATACACAGTCAGTCACACGGTCAGTCAACCACAGTCAGTCAACTACACAGACTAGTCAGTCTGTCACACAGACAGACAATTTCACAGTCAATTAACCACACAGTCAATCAGTCAGTCAACCATACAGTCAGTCGGTCAAGCAGTCAGTCAGCCAACCACACAGTCAGCCAACGAAACAGTCGGTCAGTCAACCACAATATCAGTCAGTCAACCACACAGTCAGTCAGTCAACCACATACTCAATCAATCAATCACATAGTCAGTCAATGATACAGTCACTCAGTCAGTCAACCACAGAGTCAGTCAGTCAACCACATACTCAATCAATCAACCACATAGTCAGTCAGCCAGTCATCCACAATGTCACTCAGTCAACAACACAGTCAACCACAGTCAGTCAGTCACACTCATAGTTAACAAGAGTCAGTCAGTCAACAACACAGTCAGTCAATGATACAGTAAGTCAGTCAACCACACAGTCAGTCAGTCTATCGATCTCGTGGGTGAAGAACATCTCAGCAGGATGTACAGTTGGCCACATGAATTTGCATCCACTCTCTGATATTTGGTATGGAAGGAATAATTGACTGAATGTGTTACTAACTGAATGTGTTAATAATTGACTGAATGTGTTACTGACTGACTGAATGTGTTGCTGACTGACTGAATGTGTTACTGACTGACTGAATGTTACTGATTGACTGAATGTGTTACTGACTGACTGAATGTATTACTGACTGTCTGAATGTGTTACTGACTGACTGAATGTGTTACTGACTGACTGAATGTGTTACTGACTGACTGAATGTATTACTGACTGACTGAATGTGTTACTGACTGACTGAATGTATTACTGACTGACTGAATGTATTACTGACTGACTGAATGTGTTACTGACTGACTGAATGTGTTACTGATTGACTTAATGTGTTACTGACTGACTGAATGTATTACTGACTGACTGAATGTGTTACTGACTGACTGAATGTGTTACTGACTGACTGAATGTATTACTGACTGAATGAATTACTTACTGACTGAATGTGTTACTGACTGACTGAATGTGTTACTTAATGGCTGCATGTGTTACTGACTGACTGTATGTATTACTGACTGAATGTATTACTGACTGACTGAATGTGTTACTGACTGACTGAATGTGTTACTGACTGACTGAATGTGTTACTGACTGACTGACTGAATGTGTTACTGACTGACTTAATGTGTTACTGACTGGCTGTATGTGTTACTGACTGACTGAATGTGTTACTGACTGACTGAATGTATTACTGACTGACTGAATGTGTTACTGACTGACTGAATGTGTTACTGACTGACTGAATGTATTACTGACTGACTGAATGTGTTACTGACTGACTGAATGTGTTACTGACTGGCTGTATGTGTTACTGACTGACTGAATGTATTACTGACTGACTGAATGTGTTACTGACTGGTTGTATGTGTTACTGATTGACTGAATGTGTTACTGACTAACTGAATGTGTTAATAATTGACTGAATATATTACTGACTGACTGAATGTGTTACTGACTGACTGAATGTGTTACTGACTGACTGTATGTATTACTGACTGACTGAATGTGTTACTGACTGACTGAATGTGTTACTGAATGGTTGCATGTGTTACTGACTGACTGAATGTGTTACTGACTGGTTGTATGTGTTACTGATTGACTGAATGTGTTACTGACTAACTGAATGTGTTAATAATTGACTGAATATATTACTGACTGACTGAATGTGTTACTGACTGACTGAATGTGTTACTGACTGACTGTATGTATTACTGACTGACTGAATGTGTTACTGACTGACTGAATGTGTTACTGAATGGTTGCATGTGTTACTGACTGACTGAATGTGTTACTGACTGGTTGTATGTGTTACTGACTGACTGAATGTGTTACTGACTGGTTGTATATGTTACTGACACGGAATGTGTCACTGACTGACTGAATGTGTTACTGACTGACTGAATGTGTTACTGACTGGTTGTATGTGTTACTGACACTGAATGTGTTACTGACTGACTGAATGTGTTACTGACTGGTTGTATGTGTTACTGACTGACTGGATGTGTTACTGACTGACTGAATGTGTTACTGACTGGCTGTATGTATTACTGACTGACTGAATGTGTTACTGAATGACTGAATGTATTATTGACTGACTGAATGTGTTACTGACTGACTGAATGTGTTACTGATTGACTGAATGTGTTACTGACTGACTGAATGTATTACTGACTGACTGAATGTGTTACTGACTGACTGAATGTGTTACTGACTGGCTGCATGCGTTACTGACTGACTGTATGTATTATTGACTGACTGAATGTATTACTGACTGACTGAATGTATTACTGACTGACTGAATGTGTTACTGACTGACTGAATGTGTTACTGAATGGCTGCATGTGTTACTGACTGGTTGTATGTGTTACTGACTGACTGAATGTGTTGCTGACTGGCTGCATGTGTTACTGACTGACTGTATGTATTATTGAACATGTCACTCAATGACATTGTGAATCATAAACTTATTTTTGTAATGACTGACTGAATGTGTTACTAACAATGTATATACTGACTAAATGTGTGAATGACTGACTGAAGAATTACTGATTGTGTGAATGACTGTTTGTTATTCACTGACTCATCGTGTAACCAACTGACTTAGTATGTTACAGATGGACTGAATGTGTTACTAACTCAGTAACTTGTTGCATGTGTAATTGACTGAGTGTAATGATGCATAGCAAACTCGTGAGTTTGTTGACTGGGAACTGTTTACAGATATATACTAATAATAATAATAATATTAATTATCATAAAGATAATGTGGTAATTTTAATAGCTCTCTAAAATATATATACGATGACAAATTAATGTAAAATATATTAATCAAAAATTACCATTATGTAGATGTAGAGGGTTAATGCTACAATACTTTAACTAAATAGAAAACGTTGAAAATTCATTAAAAACCAAAATTTCGAAAAAGTGAGATACAACATTTATCGTTATCAATATATGTATATTGTGTCCAAAATTTAGCCTCATAGTTGAAAAATTAAGAAAGTTATGGCCAATTCAAATTTGGCTTGTAAAAACACGATTTCCGGCTAAACCAGACGGAATTGGAGGTTAATATTAAAATCTGTACAAAAAACCTTTACCAATAGAAGGGTAAAAAGTTGCGGTAAATCGTTTGCAACAGGTTAGAATGTCGTAGCTGCAATATTTAAGGAAGTGATTTTGGGCGGACGGGTCGCGACGGGCGGGTTAGCTCTGTTTGTCTTTCTCAACCCTCCACCTCCTCCCCTACCTACCCGCTCCACTTCCATATTTTCGTTTTCAGAATTATTATGGGGTTTTATTTTACTATTTATGTACCTATTTATTCTATTTACAAATTCCGCGGTTAGTGGAAATATTTTTAATACCATTCACCATTTAATTAATAAATATAATTAGAATAATTAGTTTATATATCTATTCAAACAAACTTTCATAACTTTTCCTATAGAACAATTATATATATATTGTATATACATTATATAAGTATAAGTAGTAGGCTATGTGGTCTGGTTTAATAATATATATACTTTGTTTAGTTGATAGTTTGATATATTGAACTTACAGTAATATACCAGCAAATTAATTGATTGCGTCTGAAATTAAATTAACTTGACAAATTCCTGTGAGTGATTTGACTTCTGACTGACTGTATGGGTGACAGTGGTTGGCTGTGTGCGACTGTGTATGCTACTGTCTGACTGACTGGCTGACTGTGTGTGACTATGTTACTGACTGTCTGTGTGACTGACTTTATGACTGTATTAATGACTGTGTTACTAAATGACTGTTCTACAGACTGAGTGTATGCCTGACTGAGTGTACGACTGGCTGATTGGTTAAGTCTGTGATTGACAATTATGACAGTCACATGCAGTTAGTCAGTCACAAACAATTAGTCTGTCACACACTGTACGTCTCCCATCCACTGTTAGTCACACTGTCACACATAGTCAGTCAATCATGCAGATTAAGTCACACACAGTCACATAATAAGTCAGTCCATACCACATACAGTCAGTAAGGTAGACATATATCAGTCATAGAGGCACACTGTAAGTCTATAACACAGTTTGTCAGTCATACAGTCAGTCAGTACACAGTCAGTCAATCAGTCACACAGTCATTCAGCCATATGGTCAGCCAACCACAGTCAGTTGCAAGGTCAGTCAACTACACAGACTAGTCAGTCTGTCACACAGACAGACAATTTCATAGTAAGTTAACCACACAGTCAATTAGCCTGTCAACCATACAGTCAGTTGGTCAACCACACAGTCAGTCAGCCAACCACACAGTTAGTCAGCCAACGAAACTTTCAATCAGTCAACTACAATATCAGTCAGCCAGTCAGTCAATCAACCAGTCAATCAGTCAATGATACAGTCAGTCAATCATCCACAATGTCACTCAGTCAGTCAACAACACAATTAGTCAACCATACAGTCAGTCAGTCACACACTCATAGTCAACAACATCCAGGCAGTCAACCACACAGATAATAGTCAGTCAACGACACAGTCAGTCATTCAACTACACAGTCAGTCAGCCAATGACACAGTAAGTCAGTCAACCACACAGTCAGTCAGTCAGCCATAGAGTAAGTCAGTCAACCACACAGTCAGTCGTCCACACAGTCAGTCAGTCAACGACACAGTCAGTCAACCACACAGTTAGTCGGTCAACGACACTTCAGTCAGTCACACAGCCATACACTCAATGACCTAATCAGTCAGTCAACCACACAGTCAGTCCATCGGTCTCGTGGGTGAAGAACATCTCAGCAGCATGTACATTGTACAGCTGGTCACATAAATTTATAATTATCCACTCTGTGATAATTGGTATGGAAGGAATGACTGACTGAATATGTTACTGACTAACTGAATGTGTTAATAATTGACTGAATGTGTTACTAACTGACTGAATATGTTACTGACTGACTGAATGTGATACTGACTGACTGATTGTCTTACTGACTGGTTGTATGTGTAATTGACTGACTGAATGTGTTACTGACTGACTGAATGTGTTACTGACTGACTGAATGTATTACTGACTGACTGAATATGTTACTGACTGACTGAATGTGTTACTGACTGACTGTATGTGTTACTGACTGACTGAATGTGTTATTGACTGACTGAATGTATTACTAACTGACTGAATGTGTTACTGACTGACTGATTGTGTTACTGACTGGTTGTATGAGTTATTGACTGACTGACTGTATGTGTTACTGACTGACTGTATGTATTATTGACACTGTATGTGTTACTGACTGACTGAATGTGTTACTGACTGACTGTATGTGTTACTGACTGACTGACTGTATGTGTTACTGACTGACTGAATGTGTTACTGACTGACTGATTGTGTTACAGACTGGTTGTTTGTGTTATTGACTGACTGAATGTGTTACTGACTGACTGAATGTGTTACTGACTGACTGAATGTATTAGACTGACTGAATATGTTACTGACTGACTGAATGTGTTACTGACTGACTGATTGCGTTACTGACTGGTTGTATGTGTTACTGACTGACTGAATGTGTTACTGACTGACTGAATGTGTTACTGACTGGTTGTATGTGTTACTAACTGACTGAATGTGTTACTGACTGACTGTATGTGTTACTTACTGACTGAATGTGTTACTGACTGACTGTATGTGTTACTGACTGACTGTATGTGTTACTGACTGACTGAATGTGTTACTGACTGACTGAATGTTTTAATAATTGACTGAATGTGTTACTGACTGACTGAATGTGTTACTGACTGGTTGTATGTGTTACTAACTGACTGAATGTGTTACTGACTGACTGTATGTGTTACTTACTGACTGAATGTGTTACTGACTGACTGTATGTGTTACTGACAGACTGTATGTGTTACTGACTGACTGAATGTGTTACTGACTGACTGAATGTGTTAATAATTGACTGAATGTGTTACTGACTGACTGTATGTGTTACTGACTGGCTGTATGTGTTACTGACTGACTGAATGTATTACTGACTGACTGAATGTGTTACTGACTGGTTGTATGTGTTACTGATTGACTGAATGTGTTACTGACTAACTGAATGTGTTAATAATTGACTGAATATATTACTGACTGACTGAATGTGTTACTGACTGACTGAATGTGTTACTGACTGACTGTATGTATTACTGACTGACTGAATGTGTTACTGACTGACTGAATGTGTTACTGAATGGTTGCATGTGTTACTGACTGACTGAATGTGTTACTGACTGGATGTATGTGTTACTGACTGACTGAATGTGTTACTGACTGGTTGTATATGTTACTGACACGGAATGTGTCACTGACTGACTGAATGTGTTACTGACTGACTGAATGTGTTACTGACTGGTTGTATGTGTTACTGACACTGAATGTGTTACTGACTGACTGAATGTGTTACTGACTGGTTGTATGTGTTACTGACTGACTGGATGTGTTACTGACTGACTGAATGTGTTACTGACTGGCTGTATGTATTACTGACTGACTGAATGTGTTACTGAATGACTGAATGTATTATTGACTGACTGAATGTGTTACTGACTGACTGAATGTGTTACTGATTGACTGAATGTGTTACTGACTGACTGAATGTATTACTGACTGACTGAATGTGTTACTGACTGACTGAATGTGTTACTGACTGGCTGCATGTGTTACTGACTGACTGTATGTATTATTGACTGACCGAATGTATTACTGACTGACTGAATGTATTACTGACTGACTGAATGTGTTACTGACTGACTGAATGTGTTACTGAATGGCTGCATGTGTTACTGACTGGTTGTATGTGTTACTGACTGACTGAATGTGTTGCTGACTGGCTGCATGTGTTACTGACTGACTGTATGTATTATTGAACATGTCACTCAATGACATTGTGAATCATAAACTTATTTTTGTAATGACTGACTGAATGTGTTACTAACAATGTATATACTGACTAAATGTGTGAATGACTGACTGAAGAATTACTGATTGTGTGAATGACTGTTTGTTATTCACTGACTCAGCGTGTAACCAACTGACTTAGTATGTTACAGATGGACTGAATGTGTTACTAACTCAGTAACTTGTTGCATGTGTAATTGACTGAGTGTAATGATGCATAGCAAACTCGTGAGTTTGTTGACTGGGAACTGTTTACAGATATATACTAATAATAATAATAATATTAATTATCATAAAGATAATGTGGTAATTTTAATAGCTCTCTAAAATATATATACGATGACAAATTAATGTAAAATATATTAATCAAAAATTACCATTATGTAGATGTAGAGGGTTAATGCTACAATACTTTAATTAAATAGAAAACGTTGCAAATTCATTAAAAACCAAAATTTCGAAAAAGTGAGATACAACATTTCTCGTTATCAATATATGTATATTGTGTCCAAAATTTAGCCTCATAGTTGAAAAATTAAGAAAGTTATGGCCAATTCAAATTTGGCTTGTAAAAACACGATTTCCGGCTAAACCAGACGGAATTGGAGGTTAATATTAAAATCTGTACAAAAAACCTTTACCAAAAGAAGGGTAAAAAGTTGCGGTAAATCGTTTGCAACAGGTTAGAATGTCGTAGCTGCAATATTTAAGGAAGTGATTTTGGGCGGACGGGTCGCGACGGGCGGGTTAGCTCTGTTTGTCTTTCTCAACCCTCCACCTCCTCCCCTACCTACCCGCTCCACTTCCATATTTTCGTTTTCAGAATTATTATGGGGTTTTATTTTACTATTTATGTACCTATTTATTCTATTTACAAATTCCGCGGTTAGTGGAAATATTTTTAATACCATTCACCATTTAATTAATAAATATAATTAGAATAATTAGTTTATATATCTATTCAAACAAACTTTCATAACTTTTCCTATAGAACAATTATATATATATTGTATATACATTATATAAGTATAAGTAGTAGGCTATGTGGTCTGGTTTAATAATATATATACTTTGTTTAGTTGATAGTTTGATATATTGAACTTACAGTAATATACCAGCAAATTAATTGATTGCGTCTGAAATTAAATTAACTTGACAAATTCCTGTGACTGATTTGACTTCTGACTGACTGTATGGGTGACAGTGGTTGGCTGTGTGCGACTGTGTATGCTACTGTCTGACTGACTGGCTGACTGTGTGTGACTATGTTACTGACTGTCTGTGTGACTGACTTTATGACTTTATTAATGACTGTGTTACTAAATGACTGTTCTACAGACTGAGTGTATGCCTGACTGAGTGTACGACTGGCTGATTGGTTAAGTCTGTGATTGACAATTATGACAGTCACATGCAGTTAGTCAGTCACAAACAATTAGTCTGTCACACACTGTACGTCTCCCATCCACTGTTAGTCACACTGTCACACATAGTCAGTCAATCATGCAGATTAAGTCACACACAGTCACATAATAAGTCCATACCACATACAGTCAGTAAGGTAGACATATATCAGTCATAGAGGCACACTGTAAGTCTATAACACAGTTTGTCAGTCATACAGTCAGTCAGTACACAGTCAGTCAATCAGTCACACAGTCATTCAGCCATATGGTCAGCCAACCACAGTCAGTTGCAAGGTCAGTCAACTACACAGACTAGTCAGTCTGTCACACAGACAGACAATTTCATAGTAAGTTAACCACACAGTCAATTAGCCTGTCAACCATACAGTCAGTTGGTCAACCACACAGTCAGTCAGCCAACCACACCGTTTTTAGTTAGTCAGCCAACGAAACTTTCAATCAGTCAACTACAATATCAGTCAGCCAGTCAACCACACCGTCAGTCAGTCATCCAGTCAGTCAATCAACCAGTCAATCAGTCAATGATACAGTCAGTCAATCATCCACAATGTCACTCAGTCAGTCAACAACACAATTAGTCAACCATACAGTCAGTCAGTCACACACTCATAGTCAACAACATCCAGGCAGTCAACCACACAGATAATAGTCAGTTAACGACACAGTCAGTCATTGAACTACACAGTCAGTCAGCCAATGACACAGTAAGTCAGTCAACCACACAGTCAGTCAGTCAACCATAGAGTAAGTCAGTCAACCACACAGTCAGTCAGTCAACGACACAGTCAGTCAACCACACAGTTAGTCGGTCAACGACACATCAGTCAGTCACACAGCCATACACTCAATGACCTAATCAGTCAGTCAACCACACAGTCAGTCCATCGGTCTCGTGGGTGAAGAACATCTCAGCAGCATGTACAGCTGGTCACATGAATTTATAATTATCCACTCTGTGATAATTGGTATGGAAGGAATGACTGACTGAATGTGTTACTGACTAACTGAATGTGTTAATAATTGACTGAATGTGTTACTAACTGACTGAATATGTTACTGACTGACTGAATGTGTTACTGACTGACTGATTGTCTTACTGACTGGTTGTATGTGTTATTGACTGACTGAATGTGTTACTGACTGACTGAATGTATTACTGACTGACTGAATATGTTACTGACTGACTTAATGTGTTACTGACTGACTGTATGTGTTACTGACTGACTGAATGTGTTATTGACTGATTGAATGTATTACTAACTGACTGAATGTGTTACTGACTGACTGTATGTGTTACTGACTGGTTGTATGTGTTATTGACTGACTGACTGTATGTGTTACTGACTGACTGTATGTATTATTGACACTGTATGTGTTACTGACTGACTGAATGTGTTACTGACTGACTGTATGTGTTACTGACTGACTGACTGTATGTGTTACTGACTGACTGAATGTGTTACTGACTGACTGATTGTGTTACAGACTGGTTGTTTGTGTTATTGACTGACTGAATGTGTTACTGACTGACTGAATGTGTTACTGACTGACTGAATGTGTTACTGACTGACTGAATGTATTAGACTGACTGAATATGTTACTGACTGACTGAATGTGTTACTGACTGACTGATTGCGTTACTGACTGGTTGTATGTGTTACTGACTGACTGAATGTGTTACTGACTGACTGAATGTGTTACTGACTGGTTGTATGTGTTACTAACTGACTGAATGTGTTACTGACTGACTGAATGTGTTACTGACTGACTGAATGTGTTAATAATTGACTGAATGTGTTACTGACTGACTGTATGTGTTACTGACTGGCTGTATGTGTTACTGACTGACTGAATGTATTACTGACTGACTGAATGTGTTACTGACTGGTTGTATGTGTTACTGATTGACTGAATGTCTTACTGACTAACTGAATGTGTTAATAATTGACTGAATATATTACTGACGGACTGAATGTGTTACTGACTGACTGAATGTGTTACTGACTGACTGTATGTGTTACTGACTGACTGAATGTGTTACTGACTGACTGAATGTGTTACTGAATGGTTGTATGTGTTACTGACTGACTGAATGTGTTACTGACTAGCTGCATGTGTTACTGACTGACTATGTATTACTGACTGACTGAATGTATTACTGACTGACTGAATGTATTACTGACTGACTGAATGTGTTACTGACTGACTGAATGTGTTACTGAATGGCTGCATGTGTTACTGACTGGTTGTATGTGTTACTGACTGACTGAATGTGTTGCTGACTGGCTGTATGTGTTACTGACTGACTGTATGTATTATTGAACATGTAACTCAATGACATTGTGAATCATAAACTTATTTTTGTAATGACTGACTGAAAGTGTTACTAACAATGTATATACTGACTAAATGTGTGAATGACTGACTGAAGAATTACTGATTGTGTGAATGACTGTTTGTTTTTCACTGACTCAGCGTTTAACCAACTGACTTAGTATGTTACAGATGGACTGAATGTGTTACTAACTCAGTAACTTGTTGCATGTGTAATTGACTGAGTGTAATGATGCATAGCAAACTCGTGAGTTTGTTGACTGGGAACTGTTTACAGATATATAATAATAATAATAATATTAATTATCATAAAGATAATGTGGTAATTTTAATAGCTCTCTAAAATATATATATACGATGACAAATTAATTTAAAATATATTAATCAAAAATTACCATTATGTAGATGTAGAGGGTTAATACTACAATACTTTAATTAAATAGAAAACGTTGCAAATTCATTAAAAACCAAAATTTCGAAAAAGTGAGATACAACATTTCTCGTTATCAATATATGTATATTGTGTCCAATTTTTAGCGTCATAGTTGAACAAATAAGAAAGTTATGGCCAATTCAAATTTGGCTTGTAAAAACACGATTTCCGGCTAAACCAGACGGAATTGGAGGTTAATATTAAAATTTGTACAAAAAACCTTTACAAAAGAAGGGTAAAAAGTTGCGGTAAATCGTTTGCAACAGGTTAGAATGTTGTAGCTGCAATATTAAGGAAGTTATTTTGGGCGGACGGGTCGCGACAGGCGGGTTAGCTCTGTTAGTCTTTCTCAACCCTCCACCTCCTCCCCTACCTTCTCTCCTGCCTACCCGCTCCACTTCCATATTTTCGTTTTCATAATTATTTTAGGTTATTATTTTACTATTTGTATACCCATTTATTATCTTTACAAATTCCGCCGTTAGTATAAATTTTTTTAATACTATTTGCCATTAAATAAATATAATTATAATAATTAGTTTATATATCTATTCAAACAAAACTGTTTTGCTATAGAACAGTGTTATACATTATATACGTATAAGTGATATGTGGTCTGGTTTAATAACAAAAATACTTTGTTTAGTTGATAGTTTGATATATTGAGGTTACAGTAATATACCAGCAAATTAATTTATTGTGTAAATTGTCTGATTTTAAATTAATTTGATAAATGCCTGTGTCTGACTTTGCTTCTGACTGACTGTATGGGTGACAGTGGCTGGCAGTGTGTGACTGACTGACTGTGTGTCTATGACTATGTTACTGTGACAGACTGGCTGTATGTTACTCAGTTACTCAGTTACTTGTTCGTCAAGGGTAATCCACGCAATGCGAGCTAAGCTCATTATTATCGCGCCTCCTTAACTGGGAATGTATTGCGTGAAATGCATGTTAAGTGTTTTATGTACTGTTGGAATGGCTGTGGATGTGTGTGTAGTCTGTATTTTAGCCAATTGGCGACATCGGAAACGAAGGCTTAGGGTGGATCTGTATGGTACCATTCTCACTATAGACGGTACCGTCTCGCCCGAAGGCTTAGGTAGCCATCAGCTTAGGTGAACCATATGATACCCATCTCGCCTTGTACCATTTTTGCCAACCCCAGATTGGACGTCACAACGTCGTCCACTTATTCCAGGTACCTATTTACAGCTAGGTGAACTGAGGCTAACACATGAAAGGAGACAAGCCCAATTTGTCTCCGCCCGGCCGGGGATTGAACCCCCGACCCCTCGTGTGTGAGACGAGAGCTCTACCTACTAGGCTACGGACTGTGTGTACTAAGCTACGGACTGTGTGTAGACTGACTGTGTGTGACTATGTTACTGACTGTCTGTGTGTCTGACTGTCTGTTACTATATGACTGTCCTACTGACTGACTGTCTGTTACTATATGACTGTCTTACTGACTGAGTGTATGCCTGACTGAGTGTGTGCCTGCTTGATTGTATGACTGGCTGATTGTTTACGTCTGTGATTGGCTATATGACAGTCCCATGCAGTTAGTTAGTCACAAACAATCAGTCTGTCACACACTGTATGTATCCCTTTCACCGTTAGTAACACTCACACTTTCACACATAGCCATACAGTCAGTCAATCATGCAAATTAAGCCACACACAGTCACATGATAAGTCAGTTAGTACCACATACAGTCAGTTAGTTAGGTACACAGACGTCAGTCACGGAGTCACACAGTAAGTCTATAACACAGGTTGTCAGTCATACAGTCAGTCAATTACACGGTCAGTCAGTTACACAGTCAATCAGTCACACAATATGTCAGTCAATTACACGGGCAGTCAGTTACACAGTCAATCAGTCAGTCAGTCACACAATATGTCAGTCAGTCTTATGGTCAGTCACTACATCAGTCAAGTCAGTCAACCTCATAGACTAGCCAGTCTGCCACACAGACAACCTCACAGTCAGTTAACTACACAGTCAGTTAGTCATCCATACAGTCAATGAGTAAACCATAAAGTCAGTCGGTCAACCACAGTCAGCCAATCAACCACACAGTCAGTCAGTCACACTTTTTTTTTTTTTTTTTTAATTAAGGTGACAGTTACAAAGTGGTGTACAATCTATCTTATTCTAGTTACATTGTAGTTTATCTTATTGTATCAGCCATACAGTCAACGACCTAATCAGTCAGTCAACCATAGAGTTAGTCAGTCAACCACACAGTCAGTCAGCCAGTCCATCAGTTTCGTGGGTGAAGAACATCTCAGCAGGATGTACAGTTGGCCACATGAATGATTAACTGAATGTGTTACTGACTAACTGAGTGTGTTACTAATTTACTGACTGTGTATGTTACTCATTGACTGTCTTACTTACTGCCTGAATGTTATTGATTGATTGACTGAAATTGTTAATGAACGACTGAATGTGTTAATGAATGACTGACTGTGTTACTGACTAACTGTGTGATTGATTGACGATTGTGTTACTCAATGACAGTATGAATGATAAACTGATTTTTGTAATGAATGACTGAATGTGTTACTAACAATGTATATACTGACTTGATGTGTGAATGACTGATTGTGTTAATGACTCAGTTTGTTATTCACTGACTCAGCGTTTAACCAACCAACTGACTTAGTATGTTACAGACGGACTCAATGTGTTACTAACTCGGTAACTTGTTCCATGTGTAATTGACTGAGTGTAATGATGTACTGTATATCAAACGCATGAGTTTGTTGACTGGGAACTGTTTACAGATATATAAGAATAGTAATAATAATATTAATTATCATAAAGATAATGTGGTAATTTTAATAGATCTTTAATATATATACATACAATGACAAATTCATGTAAAATATATTAATCAAAATTACAATTATGTAGATGGGGTTAATGCTACAATACTTTAATTAAATAGAAAACGTTGCAAATTCATTAAAAATCAAAATTTCGAAAAAGTAAGATACAACATTTCTCGTTATCAATAGGTGTATCCTTTGTCCAAATGTTAGCGTCATAGTTGAACAATTAAAAAAGTTATGGCCAATTCAAATTTTGCTTGTAAAAACACGATTTCCGGCTAAACCAGACGGAATTGGAGGTTAATATTAAAATCTGTACAAAACACCTGGCACATTATGGTTAAAAGTTGCGGTAAATCGTTTGCAACAGGTTAGAATGTCGTAGCTGCAATATTTAAGGGTGTGATTTTGGGCGGATGAGTTGCGGCGGGCGGGTTAGCTGTTAGTCTTTCTCAACCTTCCACCTCCTCCCCTACCTTCTCTCCTGCCTACCCGCTCCACTTCCATATTTTCGTTTTTATCATTATTATAGGTTATTATTTTACTATTTGTATACCTATTTATTATCTTTACAAATTCCGCCGTTAGTATATTTGTTTTAAATATCATTCACCATCTAATACATATAATTAGAATAATTAGTTTATATAAGTATATTCAAACAATATTTGTTTTGCTATAATGTATATAGAAGTTATATACATTATATAAGTATAAGTGATATGTAGATTGGTTTAAACAAAATACTGTGTTTAGTTGATAGTTTGATATATTGAATTTAGCCTACAGTAGTATACCAGCAAATTAATATATCGTGTCTGAAATTAAATTAACTTGACAAATGCCTGAATAATTTTGCTTCTTTCTGGCTGACTGTATGGGTGACAGTGGCTGGATGTGTGTGTGTAACTGTTACTTGTGACTGACTGACTGTGTGTCTATGACTATGTTACTGTGACAGACTGGCTGTATGTTACTCAGTTACTCAGTTACTTGTTCGTCAAGGGTAATCCACGCAATGCGAGCTAAGCTCATTATTATCGCGCCTCCTTAACTGGGAATGTATTGCGTGAAATGCATGTTAAGTGTTTTATGTACTGTTGGAATGGCTGTGGATGTGTGTGTAGTCTGTATTTTAGCCAATTGGCGACATCGGAAACGAAGGCTTAGGGTGGATCTGTATGGTACCATTCTCACTATAGACGGTACCGTCTCGCCCGAAGGCTTAGGTAGCCATCAGCTTAGGTGAACCATATGATACCCATCTCGCCTTGTACCATTTTTGCCAACCCCAGATTGGACGTCACAACGTCGTCCACTTATTCCAGGTACCTATTTACAGCTAGGTGAACTGAGGCTAACACATGAAAGGAGACAAGCCCAATTTGTCTCCGCCCGGCCGGGGATTGAACCCCCGACCCCTCGTGTGTGAGACGAGAGCTCTACCTACTAGGCTACGGACTGTGTGTACTAAGCTACGGACTGTGTGTAGACTGACTGTGTGTGACTATGTTACTGACTGTCTGTGTGTCTGACTGTCTGTTACTATATGACTGTCCTACTGACTGACTGTCTGTTACTATATGACTGTCTTACTGACTGAGTGTATGCCTGACTGAGTGTGTGCCTGCTTGATTGTATGACTGGCTGATTGTTTACGTCTGTGATTGGCTATATGACAGTCCCATGCAGTTAGTTAGTCACAAACAATCAGTCTGTCACACACTGTATGTATCCCTTTCACCGTTAGTAACACTCACACTTTCACACATAGCCATACAGTCAGTCAATCATGCAAATTAAGCCACACACAGTCACATGATAAGTCAGTTAGTACCACATACAGTCAGTTAGTTAGGTACACAGACGTCAGTCACGGAGTCACACAGTAAGTCTATAACACAGGTTGTCAGTCATACAGTCAGTCAATTACACGGTCAGTCAGTTACACAGTCAATCAGTCACACAATATGTCAGTCAATTACACGGGCAGTCAGTTACACAGTCAATCAGTCAGTCAGTCACACAATATGTCAGTCAGTCTTATGGTCAGTCACTACATCAGTCAAGTCAGTCAACCTCATAGACTAGCCAGTCTGCCACACAGACAACCTCACAGTCAGTTAACTACACAGTCAGTTAGTCATCCATACAGTCAATGAGTAAACCATAAAGTCAGTCGGTCAACCACAGTCAGCCAATCAACCACACAGTCAGTCAGTCACACTTTTTTTTTTTTTTTTTAATTAAGGTGACAGTTACAAAGTGGTGTACAATCTATCTTATTCTAGTTACATTGTAGTTTATCTTATTGTATCAGCCATACAGTCAACGACCTAATCAGTCAGTCAACCATAGAGTTAGTCAGTCAACCACACAGTCAGTCAGCCAGTCCATCAGTTTCGTGGGTGAAGAACATCTCAGCAGGATGTACAGTTGGCCACATGAATGATTAACTGAATGTGTTACTGACTAACTGAGTGTGTTACTAATTTACTGACTGTGTATGTTACTCATTGACTGTCTTACTTACTGCCTGAATGTTATTGATTGATTGACTGAAATTGTTAATGAACGACTGAATGTGTTAATGAATGACTGACTGTGTTACTGACTAACTGTGTGATTGATTGACTGATTGTGTTACTCAATGACAGTATGAATGATAAACTGATTTTTGTAATGAATGACTGAATGTGTTACTAACAATGTATATACTGACTTGATGTGTGAATGACTGATTGTGTTAATGACTCAGTTTGTTATTCACTGACTCAGCGTTTAACCAACCAACTGACTTAGTATGTTACAGACGGACTCAATGTCTTACTAACTCGGTAACTTGTTCCATGTGTAATTGACTGAGTGTAATGATGTACTGTATATCAAACGCATGAGTTTGTTGACTGGGAACTGTTTACAGATATATAAGAATAGTAATAATAATATTAATTATCATAAAGATAATGTGGTAATTTTAATAGATCTTTAATATATATATACATACAATGAAAAATTCATGTAAAATATATTAATCAAAATTACAATTATGTAATGGGTTAATGCTACAATACTTTAATTAAATAGAAAACGTTGCAAATTCATTAAAAATCAAAATTTCGAAAAAGTAAGATACAACATTTCTCGTTATTAATAGGTGTATCCTTTGTCCAAATGTTAGCCTCATAGTTCAACAATTAAAAAAGTTATGGCCAATTCAAATTTTGCTTGTAAAAACACGATTTCCGGCTAAACCAGACGGAATTGGAGGTTAATATTAAAATCTGTACAAAACACCTGGCACATTATGGTTAAAAGTTGCGGTAAATCGTTTGCAACAGGTTAGAATGTCGTAGCTGCAATATTTAAGGGTGTGATTTTGGGCGGATGAGTTGCGGCGGGCGGGTTAGCTGTTAGTCTTTCTCAACCTTCCCCCTCCTCTCCTACCATCTCTCCTGCCTACCCGCTCCACTTCCATATTTTCGTTTTTATCATTATTATAGGTTATTATTTTACTATTTATATACCTATTTATTCTCTTTACAAATTCCGCCGTTAGTATATTTGTTTTAAATATCATTCACCATCTAATACATATAATTAGAATAATTAGTTTATATAAGTATATTCAAACACTTATATTTGTTTTGCTATAATGTATATAGAAGTTATATACATAATATAAGTATAAGTGATATGTAGATTGGTTTAAACAAAATACTGTGTTTAGTTGATAGTTTGATATATTGAATTTAGCCTACAGTAGTATACCAGCAAATTAATATATCGTGTCTGAAATTAAATTAACTTGACAAATGCCTGAATAATTTTGCTTCTTTCTGGCTGACTGTATGGATGACAGTGGCTGGATGTGTGTGTGTAACTGTTACTGTCTGACTGTGACTGACTGACTGTGTGCGACTATGTTACTGACTGTCTGTGTGTGATTGACTAACTTTCCGACTTTATTACTGACTGTTACTATATGACTGTCCTACTGACTGAATGTATGACTGGCTGATTGCTTAATTAAGTCTGTGATTTACTATATGATAGTCACATGCAGTTAGTCAGTCACAAACAATCAGTCTGTCACACACACTGTCTCCCATTTACTGTTATAGTCTATTTTTTTTTTCCAGCTGAGGGTAAATTATCATGTTTCTATCTTTGTTACTCAGCTATAAGGTAGATTTTGTTGCGAAATATAATAATAATAATAATAATAATAATAATATATATTCAGTTAGCAATTTACAGAGTTGGTACCACATAGTATGTTACAAATATGACATGTACCAGCCTTGCATAATTCCAACTAAGGATAGCCCAATAAGGCCGTTAGGCGTATTTCCATTGGGGTCCTTGTAATTATGAAAACTTGGCATTAATACGACACACAGCCATAGTAGTTTCATATATTTCCATTAAGTATCGATAAATCAGCTACTAAGGGATTCAATTTACCATCAGCTGGAAAAAATAAGAGTATAGTCACACTCACTCGGGGGCGGATTTACATGTTATGGGGCCCTAGGCACTGTGGTTATGCAGGGCCCCTACATCTGGGGGGTTTGTGAGGCAGCTGTAAGTCCCCCCAAGAACATTTTGGAAAATTTAGTATTTTTAGAGGCATTTTGAGGCCTATGGAGGGAGTGAAATCATATAATATATTTTGTATTAATTTCATCACAACACCAAACACCTCCAATGAAATTAATGAACGAATAATTATATATGATCCACCAGGATTCGAACCCGGGTTATCACACACAGATTTGTAGACACCTTAACCATTACACCACCAAGACGGTTAAAGGTTTATGCACACGCCTACGACTTATTATCCATTCTCGAATACTGCATATTAATCTAATCATGTTCATATTCCCACCGCACTATGGTAGCCTAATGTTAAAGTGGTTTTAATGTGACCATATAGTGCTTCTCACTCAGGATTTTTTTTTTTTTTTTTTTTTTTAAGAGACAATGAACGGAGGAAGGAAAAACACAGATAAAACAAAAAGGTCCATGTGCCTAAAGGCATCCTCCATTCATAAAATGTTTGTAACAACTGGATTTAAACATTTGTAGATTGTAAGTTTGTGGAAAGCAATTCGAGGGAAGTGAATTCCAAAGAGTAGTAGCTCTGGGGATAAATGAATTCTGATAAGCAGAAGTTCTGCATTGTGGAGGAGAAAGTGTAAATTCATGGGCGCTCTCAGCTGCCCTAGTTCTACGGGGAAAGATGTGGAGAGGCGGCACAATTGAAGCAAGTTCCTCGGAACAATTGCTGTGAAAATATCTGTAGAATAATGCAAGGGATGCAACGTTTCTTCATATGGATAATGTAGGAAGGTCCTGTGTGATTGCAGGGTTATTGATTAATCTAATAGCTTTATTTTGAATTTTGTCCAACTGCCTCAATGCAACCACTCCACTTCCACCCCACAGAGGTGAACAGTAATCCATCTGAGAACGCACATGACTTTTATATATCACGGCCAACTGCTCGTCAGTGAAGAATTCTTAATGATAATCAAAGACCGATCATATATCTGAAGAAATTATCTTCTCACTATCTGAGGATGCTGGATGGCTTGTCAGAGCAGGTACTAGCATTCAGATAAGAATAAAACTGAAGTATTCTTTTTAAAGTTGCCACTTGCCAGAGACTGGCTTCTCATCTTAATATCTGAGCAAATACCCTTTGGCAATTAGACTAAATATAATACATGATGCCTTTTTAAACAACCCAAGACATAATTTGTTTTGGTATTCATTAAAGTTTGCATTTAAAACTCCACAACAGAGTAGCAGCCTACAAATATATTATTATTGCAATTAATATGAATATATTAAAAATATATACTCATAATTTGACACAACATGAGCGGCTAAGCCTATAATTTTGTGCTAAGTCAATACACATTTTGATTATGTCGTCAATAGCCTAGTGATCACGTTATTTTGTTTAGCTTTGTAACTAGTAAATTGAAAAAGCAGATGTATACAAGTATACAAAATTAACCACAGATCTAAGCTATGTACAACAACGACAACAGACAATATTGATTGAGTCAGAGTCTGATTTGTTAAGAAAAGAAAAAATGCATATTTTGCAGCTTTTGCTGTATGTAGCTAGGCTATGGGAATGGATCAGTTGTTGCACTTGTTGGTATTGCCGAATGAGGCTTTGAACTTCTGTGAAATATAGAAAATAATTAATATTTTACTTTGATCAAGTTTTCAATGTGAAAATTGTCATTAACATTAGGCCCATGGCATAGAAATTAGAATGAGTTGCTGAAGATGAAGGCATGATCGCATTGCCAATTATAATTATCTTTAGACTAGCATGATAAAACCACCTTTAAATTGTAAACTACTGTCCAAGACTAGCCTACAAACTATAATTGTAACTTATTACCTTTCTACTTAGTCTAATGCAAGGCGGTATTGTAAATGATTGGAAAATGGGCTAGACAAAATTAGTTTTCATAAAAAATAGTAGGATATAATAGATTATATAGATAAAATATATATTGATATATAGGCTAGCCTATTATACATTTGTGATATAATAAAATCGTCTAAAAGAAACCAGAACAAATTTAAAAGGATGGCACTGGTACTGAATGGGTTAAGCTAATGTAGGCAAACAGCCTAAGGACTAAGGAGATTGATTAGCATGGGTTTAGATTCCATAGGCCTAGGCATACAAAATTGCACCTGCATCTACGGGAACTATCTGCTCCTCTTGAATCTAGACTGGGCTAGGAAATGAGCTTGCCGAGTCTGTGCTATAGCGCCGCTTACTAGCCTATCCATAGACTACCTAAAAATAATAATTGGTTTATCCAAAATACAAGACATAGGCAGTGCCAGTAACATAACCACTTAGCCTAATCATGGGTATTTATAAGTGAGGATCGGTGAGAGAAATTGAGGAGAGTCCTAGATTCCCAATAATCAATATATTGTTAACAAAACATCTCTCTCTCTTGTTTGATGAGGTCACTGCGAGGAGGCTAGCCGTCAGACCCGTCAGTGCGCCTGGTAACCAGCATTCCCCCATTAGCGAAAGTTTGAATATGAGAAATAAGGAAGTTAGAATATGATAGTATCCATTCCTGAATCCCTGCCACGGGCCCACGGCGGATATTTAGTGGGTGCGGTAGTACGTCCTAGCATGTTTCACATGTTTGCACCCAGTCAGGGGACATCCTGACGACGTATACAGACTAAACACACATAACAAAGCCACTCCAACACCTTCCTCACTCTCCAACACCCCTTCTCCCCTCTCAACACTCTTCTCTGAGCTAGTGCCGATAAAAATGGCATGGTCAGTCCTGTAAAGAATCGTAAGATTCAGAGTTGTAAAGATTCCAGGACGAGCTCATTAGCGGCGGATCCCCAGATTGACCGTGGTGATTGTCACCTAAACATCTACAAAAGTACAAAAGTACAATTCCTACCTTCTCAGCCAAGCTGCTCGGTCTTCTTCTTCTTCACCGTTGATGCACAGTGTGCTTAGGGTCACTTTACCCAGACAACTGTGCAAGTGTTGTAGGATTTTACGTTTGTTAAGGCAACTGGTGGGGTTCCATGGCAAGAGTTTAGATATCAATCAGCTGCTCAGTCAGGTCTGTTTACTTACCCCACGGCCCACGCCAGTAACATTCGAGGCTACGTGAACTTTTGAATTTAATAAAAATTATAACGTGAATATGTTATGTTAATATTAATAATAATGTTTAAAAGCTTATTGCTTATCATAATAAAATAAACTGACATTAATATACAATATCAGAAACTGTAAGGAGAAATAAAAATACTTGAACAAAATTGTCAGCCATTGAAGAAAACGGACACAATGCAGCGTAATTATCAGGGATAACTAAAAAAAATCTTCTACCAGGTTAACGGATTTCGCGTTTTACGGTTTTAAAATAAATATAACGCAATCATTATTCATTTAACATAGTCATACACAGTCAGTCAATCATGTAGGCTACATTAAGCCACAAACAGTCACTTAGTCACATAATAAGTCAGTCACACAGTAAGTCAGGTACACAGACGTCAGTAACAGAGTCACACAGTAAGTCTATAACACAGGCTGTCAGTCATCCATTCAGTCAATCACACGGTCAGTCAGTTACACGACATAACACTCACACGTAGGCCTACACACCAAGACTCGGACAGAGCAACACATCTTCAACCCTATCTCAACACACTACATGACTAGTGCACTACAGACTAAAATTAGCCCCAGCCAAATCCACTGCAACCCTCCTCACAAGCTAGACAGCCGGATACAAAATCACCCTGCACCTCACCATAAACAACACCCCCCTAACACACACACACACAACAAAATCCTAGGAGTAACATATGATACTCTGATGACATTCAAACAACATATCACAAACATAAAAAACAAACTGACACCCATACTTAACACCCTCAGGTCACTTGCCCACACAAAATTTGGACACAAAAACTACCACCACAGTATATTACAAACAATACATAAGATCAGTGATGGAGTATGCAAGCCCTGCCTGGGCTTCTAACCTAGCTGAAACACATCACACGACCTTGCAGACCATTCAATACAAAGCCCTAATAATCATCAAAGGCTGCACAGCTACTACACCTACATCAAGAAACCAAAGTCCTCAAAGTCAAAGACCACCTGGACATGAGAGGCACTCATTTCCTGGCTGACAAACCAACACCATCCACTACACTACATGGCAGCACACCCACAGACACCAAGGAATATCAAAACAACACCCAGCACACGATATCACACACAAATACTGTCATCTCTCCCTCCCTGCCCACCCCAAACCAGCTTTCAGAAGCACATACATACTCTTATCTCTCGCCGTTCCATCCAATCACTCGAAGACCCAGGCTGAGATGTGGGCACCATCCAGTTCTTCTGAGCTATCAGAAGAGACTGGATATCTCCGTCGTCGACACCTGCCCAGGATGCAACACAGCACCCCATACTATTAAAAACATCATGGAACACTGCATTCCACGCAATCACTTACACCAACAACATAATATACACTCATTGAGGGCTCTGTGGGAAAGCCCGATCGTGGCCATGGCCTTCCTTAGGGACTCAGGGCTGTTAGGCAAGGCAGCC
Source organism: Paralithodes platypus (assembly GCA_032716605.1). Classification (NCBI taxonomy): domain Eukaryota; kingdom Metazoa; phylum Arthropoda; class Malacostraca; order Decapoda; family Lithodidae; genus Paralithodes; species Paralithodes platypus. The sequence continues at coordinate 56,493,118 of CM064495.1, forward strand.
TAGGGAACGACAACAGCCCACATCAAAAGACCTTGCAGACTATTCAAAACAAAGCCCTATAATTCATCACAGGCTGCACAGCTACTACACCTACATCAATAAACCAAATTCCTCAAAGTCAAAGACCACTTGGACCACAATTCCTGGCTGCAGCCTCCTCAAACCAACACCACCCACTACACTACATGGCAGCACACCTACAGACACCAAGGAATATCAAAACAACACCCATCACACGGTATCACATACACATACTGTCATCTCTCCCTCCCTGTCCACCCTAAACCAGCTTCCAGAAGCACACCCATACTTATATCTCTCGCCGTTCCATTCAATCACTCATAGATAACATGCAGCTGCAGGCACGACCTCCCTAAATCCATCCTTCTGAATCCTCCCTTCCTCGCGAGGACAGAGTCCACTTGGCCAGGCTGAGATGTGGGCACCATCCAGCTCTTCTGAGCTATCAGAAGACTGGATATCTCCGTCGTCGACACCTGCCCAGGATACAACACAGCATCTCATACTATTAAGCACATCATAGAAGACTGCATTCTACACAATCACTTACGCCAACAACATAATATACACTCCTTGAGAGCTCTGTGGGAAAGTCCGATCGTGGCTATGGCCTTCCTTAGCGACTCGGGGCTGTTCGGCCAGGCAGCTTAGGGAACGACAACAACAGCCACACCAAGACTACCCTCTCCCTGGCTCCCCCACACACCAGGAGCAGTATCAGAGGTATGTTATGGTCTGGGTCACAGTCAAGTATAGCGGTGGATTGTAACATAATCGAATGTTTTGTTTGAAGTTATCAAGTTAAGATTTAATCGAATGTTTTGTTTGAAGTTATCAAGTTAAGATTTAATTGTCTATTTTATTAATTGGTTATTATGAATATATGCAGGAGTGTTGGCTAACTGGTTCAGATCGTTATGTCCTTCAGAACAGTTACTCTACCTCCTGGAACACTTGGGGTAGGCTACACACAGGCTGTCATGCAATTATAGATGTAGGTCATAAACAACACAGTTGATTCTACTATGGTATATTTATTAATCATATTCTGGGACTCTTAGTAAAATCTTTTAGTTAAACTGTTCGTGATACTGATTATATACAATTATTGAAACTACAGTGTTAGTATCTCAGATGACTTTTGGGGTCCTGTGGTAAAAGATGGCCAAGGCACAAATGACCCCAGACAACTTTTTTTCTGAGTACATTCTTCTACTGTTGTCACTGTTCTGAGAGAAGAGAGATAAATAAATTAACTGGGTATTTACTTACAATCTGACACCGTTTTCTCTCGCCCATTCTTAGCGAGCCTCTCTCGAGTTACAATTTAGTGGAACTTCTCACCTTTTGATAATGTAACAGCATATAATATTATCTTATCCGGTATTCCTATAAAACTTTTTGTAATATGCGGTAGATTACCTTGAGGGTCTTATATATTTACCCATCGTTTATACTTTGTCTTTGGTTTATAATCTTGGGATATTATTACAATACACGTCAGTTACCTTTGGTTAGATGTCATTACAATACCCATTGTTTTTGCTATGCACAGTATATTATATAATCCATGTTTGTATTATCATCACTGTAGATATTGACACTTGTAAGCAAAGGCATATAAAACAAACTCAACTCAGCCATTCACACAAATTCACTTTCACATAACAGAATTAATTAACATTTTCACATATTTTAAAGTGTCGTATGAAGCCGAATATGTATATAATATATTCTATCTATCTATTGCCTGACGCCGTGATCCCCGAAGGGGTGGAAACGAACGAACCGCCCCCAGTCAGTCGACGCCCCTCCCCCCAACCAGCACCGCCTTCGTTCATGTACTTCCTCACTCCATCCTTCCACCTCTCATTCGGTCTACCTCTCCCTCTCTGTCCCTCCACCTCGCTCTCGTACACCCTCTTAGTCATTCTCTCGCTTTCCATACGTTCCATATGGCCGAACCATCTCAAGTTGTTCCATTTCACACTTTCCAGCACATATACCTCCACACCACACCTCCTTCTTACTTCCTCATTAGTCTGTCTATCCCTCCATGTAACTCCGCACGCACTCCTTAAGTAATTCATTTCCACTGCTCTCACTCTTGGTCTGAGTCTCTCAACCAACCATATATTGCTTTATCCAATACTTGTTAATTAAACATGTTTATATTTTTAGGCTTACATTGGGAGGAATGCTGACAATAGCCTACTCTTCTCATCCCCCCACCACCAGGATCAGGTACTTTAATTGGTCCGATCTTAAAATAAAGAGCTTGACAACAAAGGCAGCTGAAAACAAGGGTGCCTGGAATGCCGCCATTTTGGTCGTAAGACTGAAACCACATTCTCTATGGAAGAAACAGCAAAGATTACATTATCTGAACACATTACATAAATACATTTTAAAGACCGTTTCATTCACAGAATTTGGTTTTAATCTCTTTACTGTATTACTGTACAGTACAATAAAGACTTGCCACAACACAGCCCCATCATGTCATCACAGTGGACGATGTTGGTATAGCGCTAACAGTGTCTCGTCAAGACACAAAGAAGTCCCCCTGAAGCACTTGCACCTGGCGAAATTGCACCACACCAGCCTTAACCGTGCTATAAGGCAGTAACAAGAAATCACCATAACTGCTACAGAAGCTGACTGCATTACCGAAATGGCGGGCGGTGGGGTCGCTGCTTCCTTACGCCAGAGAGAGAAAGGCCGACTTGTGCCAGTGGGCTATAAGAGTAAGACACAGTGTAGTTTTATCACATACTCCACCACCACCACCACCACTCTTCCCATCCCTCCACCAATAAGACTAGCCCCTTTCCTGCACTAATGCAGTACTGTACTACTGTACAAACAGTATTCCTCCACGGCCACCACCAATCAACAAAACTCATTTCCTTCACCAGTGCAGTACTACAAACAGTGCTCCTCCATGGCCACCACCACCATTGGTGGGATTTGGAGTTGTTGTTGTAGTTCTCCAGACTGTCTGAAACACACCACAACACTGTATAAAACATACAGAACAAAGCCCTCAAAATAATCACTGGCTGCACAGCTACCACAACTACAGATCACCTACAGCAGGAAACTTAAGTCCTCAAAATCAAGGATCACATTGATATGAGAGGCACACAATTTCTTGCCGCAGCCTCCACAAACCAACACTACCCACTACACTACATGGCAAAACATCCACACATACAAAGAAACATCAAAACAACAATAACACTCGTTATCATGAACAAATACTGTCTTCACTACCCACTTGCCCATCCAAGCCAGACTCCAGAACTTCTGGAGTCTGGCTTGGACCAGAAGCATATCTATACTTCAAATTACCCACCGATCCATCCAGTCACTCAAAGATAAAACTCGGCTACATGCACGGCCCCCTGAAGTCCATCCCTCAGAAACCCTCCTTTCCTGTGAGGACAGAGTCCACCTGGCTAGGCTGCGGTGTGGGCACCATCCAGCCCTTCAGAGTTATCAGAACACACACTACACAACAGACACTCCTTGAGAACTTTGTGGGAAAACCCGGTCTCAGCCGTGGCCTTCATTAGGAGCTCAGGGCTGTTCGGCAAGCTACTACTACTGGCCGAACAGCCCTGAGCCCTGAACTCCTGTCCTCACAAGCTGGACAGATCACGCATACTCCCCGCAACTCACCATAAACAACATACCCCTAACACACACACACACACACACAAAATCCTAGGAGTAATATATGATACTCAAATGACATTCAAACAGCACACTACAAACATTAAAAAGAAAGTAACGCCCTCAGGTCACTTGCCCACACAAAATTTGGACACGCCAAAGAAACCACCACCACAGTTTACAAACAATACATAAGATCAGTGATGGAATACGCAAGCCTGGCCTGGGCTTCTAACCTAGCTGAAACACATCATAAGACCTTACAGACTATTCAAAATAAAGCCCTAAAAATCATCACAGGCTGCACAGCTACTTCACCTACATCATGAAACCAAAGTCCTCAAAGTCAAAGACCATCTGAACATGAGAGGCACTCAATTCCTGGCAGCAGCCTCCACGAACCAACACCATCCACTACACTACATGGCAATACATCCACAGACACCAAGAAATAGCAAAACAACACCCAGCACATGCTATCACACACAAATACTATCTTCTCTCCCACCCTGCCCACCCCAAACCAGCTTCCAGAAGCACATCCATACTCATATCTCTCGCCGTTCCATCCACTCACTCATAGACAACACGCAGCTGCAGGCATGACCTCCCAAAATCCATCCTTCTGAATCCTCCCTTTCTTGCGAAGACAAGAGTCCACCTGGCCAGGCTGAGATGCGGACACCGTCCAGCCCTTCTGAGCTATCAGAAGAGACTGGATGACTCCGTTGTCGACTCCTGCCCAGGTTGTAACACATCATAGAAGACTGCATTTCACACCACTTTTAAGCCAACAACACAATCTACATACACCCCTTGAGAGCTCTGTGGGGAAGCCCGATCGTGGCCATGGCTTTCCTTAGGGGCTCGGGGCTGTTCGGCCAGGCAGCTTAGGGAACAACAACAACAACTGGCTGGGTACGGTCAGCCCTTTCACATCACTCTGTGTGTGTGTCTTCCTGTACCAGTGAGAGTTGAAGTGATGTGGTGAGATTTGAAGTGAAATGGTGAGAGTTGAAGTGGTGTGGTGAGATTTGAAGTGATGTGGTGAGAGTTGAAGTGGAGGGGTGAGATTTGAAGTGGTGTGGTGAGAGTTGAAGAGGAGGGGTGAGAGTTGAAGTGGTGTGGTGAGGGGGAGGGGAGGAAGGGGTCAAGAGATGTGGTGAGGAAGAGAAGGTAAAGAAGAGGAGGGGGTGAAAAAAGAAGTAAGGATGAAAGAGTGGGGACAAAGAAGGGTGGGAGAGAGGGGATGGAAGAGGGTGACAGAGAGTGAGGGGAGAGGGGGGAAGGGTGGCAGACAGAGGGAGGGGGGAAGAGGGAGGAAGGGTGGCAGACAGAGGGAGGGGGGAAGAGGGAGGAATGGTGGCAGAGAGAGGGGGAGCAGGATAGATGGAAGAGAGAAGGGGGAGGAAGGGTGGCAGAGAGAGAGAGGGGGAGGGGTAAAAGAGAGGGGGAAGAGACAAACTATAATGAAAGAGAGGTGGAAGTGAGAAGAGAGGAGGAAGGGTGAAGAGTGGAAAAGAGAAAAGGGGAATGGTGGGAGAAGGGGGTGGCAGGAGGCAGGGGTGAAATGGTGGGAGAGGGGGTGGAAGAGAGGAAAGGGGTGAAATGGTGGGAGAGAAGGAGGAAGGGATGGAATGCTGGGAGAAGGGGGTGGAAGGGATGGGTGATGAAGGAAGAAGAAAGAAAAGGAAGAGTGGTAATAAAGGAGTAAGAGACAGCTTGTGGGAAAACAAAAACATGATACACAAAAGTTTGAATAATAACTGACCCCTTGTGAGTTTCAGTTTATATGAAAAGCTGTAGACATCAATGTCTTGCTGAATTACATGTTATAATATCTTTGTAGAACATACATACATGCACACCATACTGTTTATCAAAATAAACAATTAACTCCCTAACAGTCTTGATACAATCCCAGCCACTAATACAATCCCCTCATGGTCAAGTTCCAAGGCAAGACACAACCCTTGAAGTTAACCAGGTGAGTAACACACTTCATAAGAGGATCCACTCTAAATCCACAAGAAAACATCAATAATATATTTTAAAAGGCCTACATACGCACACACACGACAAACATGCATGCACGTGTGAACCCTGGTCACCTAAAGGTGGTTGTGGAAACAGAAAGAGTAGGCTAATTCCCAACTGCAACAGGAAGGTGTATACTTCGTCTGTGAGGAGTGCAATGACCTTGGTTGGTTTGGACACATGGAGAGAATGGAGATCAAAATTGGGTGAAGAAATGCCGGACTGTGAAAGTGGGGGGAGCTGCGCATAACAGTAGACCTAGAAAGACATGGGATCAGGTACTTTAATTGATCCAATCTTAAAATAAAGAGCTTGACAACAGAGGCAGCCGAAAAGAAGGGCGCCTGGAATGCCACCAATTTGGTCGTAAGACTGAAACCACATTCTCTATGGCAGAAACAGCAAAGATTACATTATCTGAACACATTACATAAATACATTTTAAAGACTGTTTCATTCACAGAGTGTGGTTTTAGTCTCTTTACTGTAGTACAGTACAATAAAGACTTGCCACAACACAGCCCCATCATGTCATCACAGTGGCCGATGTTGGTATAGCGCTAACAGTCTAATCAAGACATAATGAAGTCCCCCTGAAGTACTTGCACCTGGCGAAATCGCACCACACCAGCCTTAACCGTGCTACAATAAGGCAGTAACAAGAAATCACCGTAACTGCTACAGAGGCTGACTGCACTACCGAAATGGCGGGCGGTGGGGTCGCTGCATCCTTACGCCAGAGAGAGAAAGGCCGACTTGTGCCAGTGGGCTATAAGAGTAAGACACTAGGGAACCTTGGGGCACACCATTATGGTCCCACTGCCTTCACTACTCTCAGGAAAAAAGTTAGAAACAAGAATGATGAAAAAGGTAAAGGTCAGAACTGGCCACAGAATGTAGATGATGGGCGTCCCCACTTACCATTTTACGTGTTGAAAAATATAGCCTACTAAATAAAAATTCTCAACATAAATAGCCAGGTAAGCAATGTACAAATGGGGTGGAGTAAAAATATATTATGAACTAACATTAAAATCTTAAATAGGTGGTATAATGATTAAAGTGTGTAAGTTCTGTATGTGGTATCCTGGGTTTGAATCCCTGGAGGATTATATCAAATCAGTCAAACAAATTGGACAACAAATGTTGGATGAGGTATCTGTGAACGAGACTACTCAGTAAGTGTTGGTGATAACATGGGTTAAAATGTAAAACTTGCAAACTAAACAAACCAAGACTTTGACAAAGACAATATAAAGGCAAAATAAATAATCAAAATCGCTATGTGGAAACGCTTACTAAAATCAAATTTATGAAATAAAAGAACACAATCCACCACATAGGGTGTATGAGAAGAGTACAGCATACTCTGGGAAACTCCTCACACCAACGATCCACCTCCCAGGTCTGTGAAGAAATAAATCAGAATGTTATCAGTTACATTTTAATGTACTGGGTATGTATGTACAGTATGTATATACTCAGGCACATACCCCATAGCTGAGGGTGACTGACTCGAGACAGAGCCCGAACAGAAAAATAAATAAATAAATAAAATAACAAACACCTGATATAATTCAGTTCGGGAGGGACCTCTGAATCAAAGAGCTAATAACTCTCAATTAACCCTTTAAAACTCACAAGTCATCCTTTGATTGTCAATTCATAATGGTCAACAATATCCCAGTAACATTTCTGAGATCTTTTGCACTGGTTGGAAAGTAGATTGAAGGTACTGTATTATAATGTAAAACTTGCAAAATAAACAAACTAAAACTGGGACGACACAAGATAGAGGCAAAAGAACTTATCAAAATCGCTATGTGGAAATAACGTTGAATAAAATATAATTTTGAACATAGACTACAGTAGATCTGGACTGGACACAAAAATGGAATTTTGCAGTAAGGGACCCAATATCGGTGAACGAGCCCCCAAGTTCGAACCTTGAAACCGCTAAAATGTGATATATTCGCGGTTTCGAGGTTCGAACTTCGGGGTTCATTCACTGATTTTGGGTCCCTTACTGCAAAGTTCCATTTTTGTGTCCAGTCCAGATCTGCTGTAGTCTATGTTTTGAAATAAAAAGAACACAATAATAAAATTAGGTGACAGAACTAATCAAGAAGTTTACCTCATAAGCTGCCAGACCAGTAATGACAATAAAAGTTGAGGAAGCGAAAAAGTGCTTGTGTGATGCCGGTATTAGTCAAATCATCTATCTATCTATCTATCTACATATATTTACTCAGGACCAGTCCCCACTTTTCCACAAAAAAAAAAATTCATCTAACGACAGCAAAAAATATACAATATGTCATCGAACTGAAAGGGTCAAATTCGGTCCAACACAATCTGATATTAAATAAACTATAGTCTGTTTTATTTCATATGACGATAAATTGAATCCCTTAGCTAGCAGCTATACTTTCTCAATACTTAATGGAAAAATGTGAATCCACTATGTCTCTGCATCATATTAAGACCAAGTTTATATAATTAGCACCATATTTCACTACAAAATCTTCAAAATATCTTGAAAAATCCTGATGGGAACTTTGTAATTTACAGTCCGATGAAATGAAACAGGGTATAGTGAGATCAGTAACCAGGACTACAGAATTGCTCTAGTCTATTCATTATCACAAGTCAAAACATCCTGACCTCCAACTTCTGCTGACTAATAAAGAACTTGAATTACAGAGCTGACGTTTTTACTATTTGGGAAGAGTCAACCAGTATAGAGGCGCAGAAATTTTACAGCCCGTTTGCTTAATCCCTCCATGACTTACAAAACTTTATAGGTCACAGTAGGGTAGTGATTGAGAGAGTGAGAACGGAGAAATGGATAGGCAACGATCAGGGAGGTTTTAGGAAGGGAAGAGGATGTGTAGATCAGATTTTTACCCTGAATTGTGTTGTGGAGAAGTATCTGGAGAAGAAACAAAAGGTGTATGCTGCCTTTATGGACTTGGAGAAGGCCTATGACAGAGTGGATAGAGAAGGTTTGTGGAAAGTACATGTTTAGAATATACGGAGTAGAGGGCAAGTTGCTGAAAGCAGTGAAGAGCATGTATGAGGGTGCAAAGGCGGCAGTACGTGTGGAGAGTGAGCAGAGCGAGTTCTTTGACCTGAATGTTGGTTTGAAACAGAGGTGTGTGATGTCCCCGTGGTTGTTTACTGTATATATGAAAGAAATACTATCAAGAGCAGTGGATGTTGGTGTATCGCTGAAAAGGGAGGGAATTGAGTGGAAGCTACCTATACTGCTGTTTGCGGATGATACAGTTCTGATGAGTGATAATGAATGGGAGTTGCAGGGTCTGGTAAATGAGTTTGGAACAGTGTGCGAAAAATGGAATTTAAAGGTAAATGCGGGGAAGAGCAAGGTTATGGTCTTCGAAAGGGGTGAAGTCACAGAGTGTAAGGTGAAGCTGAACGGTCAGGCTATGGAGATCGTCAACTCTTTTAAGTATCTGGGCAGTGTGTTGAGTAAAGATGGGACTATGGATGAAGAGGTGCGGGAGAGGGTACAACAGGGGAAGAGGGTTGTAGGAATGCTAAAAGCAGTAGCAAGAAATAGGGTGGTCAGTATGGAAGTGAAGAAGTCCTTGCATGACAGTGTGGTAATCCCGACACTGATTTATGGAAGCGAAGCATGGACGTTGGTGGAGAGACTCAGACCAAGAGTGAGAGCAGTGGAAATGAATTACTTAAGGAGTGCATGCAGAGTTACATGGAGGGATAGACAGACTAATGAGGAAGTAAGAAGGAGGTGTGGTGTGGAGGTAGATGTGCTGGAAAGTGTCAAAAGGAACAACTTGAGATGGTTCGGCCATATGGAACGTATCGAAAGTGAGAGAATGACTAAGAGGGTGTACGAGAGCGAGGTGGAGGGACAGAGAGGGAGAGGTAGACCAAATGAGAGGTGGAAGGATGGAGTGAGGAAGTACATGAACGAAGGCGGTGCTTGCTGGGGGGAGGGGCGTCGACTGACTGGGGACAGAGGTGCATGGGGGCGGTTCGTTCGTGGCCACCCCTTCGGAGATCACGGCGTCAGGCAATAGATAGATAGATAGTTTCTGATTTGTAATACTGAAGAGACTATAGCATTTACTTAAGGGAAGACAGGCCGTCTTTTTGGTCTATTAATTCATTTATTCATATATTTCTTGGATTCCTCGCTAGACCTCCATCAATCTTACAAAAAAAAAAAAAAACTCAAGGTAAATTTGTAAATTTTTCGGCAGAAAATTTTCCCAGCCAAAGGCCGGTTCCTCTTAAAATTTCAGACTCGCTATTGCTCGCTAGGAAAAAATTGACATCTAAATGGCACAAAAGGTCTTAAAATTGACAACGAAATGGGGCAAAAGGATTTTAAACTGCCAAACTAATGGGCCGAACGTCTTATAATCTCAAAACAAAAGGGGCTAAACATGAGGAAGAAAGGGGCCCAGAAAAACGGCCCATCTCCCCTTAATGCAAAGACAAAGTAAATCAAGTTATGCACATATAGAGTACTGTACTGTATAGTACAAATATGTGATGGGGGAAGGTGGATGTACAGTGGCGCTAATAATTATAATGTAAAACTTGCAAAATAAACAAACCAAAGCTTATACGAACACAGTAAAAAGACAAAACAACTAATCAAAATCTCTATGTGGAAACAACGCTTAAGTAAAATAATAATTTATAAATAAAATAAATAAATAAATAAATAAAATTAAAAGTCATGTCTCAGCTGTCATTACGTTTGGCTCGCGCTGTGCTGTATTAATGTCTGTCAGATGTTGAATACGGTGGGTAAGTGTAGGAACATGGTTGTATATCTCACTCAATAAGAAGAAATCATGTGAAAATATTGCTGATACCAATTATTGATCAAAACATAATTGGTGCCGAGACATGACTTATTAGGCCGACTGTATGAGTATGTGCTCACCACCAATGGTTATTCTGCAACCTACTGCTTCAGACCCCTTAAGGGAGCCTAACTCGCTTTTTTTCTCTTGCTCTCCCTCTTTCTTTGGGTTGTATTCATTCGGCCCCATTCAGCCAACTGTTTTAAGACGTTTATCCCCGTCCAGGTGTCGATTTCTTCCTGGCGAGCGATAGCGAGCCAGCATTGTATGGAGAAATGCGGCTTCACCGGAGAAATTTTTCTATCGAAAAATGTACAAATATAGCTTGCTTTCAAAAACAAAAATATAAATATACTGGCTCACTTACCGCTCGCCAGGAAAATATTGACACCTGGATGGGGGTAAACGTCTTAAAACAGTAGGGTGAATGGGGCCGAATGGATACAAGCCAAAGAGAGAGGGAGAGAAAGATAAAAAAAGTGAGGTGGGCTCCCTTAAGTGTCACCATCATCACTATTAGACTCCCTGATGCTGACTGACAGTGTTGGCTTCCGGGCTATGTTGTGGCGCTAATAAGTCATGTCTCAGTTGTCATTACGTTTGGCTCGCTCTGTGCTGTAATAATGTCTGCCAGATGTTGAATAGGGTGGGTAGGTGTAGGTACGGTGGCACTAATAAGTCATGTCTCAGTTGTCATTACGTTTGGCTCGCTCTGTGCTGTAATAATGTCTGCCAGATGTTGAATAGGGTGGGTAAGTGTAAGAATAGGTTTGTATATCCCCCCTCCAAATGAATAAATTAAGTTTAGATATTGCTGAAGCCAATTATAGATCAAAATATACTTGGTGCCGAGGCATCACTTATTAGGCCGATTGTGCGGTCGAGGTTAATAAGTGTTGTCAAATATTTCACAAAGTTTCGGACATTGACTAATACTTTGAGGGATAAGCACTTTTCCCAGTAACTTTAAAGATACCAATAACACTTTTTGAGCGAAAACCACTGGAATCTATGATAACACTTAAAACCCCAGATTGTACCTCAGGTGGAGAACTGTTTGGTCGCTGCCACCACATCATCCTCATTATCATCACCGACAGGGTGTAAACCAGGGACAATTTGGTTCCAAGAATGGAATGAATAAGACAAAGAATTAAAACAAAACTGCTATTCTATCTATTTACTCAGGCCCAATCCCCACTTTTCCTAATTTATATTTTATTTTATTTTATTTTATTATTTATTTTTGTATTTTTTTGGGGGGTGGCCGACTCAAGACAGAACAAGAATAGGGACAACACAAAACACAACAGAAAACAATGAAAACACAAAACAAAACACAAATTAACACTCATCTAGGTCATTCAGGAGAACAAAACTTGCAAAACAAACAAATAAAAACAGGAGCCACACAATATAGACAAAAGGAAATATTGCATTGAAAATTTAGCAAAACAATATTATGTAATAAAGAAAAAACACAAAAATACAGGAAAATAAAAATGAAAATGCACTGCTGTGGCCATTTTATCACTTCCAGTGAGATAGTATGTACTGTAAAGCCTAATTTTAACTTTGTATAGTAGTAGGCTACTGTAGTAGGTGTTTCTTAGGCGGCCTGACTGAATGAAAAAAACAAATATTCGGTTATAGGACTGATTTGAATACTGTACAGTAGTCTTGTTTACAGCCTGATCATCAAGTTACAGTACCATACAGTAGCTTGAAGTTTCTGGTGGGAGTACAGCCAGGTAAGTTGATGTTAAATGAATAGAGAACAACTTTGATTTGTTTCTTAACCTACTCCTACACCCATTAACACCAAGAACACAAGCACACAACACAAATACACACACTCCCTCTACCCCACTGTGCCCACTAACACCCCCAGCACACATCAAACACACACACACTATCTACGCCTACTAACACCCCAGCACATGCAACGCACTCACAACATACACACACATAGCCTACAGTACTCCCTTTAACCCCCGGAACTCACTATCAACCCCGGCACACAGTGGCGGGTTAAGGAGGGGGCTGACTGGGCTGCAGCCAGGGCCCCCCAATATTGGGGAGGCCCCCAATTCCCAAAGTTGATTAACAGAAAACAAATTCACCTACTGTAAGGGGGATGCATGATTGGGGGCCCTCCGGGAGGCCACTTCGGTCTCCCCCCCCCCCTCTCCCCCCCATGAGAAATCTTCCCTCAGGTACTATTCCTCCACTGGCCACAGCTATACTAACACTTAGGTTTTCATTATATACAGTAATAAACTAATAATAGTACATGTAACGTAATGGGCCAGTGCCTAAATAATAAAATAGTTACCGGTATATTTACCTTCAGGCCCTGGTTTTCTTTCGTAACTCGTAAATCTCCCTGATATTTTATGCAGTATGTATACCAGTATTGAATGTTGCATCTCATGCAGATATTCTGGATAATTTTTCATTTGATTATACTGTATAGTTATATATTTAATACATAGCAATTACAGTACTATAATTTTCTATATGAGACCTAGAAGAGAGAATCAGAATAGCATAAAGTATAATTATATATTCCTACGAATGCTCAGTCATTGTTGACACTCCGACACTCGAGGGTAGAGGGCGCCAAGACGGGCCTGGACGGCCAAAAATTAGAGGTAAATTTATCTAGTTAATATTTGTATTGCTTTTTTTATAATGTAAGGAATGAAAACGGGCCAGTGAAACTGGTGGGCGTCGGAGACTCGCAGTGGAAGCGTTTTCGTGGATGCGCCTACGTGACAGACATGGCCGAGTCACGTAGTTTGTTACTCAACCTGAGTGACCGGCCTTGGAAAGACTCTAATAAGCTTAAACAATGGAAAAAAAATCTGTGAATTTATCTAGTTGACTATACTGTACTCTCATTGATTTTATCGTGTTGTACAGTATAGGTTTTATGACTCCTTTATCATTGCTGAACACAAAATGTTGGGGGCTGGCGACTACTGATAGTAATTTAGATAGCCTAGCGGGTGAACAACCCCGAAAGGAGTTGAAATAGGGGAGCTATCCACCCGCCAAAGGCGGCTTTCTAGGGCCTTTCCTAGCTGATGCTGAGAGGATTGGGTTCTAGTCATGTGGTGATGGGCTGGTCTATCAGAGTGAGAGCTGAGCGATATCTGCCATACCCATTGCTTACTCTGACTGTTCCTTTTACTGTACTTATATATTTTCTAGATCTCAAGTGACGGCGTCTCTTCCGTGGATTGACCTCCCTACTGCCAACCAAGAGGCTAGCAGATTGGGAGCCAAAGCATCACATTTCTCCTTTGCCCCTCAACTTTCCCTTCATAATTGCTGAGGGGCACAGGACCTTGGGTAGGGCTTTGATTTCCCGGGCGTTTCCGCACCCTCCTCAGCTCCCCGCCTTGGAGTGGCTTCGTTCACCTGGGGTTTGTTAGTGGTGGGCAGGGAGGATTTTGTGGGGCCGCTCGGTAATGGCCCTGGCCTGGCTCGGGACCTTGAAGCTGCAAGGCCAGACAGCCTGGGGAACAGCAACAACAACAACTTAGGTAGCCTATAACTTATAATCGCCTTCCCAGATATAAACAACAGTTGAAATTGAATTGTAACTGTTACAAACATTTTGTGGAAGGGGGATACCTCAGTGCAGTGCTTCAAGCATAAGTGATAAGTCAAGAAGAGGGAAAGTTAGATTGAGAAGAGAATCAGAGTATTGCCTGAGTAAAAGAAAGACTGGGAAAATGGTTCACTCTGAGTTAGCTGGACATTTGAGACTCTCAGATGGATCCTTTTCCTAATAGTCCCTAATGATCGTTGAAAGAGCTTTTATATGCAGCCAGTAACTCTTAAGGGTACATCGCACAGTCAGGAGTGCGAGCTAGAGTCACTAGGAGTAGGGAACAATTCGGACTCGCGGGCCAATTCACGGTGAAAATCGATGACTACTAGTGACTCTAGCGACTCCTAGCAACTTCTGTTAGACTCCCACTCGCTCGCGGTAAAAATCGATGACTCCTAGTGATTCTAGCGACTCCTGTTAGACTCCCACTAGCTCGCACTCCTGACTGTGTGATGTACCCTTTACCTAAAAACCAAACTTCCAGGTATCACATTTTCAGCAAAGGTTATCGTACACTGACAATCAAATGCATCAGAGACTCACAGTTGCATTTGTGTTCCCTAAGTCCTTATTGATCTTCAAAAAAAATTGATATTCTTTTCCTAACCAAGCTGGTTGTTTCTATTTTTCATCATTTTCACTGTACTCAATATAACTTAAATTCTCTAGTATGTCTCTTCATAAGTCTTAAAATGCCTCTAAAAGTGCCCTATTTAAAAATAGAGCTGTATAGGCTCGCTTCACTTGCCACCTGCCCCTGCTGGCACTCGTAACACACACTCCCTTTACCCCCCGGAACTCACTAACACCCCCGGCACACGTAACACCTGCACACAATTATATAATTAGTCACACTGTTCGGCCAGCAACCTAGGGAACGACTACTACTAAGGTCATTGAAGTGTCAGTACTAATAGTATGTGTAACAGTTTAAGTTGTGTAACATGAGGTACCTGTATAATACAGTACAGCTGGGTCCCCGACTGTGCTAGAATTTGGTGGATGAACGAGGTCGCACAGATCGAAATCGTACAAATCGAAACATGTATCTTATGGGAAATAATTAATTTGGCGGATGGACGGTCCAAGTTTAGGGGTTCAATTTCATATTACCTATCAAAAACAACACTAACTGACACATATTCATAACAATACATAATATAAATAAAAGTAAGCAATAATAAGTCATTGTTTACTCACATTAAGTTAGGGGGCTCCGAGGCAAACCCCCACGGCAGGGCAAGTGCAGCTATGCTACCCAGCCCCGTCTTTTATCTATAGCGGATGAACCATACGCCTGGACACACTTTAACACTTCATCCTTTTTCTTATAAATTGTCCTAACATTCAACTCAGTAAGTCCCAACTCCCTGCCTACAACTGAATTTCCTTTTCCAACATCTTTTAACTCAATAACTTTCCGCTTTAGTTCCAGTGTGATTTGTGTTTCTCCACGGATTTGCTTACCTTTATTTCGGCGCTCGCACTCTTCGAACGATATTCGCACAGTTTGGAATTATTAAATTAAAATGTAAAACTTGTAAACTAAACAAACCAAAATTGGGACAAGGACAATATAAAGTCAAATTAAATTATCAAAATCGCTATGTGGAAACAACGCTTACTAAAATGAAAATTATTAAATAAAAGAACACAATCCACCACATAGGGTGTACATCACTACATGAGCAAGTTAATCTGTTTCCCAAGCAAACCAATCGCACATATAACAACGCACTATCGTCACGTTAAAGGAAGTAGTCAAGTTTGGGAAGTCCGGGACGTTCTGGCAAATTTTACTAAACTCTGCATGAATAAAGAAACTACATGTTAAATGTCAAAATATTATTTAAAATCAAATTTGCAACATGACAAGACATTAACAATAGTAAAAAATACAAATATTGATAAGATATCTATACTATTACAAAATAATATATAAAATACAGTACAGCACTCACTAACGATAGTGCTATCGGGTAGGTACCTGTAAGCATAGCATGCTTCAAGTGACCCCTATCAATAACTACCCTACAAATAACCTACATTTATAGCACAAATAAACTAAGGAAATCGCAAAAGTAAGCAATTGATACTATCGACAATGAATACATATAATATAAAGAGAAATAATTGCAAAATATGAAGTAACAACAGATTTAAACAAAGAGTACTCTTTTAACAAGAACAATAAATTTAAAAAATCATCAATATTAATAATAATAATAATAATAGAAAGAAAAAGAAAAAGATAAACAATAAATACAGACAAAAAGTAAGCAGAGGTTATACAAGAAACTTCAAGTTAAAAATGCTTGATTAAAATTATTGATGTCAAATTTTAGAATACAGTCACAATAATTGACCCTAAAAAGATTAAATTTATGGAACAATTTACTTGCCTCAAAACCTCTGTCCACTAAGAGTCTGTATAGTAACCTAGCTCTAGCCCAAAAGTCATCTACTTTAGTGCAGATTTTACAAAATCTTATTAATTGGGAATAAAAACAATTATAAGTTATTTTACTATCGATATTACTATTAATATATTATATTATATTATATTAATATTTTTGGTATCGTAGCTCGTACAGTTCGCGAAACGCACAAATCGAACACGCATAGATGGGGACCCTACTGTATACAGTAATCTTATTTATATATCTACAACACCAATTGATTCTAATGATTTACCTGTTTTTGTAGTAAAAATCATATAATGGTTCGCGTTCGCGGATTTGAAGTTGCGTAACCACATACTGTACTGTATTTCAAGAAGTTTGCGGACTTGCGGTTATGGAAGTTATTGGTATGAGTTTGCACATTTACGTAAGATAATTTTTTTTGGGGGTGCCCAACCCTGCATATAAGATTTAACTCCTTATGCAAGCAAAATTGAAATATTTATAAGGCAGCCAGAACTGGTAGATTATGGCTGGGGAGTGGAAGTCATGTCAAGGGATAAACTGAATGTTTGGGGTCATCAGTTCTAACTTTCACTTTCCCTATCCTACCCAAGTCCTTACCCCTCAAAAAAAAAAAAAAAAAAAAAAAAAAAATAATAATAATAATAATAATAATAAATAAATAAATATCACTCCTAACAAGAATAACCCTCTGTGGGTCCTCAGCTACTACTACTATATACTTTTCAAAACTCAGTGGTCTGGTTAAACTATTGTAATTGAGGAAAAAAAAAAAAAAAAAAAAAAAAAACAAAAAAGTACTATATACTAACTTGGTTCCATTGTTCTTGTTGTTTCTTGGGTATTTGGTTCTGTATGGCCAGGTGGGGTTCAATGGCAGGGAAGGGGTTATTCAACAACTCCTTATCCCTTTATAGGGTATGGGGCTGATCATCCTGAAGTAAAGTCAGTGGCCCACCTCAATTTACACAGCACTGTCAACATAATTTGATTGATCAATACTGTATTATGTTGTTGTCTTTGTTTTTTCTGTGTATGAAAGAGACAAAAGGCAAAGCTGCCTGTAACAAGTATTCCCTCACAGTTGAAAGAGTGAAAGAGGTCTGAGTTCAAGGTACATTAGAGTCGAAATGTCTGGAAACATAGAGCTTGAATCAGTCTTAAGTCATAGGATGAGGGAAAGACAGGATTGAGGGAGAAAGTTCCAGAGCTTACTTGTTGAGTAGAAAACGACTGGGAACTCGGCTCAATCTTGGGTTATAGAGTTGGACAGAATAGAGGTGGGAATGTGTAGAAAGTCAGGTCCCCCCACACACACACACACACCTCCCCGTGGTGTAACTGATAGCGCGTCTGGCTCACAACCAGAAGGTCCCGAGTTCGAGACCCGGGCGGGAAAGAGACATTTGGGCAAGTCTCCTAAAGGTGTAGCCTCTGTTCACCTAGCAGTATAAATAGGAACCTGGAATAAGTGGACGAAGTTGTGACGTCCCATCTGGGGTTGGTGATAGGTTACAAGGTGAGATGGGTATCGTACTGGTCAACCTAAGCTACTGGTCAACCTAAGCCTTCGGGTGAGACTGGTACCGTAGTGAGAATGGTACCGTACAGATTAACCCTAAGCCTTCGTTTCCAGATGTCGCCAATTGGCTAAAATACAGACTACACACACAACCACAGCCATTCCAACGATACATAAACACTTAACATGCATTTCACGCAATACATTCCCAGTTAAGGAGGCGCGATAATAATGAGCTTAGCTCGCATTGCGTGGATTTCCCTTGACGAACAAGAGAGTGAATACACACTCTAAGGGAGGAGGTATACACTGAGAAAGCTCTGAAGAACACTGATTTAGGAATAAATACATACAGCACAATATTATACACTAATCAATAATTATATCCTATACAATAATACAACAGACCTATTAAAATGTAAAACTTGCAAACAAAGTCAAACCAAAACTGGAACAAAGACAATATAAAATATATGAGTTTCGTATGGAGCTCAGTGGTCTGGTTAATCTGCTCTACATAACTAACTAACTAACAATAATACAATACATTTAAATGCCAAATCAGGACCCAATATGAACCCTTCGAACAGCGAATAGGCTACTGAATGGGTTATGGTTAAGGTGGAGCTCTGTTGTGAGTTCCAATCTATCACTGTACTGTACTGTTCTATCCATAAAATATATATTCAGCAAGAAAATAAATGACTAAGATACCAGTACAGTATGTGCATATTGAATTGAGGACAAGCTTAACCCCTTCTTTACCGGGGACGTCTTTTTTATTTTTATTCAGGCTACTTTTAGACGATTTTATTCAAATTATAAAGGCCATCCAGCGTTTAACAGGCTTCGAACGATCTCGCTTAACCTTTTTACTACTGCAGATCCTTCTTAAGCTGCACAAAATCTTCTAAAAATAGCAGGAATTAAATATAAAAGACGTCGCCGGTAAAGAAAGGGTTAAGTGCTCATAAAATGGAGTTACAAACCTTACCAATAATTGTGGAAGTAAATGTGTTTGATGAATGCCGTCCCTGGTCCAATGATGAGGTCTTAATTCTCCTTTCCAAATTACGATGGTTGTAGGGTTCACTTGTTACCTCCGGCCCTGGTCACCGAAGCCATTCCACAGCGGAGTCTGGGGAATATTAGCATAGTTAGATTGGCTAGGAAGGCTGATGGCATACGATGGTTTGTCAATATCCGACTCAAAACAAACTAACTAATAGACTTATTTGACCAATGCTACTTTTAATTTAACGTACTGTGCAGGTAGTTTTAAAGTCGGTAGCTTATTATCGTTAAGAGACACTTTGAAACACGAATATATTATCCGAATACTAAACAATAGAGTATTAAATTAGTCGGATACCAGAGGACTGTATGATGCCACCTTTAGGATGATGACAAAAATTAAAATGGTAGCCAGAGTGATGAAGGGGAAGACTGCAAGAAGGTTCGGGATGTAAAGATCATCCCGAGCAAAGAATGTACCTCCCAACATAAGCTCCTAGTCTGTGACTTGAGCTTAAGGCAAGATCCTGTGCGCAAGAAGGTATACTGTACATGCCAAAATGGAAAGTACTGTATTATTATAGTTGTTGTATAAATCTGAATGCAGGGATAGATTTTGCAGCGAAATGGAGGAAATGGATAGGAATAGGGGCGTTAAACCAAAATATGTAAATAGCCAATGGAACTTCCTAGAACGTAGCCTTGCCGCCACTGACAAAGTATGTCTAGGGTCCCCCCAAGGCATAAGATTTCCTGGTGGTTGAATGACGAGGTTGAAAATGCAATAAAGAAATAAAAAAGATGTTTCAAAACACTGAAGAAAGGAGGCAGCAGAGAGGAATATCGGGAAAGCAAGCAAATTGAAAAAGCAAAAAAGCAAAAACAATACAAAATAAAGAAAATTATATATGACTTGGTCACAAACCTTGTGCGTAACACAGAAAACCCCATGACGCTTTGGCTCCCAATCTGCCAACCTCTAGGTAGGCAGTAGGGAGGTTAATCCACGGAAAAGATCTAGATCTAGAAAATATATAAGTAAAAGGAACAGTCAGAGTAAGCTATGGGTATGGCAGAGATCGCTCAGCTCTCATTCTGATAGACCAGCCCATGACTAGAGCCCAATCCTCTCAGCATCAGCTAGGAAAGGCCCTAGAAAGCTGCCTTTGGCGGGTGGATAGCTCCCCTATTTCAACCCCTTTCGGGGTTGGGCACCCGCCTAAGGATGACAGTAGTAATGTTGTAGAACAGTGTGTCAGGAATGATAATGGGATAATTGCTTACACTGACAAAGAAATTAGAGATGCTTGGAAGGTACACAACGAACGATTACTCAACATAAAGTTGGTGTTAAATAGAGAGCAGCTTAGTAATGAAAAGCCAGTACTTACTAGCTCTTCCCCCCCCCCCCTTCTTTGAGTGCCAACTGTTGTAAGCAGCATAATAAATAAAATCTATCTATCTATCTATTGCCTGACGCAGTGATCCCCGAAGGGGTGGCCACGAACGAACCGCCCTCACGCACCTCTGTCCCCAGTCAGTCGATGCCCCTCCCCCCAACCAGCACCGCCTTCGTTCATATACTTCCTCACTCCATCCTTCCACCTCTCTTTCGGTCTACCTCTCCCTCTCTGTCCCTCCACCTCGCTCTCGTACACCCTCTTAGTCATTCTCTCGCTTTCCATACGTTCCATATGGCCGAACCATCTCAAGTTGTTCCTTTTCACACTTTCCAGCACATCTACCTCCACACCACACCTTCTTACTTCCTCATTAGTCTGTCTATCCCTCCATGTAACTCCGCACGCACTTCTTAAGTAATTCATTTCCACTGCTCTCACTCTTGGTCTGAGTCTCTCAACCAACGTCCATGCTTCGCTTCCGTAAGTCAGTGTCGGGATTACCCCTATGTCATGCAAGGACTTCTTCACTTCCATACTGACCACCCTACTTCTTGTTACTGCTTTCAGCGTTCCTACAACCCTCTTCCCCTGTTGTACCCTCTCCCGCACTTCTTCATCCATAGTCCCATCTTTACTCAACACACTGCCCAGGTACTTAAAAGAGTTGACGATCTCCATAGCCTGACCGTTCAGCTTCACCTCACACTCTGTGACTTCACCCATTTCGAAGACCATAACCTTGCTCTTCCCCGCATTTACCTTCAAATTCCATTTTTCGCACACTGTGCCAAACTCATTTACCAGACCCTGCAACTCCCATTCATTATCACTCGTCAGAACTGTATCATCCTCAAACAGCAGTATAGGTAGCTTCCACTCAATTCCCTCCCTTTTCAGCGATACACCAACATACACTGCTCTTGATAGTATTTCTTTCATGACTCCATCCATATATACAGTAAACAACCACGGGGACATCACACACCCCTCGTTCAAACCAACATTCAGGTCAAAGAACTCGCTCTGCTCATTCTCCACACGTACTGCCGCCTTTGCACCCTCATACATGCTCCTCACTGCTTTCAGCAACTTGCCATCTACTCCGTATATTCTAAGTACTTTCCACAAACCTTCTCTATCCACTCTGTCATAGGCCTTCTCCAAGTCCATAAAGGCAACATACACCTTTTGTTTCTTCTCCAGACATTTCTCCACAACACAATTCAAGGTAAAAATCTGATCTACACATCCTCTTCCCTTCCTAAAACCTCCCTGCTCGTCGCCTATCCATTTCTCCATTCTCACTCTCACTCTCTTAATCACTACCCTACTGTATACCTTCCCTACTACGCTTGGAAGACATATTCCTCGGTGGTTACCACACACTCCTCTTTCCCCTTTACCCTTATATAGGGGGACTATTATGCCAGTCTTCCAGTCATCGGGTGCACTCCCCTTCTCCCATGCTAGTTTGCACATTTTCCATACGGTACCCATTCGATCACTATCTCACCACCATACCTCAACATTTCCCCACACACTCCATCTGTTCCTGGTACTTTCCCCAACTTCACTCTTTTCATAGCTTCCCACACTTCTGACCTCCTGATCCCCACCTCCTCCTCCACTACTTCTCTTCTTCTCCCTCCCATACCATATGCAGCTATGTTTGCTGGCTCTTCATTCCTTACATTTAGCAACTCATTGAAGTACTCCCTCCATCTTTCGACTCTCTCTTGCTTCTCTGCTAGCATTCTCCCATTCTTATCTTTCACACCCTTACTGTTTCCCTTGATACCTTCCCTAACTTTCTTGACTTCTTTCCAGAACAGTTTCTTACTCTCCCTCCATTTTATACTCAGATTCCTTCCAAATTCCTCATCTACTCTTCTCTTACTTTCCTTCACTACTCTCTTCACCACCCTCTTACTCTCCACGTACCTCGCTCGTTGAAGGACAGAAACGCTGCTGGGTGCTCTGGCATTGTCGCTGAGATGATAAAAGCCTCAGGTGGCATAGAGGTGAGTTTGGTCACTGAGCTATTATACCGGTACTCTATCATTAGAGAGGAGAGATTCGAGAGAATCCCTTATGAATGGCATGAAAGTGTTGTTGTTGTTCCCCAGGCTGTCTGACTGAACAGCCCCAAGGTCCCGAGCAGGCCAAGGCCAGAACTGAGAGCTAGCGATTTTGATTAGTTCCTTCGCGTTCATCTTGTGTCGTCCCAGTTTTGGTTTGTTTATTTTGCAAGTTTTACATTATAATTAATCCCCTTTCTCTTTGTTATGGTTCTGGAGACATCCCGGTAATCTGACCTAGTACTTATCGCAGATAGTGTGCGGGATGCCGAGGCCAAGTTCAGAAAATGGAGAGAGGGCATGGCAAGTAAAGAAGTAAGAGTTGATATATATAAAACCAAGATTTTACACAGTAGATTAGGGCTTGGAATTCAGAAAAAGTGGTGCATACCCATGCGCAGTATCAGAAAAAGGGTAGGCGCGAACTCAATTCAGTGTAGTATCTACCCCTGCTGGGTACACCACGGAAAGAAGCGCTGCAATAGAATAAAGGGACCTCTATTGAGGAAGAAGTCTGAAGGGGAGAAATTTGCATGCAAAAGTGAGCCTGTGTTCAATGACCGGGTCGAGAGTGTTAACTTGGCAATGAGTCACTGGAGATGGTGGACAAATTTTGCTACTTGGGAGATACAATCTCTGCCGGTGGTGGTGCCGAAGCCGCCACTATCACCATAATTAAATGCAGCTGGGGAAAGTTAGAGAACTGTTGTCACTACTTACTAGGAGAAAACTCCCTCTCCCCTTCAAGGGAAAGGTGTACGCTTCATGTGTTAGAAATGCAATGACATATGCTTCAGAAACGTGGCCTGTCAGCGTGGATAACATCAACAGGGTGGAACGAAACGAGATGATAATGGTGAGATAGATATGTGGGAGGACAAACGGCAAGATAGCATATCTAGTGAAGAGCTGAGGAAATGAATAGATATCAAAAGTATCTGTGATGAGATTCGTACTACTAGGCTTGGAGGGTTTGAACATGTGGTGAGGATGAATGAACTAAGTTGGATGAAAAGATGCAAGGCCGTGAACATGGGGGAAGCTGCACCAAGGGGCAGACCAAGAAAGGTGTGGGATCAAACCTTACAGTCTGATTTTGAATAAATAAAAACCTAACTATAGTCTATTTGCTGCAAGCTTGTTAGCTAGCCTGGTCAAGGTTGACTTGCTTATGATGGTAAGTTTTGATGTGGGGATATGGAGAGGGCTGGTGGGGATTTTGCATGAACAATCCCTCACTGTAGTCTAACACTGGGTTGGGTAGGTCTTGGTCGAAGGTTGGGGGCACATTTTCTACCGCGCTTGTCACTGTGTTGTTGTTGTTGTTGTTCCCTAAGCTGCCTGACCGAAAAGCCCCAAGTCCCTAAGGAAGGCCATGGCCAGTCGGGCATTCCCACAGAGCTCTCAAGGAGTGTAGATTGTGTTGTTGTTGTTGTTGTTTTTCCCCAAGCTGCCTGGCCGAACAGCCCCAAGGCCCCGAGCAAGGCCAAGGCCACAACCGAGCGCCCCCACAGAACCCTCCCCGCCGACCACAATAAAGCCTGGGTGACCGAAGCCACTCCATGGCGGGGAGCTGAGGAGGGCGCGGAAACGCCCGGGAAACCAAAGCCCCACCCAGGGCCCTGTGCCCCTCAGCAATTATGAAGAGAAAGTTGAGGGGCAAAGGAAAGATGTGACGCTTTGGCTTCCAATCTTGGTAGATTAGGAGGTCAATCCACGCAAGAGACGCCGTCACTTGAGATCTAGAAAATATATAAGTAAAAGGAACAGTCAGAGTAAGCTATGGGTATGGCAGAGATCGCTCAGTTCTCACTCTGATAGACCAGCCCATCACCAAGAGTGATTGTGTTGTTGGCGTAAGTGGTTGTGTGAAATGCAGTCTTCTAGGATGTGTTTAATGGTATGAGGTGCTGTGTTACAACCTGGGCAGGTGTCGACGACGGAGTCATCCTGTCTCTTCTGATAGCTCAGAAGAGCTGGATGGTGTCCGCATCTCAGCCAGGCCAGGTGGACTCTGTCCTCGCGAGGAAGGGAAGATTCAGAAGGATGGATTTCGGGAGGTCGTGCCTGCAGCTGCGTGTTGTCTATGAGTGAGTGGATGGAACGGCGAGAGATATGAGTATGGATGTGCTTCTGGAAGCTGGTTTGGGGTGGGCAGAGGAAGGAAAGTAGTATTTGTGTGTGATAGCGTGTGCTGGGTGTTGTTTTGATATTTCTTTGTGTCTGTGGGTGTGTTGCCATGTAGTGTAGTGGGTGGTGTTGGTTCGTGGAGGCTGCTGCCAGGAATTGAGTGCCTCTCATGTCCAGATGGTCTTTGACTTTGAGGACTTTGGTTTATTGATCTATAGGTGTAGTAGCTGTGCAGCCTGTGATGATTTTTAGGGCTTTATTTTGAATAGTCTGTAAGGTCTTATGATGCGTTTCAGCTAGGTTAGAAGCCCAGACCGGGCTTGCGTATTCCATCACTTATATCTTATGTATTGTTTGTAATCTGTGGTGGTTTCTTTGTTGTGTCCAAATTTTGTGTGGGCAAGTGACCTAAGAGCGTTAAGTCTGGGTGTCAGTTTCTTTTTCATGTTTGTGGTGTGCTGTTTGAATGTCATTTGAGTATCATATGTTACTCCTAGGATTTTGGGTGAATGTGTGTGTGTTAGGGATGTGTTGTTTATGATGAGTTGCGGGGTGTATATGTGATCGCCTCTCCAGCTTGTGAGGAGGGTTGCAGTGGATTTGGCTGGGGCTAAATTGAGTCTGTTTGTAGTGCACCTGTCATGTAATGTATTGAGATAGGGTTGAAGGAGACTTGTTGCTGTGTCTGGGTCTTGGTGTGTGCATGTGAGTATTATGTCGTCTGCGTAGGAGGCTATGTTTATTTGGGGTGCATTGGGTGTATTTATATCATGCATGTACAGATTGAAGAGTGCGGGCGACAGGACGGATCCTTGAGGGACTCCGTTTGGGAAATTTCTGATGCTAGATGACTGACCTGCAAAAGATACGTGTGCACATCTGCCTGCTAGGAAGTTAGCCAGCCACCTTTTTGTGTTGTTGTGCATGTTTGTGTCGTAGATTTTGTTTGTTAGGTTGTGGCGAGGGATGGCATCGAAGGCTTTACTAATGTCGAGTGTCGCAAGTAGTGATCTATGTGGTGGTCTGGCTGAGTTGATGCTGTCAAAAGCTCTTATGTGTAAGGTCTGTAAGAAGAGTGTTTGTGGAATGCAGTGGCTTGAAGCCATGTTGTGTTGGAGCTAGGGGTAAGGCGTGTGTAATCAGTTGTAGTACAAGGTGTTCTATGACTTTGGAGGGGGTGCAGAGGAGTGTGATAGGGCGGTTTGAGGAGGGTAGCGTGGGGTCTTTGTTGGGTTTGGGGAATGTGATGATGATACCATGCTTCCAGATGTCTGGTATTGTGTTGTGTGAATAACTCTAGTTTAATATGTTAGTGAGTGCTTGTATGCCTTGTGGTCCCAGGTGTCTGAGGTGTATGTTGCTTATGTTGTTGTTGTTGTTGTTGTTGTTGTTGTTGTTCCCCAAGCTGCCTGGCCGAACAGCCCCAAGGCCCTGAGCAAGGCCAAGGCCATAACCGAGCGCCCCCACAGAACCCTCCCCGCCGACCACAATAAAGCCTGGGTGACCGAAGCCACTCCATGGCGGGGAGCTGAGGAGGGTGCGGAAACGCCCGGGAAACCAAAGCCCCACCCAGGGCCCTGTGTCCCTCAGCAATGATGAAGAGAAAGTTGAGGAGCAAGGGGAAAATGTGACGCTTTGGCTTCCAATCTTGGTAGATTGGGAGGTCAATCCATGTTAGAGACGCCGTCACTTGAGATCTAGAAAATATATAAGTAAAAGGAACAGTCAGAGTAAGATATGGGTATGGCAGAGATTGCTCAGTTCTCACTCTGATAGACCAGCCCATCACCACTGTTGCTTATGTTGTCTAGGCCACTGGCGGGTGAGTGCTTGAGATTTTTGATGATGTGCTTTGTCTGGTAGTTGGTGAAGGGTGCATAGTCAGGGTCTGTGGGGAATTGTCTCTTACGTCGGATGACACGTCGGTCGTCTTTATAAGGTTTTAGGTGGCTGACATGAGAGAAGTGATTAATGAGAGTGTTTGCTTGTTGTTTACATGAAGGAGTAGAGTCTGTTGTTGTGATTGAAGCATGTGATTGTGGTGTGTTGCTGTTGGAGAGTGTGATGCTGTTTAGTGTTTTGTATTGTTTTGTGATCAAGTGTTTGTAGGAAGTTATTCCAATTTAGTGTTTGTTCTTGTATTTTGTGTGTTGTTGAGACTGGGTCTGGGTGGTGGAGAGCTTGCTCGGCCGTGATTTACTTCTTATGCTAGCAATGCGGCATGATGAGACGGTGTTGCTAGCTGAAGACGGGAGCAGGTGCTTGGCTGGCTTTGGCTTTTGATGTCCAAGGCGTGTCATCTCAGTCACTATGGTAACCAGGATAATATACAGTAGCCCCTGTGTACCAGGCTAGGTCACTATAATAATAATAATAATAATAGTTCTTAAAGCTAGCGCGTGCCAAGCCAGCTAAGGATAGCCCAATAAGGCCGATTAGGCGTACAATATTTCCATTGGGGTCCTGTACTACTACCCCATCCCCTTGCTCATGAGGGACGGTAATGACTCAGTGCTTGTGAAAAACCTTTAATGCGCCGAGCGTGGGCGCGATCTTGGGACCTTCTGGGTGGAAGTCCAAGACGCTAGTCACTACACTAGCGAGCCGCCACTATGGTAACCAGGATAATATGCAGTAGCCCCTGAATACCAGGCTAGGTCACTATGGTAACCTGGATAATATACAGTAGCCCCTGTGTACCAGGCTAGGTCACTATGGTAACCAGGATAATATGCAGTAGCCCCTGTGTACCAGGCTAGGTCACTATGGTAACCAGGATAATATGCAGTAGCCCCTGTGTACCAAGATAATATACAGTAGCCCCTGTGTATCAGGCTAGGTCACTCACCATCTGAGGCTCCATAGGGCAGAGACATGGAGATGAACACTGTGGCAAACCATAGTAAGCCCCCAAACTTCACCTTTTCTCTTGGGCAGTATGATGTGTGGGGGTTCAAACTTCTGACAGCACTTCAGTTGGTCTTCACATCTGTGGGGGAAAATATTATTAGAAAAAATATAATAACAAAACAGTGTTAACCAGTTTGGAAATTGCAATGTCCCTATCTTTATCATGGAACTGTGACCAGGCTATCAAACCGTTCAAACGAGAGGCTATTCATAACAAGCCATAACACCGATTATCTTGGCGGGTGCCCAATCCCGAAAGGAGTTGAAATAGGGGAGCTATCCCCCTGCCAAAGGCGGCTTTCTAGGGCCTTTCCTAGCTGATGCTGAGAGGATTGGGTTCTAGTCATGTGGTGATGGGCTGGTCTATCAGAATGAGAGCTGAGCGATCTCTGCCATACCCATAGCTTACTCTGACTGTTCCTTTTACTTATATATTTTCTAGATCTAAAGTGACGGCGTCTCTTCCGTGGATTGACCTCCCTACTGCCAACCTAGAGGTTGGCAGATTGGGAGCCAAAGCGTCACATTTTTCCTTTGCCCCTCAACTTTCCCTTCATAATTGCTGAAGGGCACAGGGCCTTGGGTGGGGCTTTGGTTTCCCGGGCGTTTCCGCACCCTCCTCAGCTCCCCGTCTTGGAATGGCTTCGGTCACCCGGGCTTTATTAGTGGTAAGCAGGGAGGGTTTTGTGGGGGCGTTCATTTATGGCCTTGGCCTTGCTAGGGACCTTGGGGCTCTTCGGCCAGACAGCCTGGGGAACAGCAACAACAACACCGATTATCTACCATTTAATCATTGCCATTAACAAATACTTAAAACCTGCCATAAAACCGATTCTCTATCATTTAATCATTGCCATTAACAAATATTTGAAACCTGCCCTAAAACTGATTCTCTTCCATTTAATCATTGCAATTAAAGCCTATTTAAAACCTGCCCTAAAACCAATTATCTTCCATTCAATAATTGCCATTAAAGGTTATTTATAACCAGCCCTAAAACCGATTATCTTCCATATAATCATTACCATTAAAGACTTAAAGGCTATTCAAAACCAGTCCTTGAACCGAATACCTTCCTTTTAATCATTACCATTAAATATGCAAGTTAAAGTTATGATCTACAGTCGTCATTATGTATTCCGAAGTGATAAAATGGCCAAACCAATACAATGTCATGAAATTTTACCCGTCTTCCTTCTCCTATGAATTCCAATTAAGAAACAATGATCCCTGTTCGACCCTGTGACTACATTCAATAATGGAATATACCAGCATCATCAACTGACTAATTCCTTGAACATGACGATAGTGCGTTGTTATATATGTGATTGCTGTAGTTTGCTTGGGAAACAGATTAACTTGCTCATGTAGTAAAGTTCACCCTTATGTGGTGGATTGTGTTCTTTTATTTATAAATGATTATTTTGCTTAAGCATTGTTTCCACATAGCGATTTTGATTAGTTATTTTGTCTTTTTAATGTGTTCGTCCAAGTTTTAGTTTGTTATTTTGCAAGTTTTACATTATAATAATAATCTATTCGTTATAATTAGTCCAGCAATCTTAACCCCAAATCTCTTTATCTCGAAAAGTGTTGTTCCCCTATGTGAATCTATTTTTTATTAATTTCACCACACCAAACACCTCCAATGAAATTAATAAAAGCATATTGAAAGGGACATAAGGTAAAGCTGCCTGTAACAACTCCCCCCCCCCCCCCCAGTTGAAAGAATGACAGAGCCAAAATCAAGGTACGTTAGATAAAAGTATCTGGACACATGGAGCTTGAATGAGTTTAACTCGTTGGATGAGGAAAATACAGATTGATGGACCTATACCATATCAGACTCCTCCTAAATGGTAGCAAAATTAGCTCGATTACTCTAGCTCTTTTTGAGTTATGGGGAGGAGTTGGTGTTGGGATTTCTGTCCTACTAATAATGAACAGGGTATACGTAAATTTATTAATACGAAGGAAAGAAGTACTGCGATCCTATTCTTCAATGAACCCCTTCAACACGATGACTTACTTATTTTGTTTCCTATTCTGGGTACCTGTACTCTATTTTCTTATTTTCTTTACCTAATTATTATTCATACTTTTTTTATATTTCATAATTATGTTTCTTACCCTAGTGTTGCATTGGAGATTTTGGAGAGCTCTTCTCAAATTGGTTTCCAGTTTCGTCCCCCACCTCTCTTCGCCCCACCCCCTGTCCCACAGCCGCTGTCCCAGCCCCCGTCTCATCTCGTCTGGTTTTGTCTTTGCTCGCCTCTCCCCTTCTGCGAACAAAAATTATGGTTAGTAAAGCCAAGTTCGGTAAAAAAATATCTATGAACTATTCTGCACGATGACGTAATAATAGTCGGTATTTATTTACGGTACAATCACGGATATTTTCTCAATATTTGAAGGCTGTTTTAGAATAAGGATGTTGCAAATATCATATTTTAAAATATTGCAACCCTCGAAAGTGCGCTACATACACACTATATAAAGCACTGTAAAAAAATTATCCCTATCGATGACCCCCTACTGGCAAAATACTGATTACAATAATATGTCCTGTATTCCAAGGGAAAACAAATCATAAACAAATATACTCGGAATAAAACATACATCCGAATGTTTCAAGATCGCTGAATAGGCCTAATGGGGAAAACGTTTCCGAGGATTGTAAGTAACTAAAACCACTGTATATTGATGAAAACTCATTAAAACCGACAAAAAAAATATGAACAGATTCGTGGTAGTCTCCTACATAATCACATTAGTCTTCTTTTGGTTACCATTAGACTATTTTATTCGTTTAGGTTCTATTCTACCTATTGGACTCGAGGGGTAATACGATATTATTAAACTCTCTGAATAACATATATCCTTTAAAGAACTGCATAAAATAGTCTAATTTTAGCTAGAGATCAAAGGTATAATGGAGTCATCGTGCTGAAGGGGTATACAGTGAGAAACAGAGACTGCGAGTGGAGGATGTATCTCACCTGGTTAAAATAGAGAACTAATTAGAATCTCATCTACTAGGTAAAACTGAAAAAATAAAAAATAAAATAAAAGAATAGTTTGTCTAATGGAGCCTTTCACCTTCCTTGTTATTTCAATACCGATATTTGTTTACATTTTGTCAGTAATATAACACAAACTTCTTGAGATTAGATCATTGTAACCATTTATTTACATGCGAATAATTTAGATAAAAATACCAAATTAAAATGTTTATACTGTAGAAGTCAAATAATGCCCTCACGTAGAAAAGTTTCAAATTCGATGATAAATCTGAAGCATAATTGAAATATATTCGGTGTCATTCTTGAAGACAAACTGGGAATGGGCAGAGGGAGAATTTAGTGTCACGGTAGCACTTCAATATAATATACGTGAATCTATTTATGCGCATACCAAGATTTATTAGTAAATAATAAAAACTAAATATACAACGTCGAGGACAGTGCAGTGTTGTTGTTGTTGTTGTTGTTGTTCCCCAGGCTGTCTGACCCAACAGCCCCAAGGTCCCGAGCAAGACCAAGGCCACACCAGTGCAGTGTGGTTATCCCCTTCACCACCATTACGTAATGTTCATCATATTCTGGTTACTATTAGACGATTTTCTTAAGTTTATAACCTACCTATACGACTGAAATGAGTGAGTACGATCTCAATCAACCCTCTTAGTAACGTAGGTCCTTAAACTGCATACAATCATTAAAGTTTAGCTATACTGTACTCGCAGGTAAAAAGGTGTCATGATGCTGAAGGGGTTAATATGCGAGCTCACACGTAACCCATGTCCTAAATATGGTGTACGGTTCAATTAACCCCTTCAGCACGATGGCGTCTTCTTATCTGTTATGCTGGTTAAAGTAAGACTTCTATGCAGTTTAAGAAACACCTAGGTTATTCAGAGGGTTTATTGAGATCGTACATACCCCTTTGAGTCTTAGCGGTAGATTATAAGTTAAAGAAAGTCGTCTGATGGTAACCAGGAGAAGATGAAAATTACGTCATCGTGCTGATGGGGTTAACTGATAGCAAGATATGGGCATCAGCAGAAACTCCAAAAATGTTGCCAAGGCCCATCAATTTAGGCTACTTTATAACCCTTTCTGTTTCAACCTGTTGATCATGGATGGTGTCATTGACAAAATGTAACCCTTTTAATAGGATCAACAAGTATCTAGGCCAAATTATATGCTACTTATCACATGACTGGAACACCAGAGCTGGCAGTGTGAGCTCCCACATTGGATTGGTACCGTAACCATCGTTGAAGTTGCCAGGATGACAGCATTGATGAATCTGTCACTTTGCTCAAACAAGACATTAGACAAGCCCATTTGCAACAAGAAAACAAATACACAGACAACAAATGTTATATACAATCACTAACAACTTAGTAGACATTGCCAGATAATTATATTTACACCCTACAATTATACGATTTACGAGACGTAGCTACACCCTAAAATACCACACCTATCAGGCACAGGCATGCACGGACATATTTAGACAATCATTTTTTCCCGCAGCATCCAAGAGTGGAATCCCCTCCCATTTCATATAGTTAATAACCCCACTGGTGACTCTTTTCGAGCTAGGATCACCAGTCATTATATCCCTAATCCTAATCCTTCCTTGGATCCTCTCCCCAACCATTGACCCCATGCACAACCCCCGCACAATATGCCGCCCGAGAGCAGCCCTCTGCGGGTCCCTCAACGTAAACGTAATCCAGGTCGTATTGTAGACAGTGACCAAAAGAGCCTAAGTTTATGGTCGGTGACTGACCGCTCTCAAACAACAGTGACCGTTCCGCCAGAACCGCCAGTGATTTGTAAACAGACCTGCCTTGTTACCATGATAACAAAGCAATGAAATAAACTGGTAGTGAAAGAAAACGTGCACAATCTATAACTTAGGTTGGACTAGCCTGTTTATAGCCCAGAGGCTATTAGGTTTATTTATAAATATACGTTGAAACATATCCACGATGGTTTTATAGAATCACTTACTAAACTAATGAGTGTATCTTACCCGATCGCTGTTAACAAACGCTCCCCATAGGCCTGCGATCAGCCAAAATGTATTATGCAATACGTAAGGCAGCGTATTGCTGTGTAGCCTACCAATATGCCAGATAATACTATATATTTAGAGATTGAAGGAAGTAATGCAAATTTGTTGCATCCAGAAGTGAATGCGACCAAATATACAATTACCGAAAGAGTATTGCATATTATTTGTCCAATATTGAGTTAATTAACAGCGTATTGTGACTGGCAACACAGGCCAGTGTTGGTAGTTGGTACACAACAATATGCTGCCTTGTGTAATGGTACAGTATTTCATAACGAATTGTTGGTGAACACAGCCCAGGTTCTGTGCAGCAAGTGATGTACAGTAGGCCAAGACTGTGAGTCTGTGTAAGCTACCAAGATCCATAGATACAACTACCGGTATATACTGTATGTATCTATACACCTTGTAGGCTACCACCCTTGAGACGCTATAGTAACAGAGATCGGCCAATATCCGCCATTTTGATGTCACTGGTGATAATTTCCTCTCAATACACTAAAATATCTCCATACCCATGATATACATTCGGGAGTACTGGCACAGGACATAACATTTGATGGTCATTGGATGGATGTACAGTCGACTCGTTTAATCTCAGAATATTATTTAGGCATATTAGAAGACTCTTAAAAGATAATGAATAAAATTGATTTCCAATATATAAAATGTAAAAGGGATGAATAACATATATACAAGAAATAGTTTCCCACAGCCATTTGAAAAATATATAACTGAGTAACTATCATTTCTGGGACTTTGCGGATTAAACGGACTGTACATTCTACAAAATAAAAAAACAATAAATTAAACCTCGTTCTTTGATAATTGAGGCACCAAAACTGTGTAAAAAATAGGCCACTTTCTATTACTACAGGATCTCTAGCGACCCCCCCCCCCAAAAAAAAAAACACACAAAAACAAAAATTGCACTCTGACTGCTATATACCCTTACTAATAGGCCAATGAATAAAATTGTCTAATACTAACCAGAAACCAGAAAATTAAAAAAATAAATAAATGCGTCATAGGATATTAAAAGGGTTAAGGAGCGGGAAATGAATGCAGCTTTAACTATGGGCAGTATAAAGGGAATCAAGCAACAACAGAGCAGTACAATTACTCAGTTAGACTCAATAGTTGGGTTTCACCTTCAATTTAAACGGTTTTTCTTGACAAGCATTGGTTATTTACAATAAAAAAATAAACAAATAAACAAGAATGCACACGAGTTGTTCATGTATGCTAATGACCTTTAAAGATAAAATCAAATCTAGAATTATGAAGATATGAATACCATAATCGAGGAGTACCGGTAGTTGTAGTGTAAAATACCCAAACATTATATTTTCTGGAAGCCTAGGCATGTACAGTAGGCTGCACTTTGAAGCAGTGCTCATTTCCGTGTATATACCCTTTGGAGACTAATACGCTACACACGGCTACATTATTATTATGTTACCAACACCACAGTTTATGGTACCAATCCAGATGGGGTCTCACAAATATCCCGGACCGACCCGATATGAGACCAATCGATTTTTTTTTTTTTTTTTTTTTTTGTGGTAGGCCTATATAGGTTTGTCATAACCCATAATTCATTGTTGTATATACCGGTACGTCGGAAATGCATTATATTGGCACTAAGCGATATAAAAGCACTGCAAAACACAACCCCCCCCCCCCTATAATTCTCCATGTCGACGGCGGTGAGATAAAATTAAATATGCCCCCTACTGCCATATAGATGCTGATTTCAATAATTCACGGGGGGTGAAGGGAGGCAGAGCTCCCCTCAACTTATTCTATATTCCACAACAACTATATTTATATATCTCCCCACTAGTGGGGAATGGGGTGGGGGAGGGGGGTAAGATCGCAGGATAATGGGTAAAAGATAAATGCAACAGTCCTTAGTATATAAAACCATGGTATATGAAAAAATGTGAACAAAACAAAAATAAAAACTCGAATCGGGCAGATCCTAGATGTTTATCAACATCCCTTTCCTCCAAGTTCGTATTTAGTTGTAGGTGAACAGAGGCAGTTGAGGTGAGGAGACTGCCCATAAGCTTAGTACTGCTCTTATAAAAGTATAAAAGTGATTTCCAAGACAAACCCCCATATATCGTGTTGCCCGAGGTTATCCATCTGCGGGTCGTCCTGGCGAATATTGTGTGTGTATATACAGTATATATATATACCGGTATATATATATATATATATATATATACCGGTATATATATATATATAGTATTAGTCTAGAACCAACCTGATACGGGACCCATTGATTTTAATGATAGTTATAGTTTTTTTTCATAACACATACTTCATTGCTATATATAGCATTGCCGTCTCAATTGCATTATATGGGCACTATATATAAGCACAGTAAAGAAGAAACAAAATCTTTCTCTATTTCTCCCTATCGACGGCGGCGGTGCAAAGTTGTGGGATAAAACTCTGATTAGCCCCCCTACTGTCAAAATAGATGCCGATTTCAATACATCACGGAGCGTGCTCCCCTCAACCCAGTTTGTATCCCATGGCAACCATAATTACATCCCTCCCCACTACTGCAGGGCGTGTGTTGAGATGCTGGAAAATGGGTAAAAACCAAGGTACAGGTAAAACTAAAATGAAACGGTACTTAGTATATAAAACCATGGTACATGAAAGACAAAATTAAATGTGTGTGTGTGTGTGTGTGTCGCATAAATATCTCTGAGTTTGATAATTAATTGCCCCCATGCAAGGTAGTAGGTAGGTAGTTCGTAGGTAGTAGGGGTAGGCAGCCCCGCCCAGGGAAGTACTACCGCCAAGGTTTCGGGAGACTCAGGGAATAGCCTGAATTCCATTTTCTCTCCCAGGCCTTGGTAGCTGGATACATATCTTTCTGCCTCACACATCAGGGGTATCAGGAAAACCCTCTTTATATAACATACACATCCAACTTCACGACATTGCCCTACATCGCTATCCTCTATCCATAAAATACTACTCTTCCCACTACATATCATACATGTAACACCATACACTTACCTTATAAATATGGCAGTACAATTGTTAAGAGCAAACCTGGTGGTCCCTCGGATATCCACCCCCGGCAGGGTTGGGTTATTGACACAGGGCCCTCCCGGTCGTCATCATGCGACTGTGTCAAGAGCATTGCAACGTCCCAAAGCTGCTTGTCAGTACAGCTATTTCTTTAGTAATATAAGGGGACTTCACTCTAACATCAATTCTGTACACCAATTTCTTCAAGCAGAATCCCCTACTCTCCTTTTTTTGACAGAGACTCAAGTAACATCCACATCTGACACATCTAGATTTAATTTTCCAGGTTATCAACTGCTCCAAAATTTCAGACCTAAAGGTGGTGTATGTTGCTTCGCAAAATCTGAAATTGCCCTGGAGGAGGTTACTAGTTTCAATTGTCCCTATTTTGATTATTCTATATACAAATTAATTTCTGCTGGTAAATTTAAATACATATGTTGCATCTACCGTTCCCCAAATACTCCTCCAGAGCAAAGTCTTTTTGATTCTCTGTCCTCACAACTCAGTGTCCTCAACTTAAATGCTTCTTCTGAAATCACTGTGTTGGGTGATTTTAATGTCCATAATGTTGAATGGCTCACTCATTCAGCCAGGACTGATGATGCTGGTCTTGAATGTGAGCTATTTGCAGACTCATTTAATCTCATTCAACTAGTCAACCAACCCACCCGTGTACCAGATAATCCTAATCATAATTCCCACCTACTGGACTTATTTTTAACAACCAATTCAGAAAATTATGATGTTACAGTGAAGTCCCCACTTGGATCTTCTGATCACTGTCTGATACAGGCCACCTGTCTATCACCTACCACGCCTTTCCACTCTGGACCTGTTTTGGTGACTAAATGGCATTACGATAGGGCAGACTGGGAGGGTCTTCAAGGTTTCTTTATTGATATTCCCTGGACCTCTTTCTTTTCTAATGATGCACACTCCACCTTGAGCCACATACAAGATTTTGTAAAAATTGGAATGGAAACTTTTATTCCTCATCAAAAGTACAGTAAAGATCTAATTCACCTAAATGGTTTGACCATAATTGTGCTAGAGTAACTGAACAAAAAGCAATAGCCTACAATGCATACACAAGATCAAAAACACATGAAGGCTTTAATTACTTTAGAAACATCAGAAATCATGCCAAAACTGTATTAAACCTAACTAAATCAAACTTTCTCCATAAGCAGGCAAATAAACTTCTAAATAATCCAAATGATAACAAAATATTTTGGTCTACTCTTAACTCATTCAAATCCAACTTCACTACTGCTTCATCCATCCCCATTAAAATCTCCGACTGGCAATCTTGTAAGTGACCCACGAGGTAAAGCTAACCTTCTTGCAGATATTTTCTCCACCAACTCAACCTTAGATGACATAAATCAAGATGTCCCTGTACTTAATTTTAATTCACCTGAAATTCCCTCACTTAAGATCCACACCAGACATGTCAAAACTATTTTGCAGAATCTCTCAGTAGATAAGGCTCCTGGTCCAGATGAAATTCCTCCAATAGTACTTAAGAATTGCTCCTTGGTGCTCGCTCCTGTATTGGCAAAATTTTCCGTCTGTGTACTCATACCTCATGCTTCCCAGTACCCTGGAAAGAAGCAAACATCCATCCAGTTCCTAAAAAAGGTGCCTCTTCAGATCCATCAAACTACAGACCAATAGCTATAACTTCCACTCTTGGCAAAGTTTTTGAAATTATATTAAATAATCACATAATTAAGCATCTGGAGAATAATAAATTAATCAGTGATAGGCAATATGGTTTTAGACGATGTCGATCAACTGCAGACATTCTTTGCCTTCTTACGCATCAAATCAACCAAGCTACAGACCAACATGGTGAAACACATACAATAGCACTGGATATATCAAAGGCATTTGATAGAGTCTGGCATCAATCCTTATTGTCGAAGATGTCACACTACGGCCTTGCATCATTAGTTCCACTAATTTCTTCTTATCTTCATAACAGAAAAATACGTGTAATGGTAGATGGCCTTTATTCTCAATTTCACTCAATAAATGCTGGTGTTCCCCAGGGATCAGTTTTGGCCCCAACTCTGTTCCTCATTCATATCAATGATCTCATATCTACCACTCATAATCCAATACATTCCTACGCAGATGACTCAACACTCCACAGTTCCTTCACATTTACCAATTCTTTCACCCAACCCGATCTTATAAATTCAAATAAACACTGCAATTTCTCTGAACCAGGACCTTTCTAGAATTAATGAATGGGGACAAGAATCTAGTTTCCTTTAATGCACAGAAAACCAAGTACATTCAATTTTCTAACCGACAGAATCTCACGGACTCCCATATATTTTTTAATGATGTAAATATTCCCACTTCCCCTAGTATTGACATTCTCGGTGTAACATTAACTACTAACTTGAGCTGGACACATTATGTTAGAAGCATTGCTAAGAATGCCTCTAAAAAACTGGGACTCCTGTACAGAGTTCGAGAATTCTTCACTGACGAGCAGTTGGCCGTAATATATAAAAGTCATGTGCGCTCTCAGATGGATTACTGTTCACCTCTGTGGGGTGGAAGTGGAGTGGTTGCATTGAGGCAGTTGGACAAAATTCAAAATAAAGCTATTAGATTAATCAATAACCCTGCAATCACACAGGACCTTCCTACATTAGCCATACGAAGAAACGTTGCATCCCTTGCATTATTCTACAGATATTTTCACAGCAATTGTTCCGAGGAACTTGCTTCAATTGTGCCGCCTCTCCACATCTTTCCCCGTAGAACTAGGGCAGCTGAGAGCGCCCATGAATTTACACTTTCTCCTCCACAATGCAGAACTTCTGCTTATCAGAATTCATTTATCCCCAGAGCTACTACTCTTTGGAATTCACTTCCCTCGAATTGCTTTCCACAAACTTACAATCAACAAATGTTTAAATCCAGTTGTTACAAACATTTTATGAATGGAGGATGCCTTTAGGCACATGGACCTTTTTGTTTTATCTGTGTTTTTCCTTCCTCCGTTCATTGTCTCTTAAAAAAAAAAAAAAAAATGCGAGGTCGGAAGTAAGGGACGGGTGGTGGAGGAGAGTAATATCCCCCCCTCCCCCGCGCCCAGCTTAGGAGGCCTTGGCCCAGCAAATTACATCGAAATAGCAGTCTTGATCAGTTTAGCCCTTCCAAACGCATCATTTTAACTACAAACCACAATTTCATCTTTGCATCTTCTATATAATATTTTCGATTGTCTGTCTGTCTGTCTGTCTGTCTGTGTGTTCTTTATAGGCGGCCGCAGTTTTGGACCTGGGGGAGCTGAAACTTTGCATGTGGGTGTCAATTGACCTGGGTCAGGTCATAGAGGGGGCGAGGCCACGATCGGAGGTCGTTTCGCGGCCGAAATTGAAAAAAACACAAAAACAAAATGGCCGTTTGGGGCAGAAGGAGGCCTCCGATCGAAAAGGTGTATGGAACGAAAGTTGTTCGCAGCCCCCCAAAATGGGAGTACGGATGAGGTCAGATCCAAAATCGGAGGTAATTTAGCGGCCGAAATCGAGGTAGCCGTTTAATGAGGCACAGGGAGGTCGAGGCCGGTGATTATGGTAGTAGTAGTAGTATTTATTTATTTTTTTATTTTTTTAAAGAGACAATGCACGGAGGAAGGAAAAACACAGATAACACAAAAAGGTCCATGTGCCTAAAGGCATCCTCCATTCATAAAATGTTTGTAACTACTGGATTTAAACATTTGTAGATTGTAAGTTTGTGGAAAGCAATTCGACGGAAGTGAATTCCAAAGAGTAGTACCGGTAGTTCTGGGGATAAATGAATTTTGATAAGCAGAAGTTCTGCATTGTGGAGGAGAAAGTGTAAATTCATGGGCGCTCTCAGCTGCCCTAGTTCTACGGGGAAAGATGTGGAGAGGCGGCACAATTGAAGCAAGTTCCTCGGAACAATTGCTGTGAAAAAATCTGTAGAATAATGCAAGGGATGCAACGTTTCTTCGTATGGATAATGTAGGAAGGTCCTGTGTGATTGCAGGGTTATTGATTAATCTAATAGCTTTATTTTGAATTTTGTCCAACTGCCTCAATGCAACCACTCCACTTCCACTCCACAGAGGTGAACAGTAATCCATCTGAGAACGCACATGACTTTTATATATTACGGCCAACTGCTCGCCAGTGAAGAATTCTCGAGCTCTGTACAGGAGTCCCAGTTTTTTAGAGGCATTCTTAGCAATGCTTCTAACATAATGTGTCCAGCTCAAGTTAGTAGTTAATGTTACACCGAGAATGTCAATACTAGGGGAAGTGGGAATATTTACATCATTAAAAAATATATGGGAGTCAGTGAGATTCTGTCGGTTAGAAAATTGAATGTACTTGGTTTTCTGTGCATTAAAGGAAACTAGATTATTTTGTCCCCATTCATTAATTCTAGAAAGGTCCTGGTTCAGAGAAATTGCAGTGTTTATTTTTGAATTTATAAGATTGTGATGATTGTGGTAGTAGTGATTGATGATGGTGATTATGGTAGTAGTAGTGGTGGTAGTCGTGATGGTGATTATGGTAGAATTTCAACCCGGGCAACGCCGGGTACCCCTGCTAGTAATAATCATAATATGGACTCGGCTTTCGTTTGATACCCTGATGTAGCCTAAATACCAAGTATTCATAATTTACAACATAG
Organism: Paralithodes platypus; assembly: GCA_032716605.1. Classification (NCBI taxonomy): domain Eukaryota; kingdom Metazoa; phylum Arthropoda; class Malacostraca; order Decapoda; family Lithodidae; genus Paralithodes; species Paralithodes platypus. The sequence continues at coordinate 56,533,661 of CM064495.1, forward strand.
CCTATATCGCTACAAACTCTACGTAATAGCCGAGTAATTAAGTTGAAGACATGGCAATTTACCGTCATCTGGAAAAAAAGACTACACAGGAATGAAGTTAACCCTTTTAGTACCAGTGCCGTCCTTTTCATACCATGCTGGCTACTATTAGACGATTGTATTAAGTTTTCAATGGCCTCCAGCAATTAACAGGCTTCTAACTATGCTAAATAACCTTCTTTATTATCACAGACCCTTCTAAAGCTGCACACAATCGTCTAAATATGGCTATACTAAGATCAAAATAGACGACGCCAGTACAGTACTGCCGAACGGTGTAGACATCGATATTGATAGGACAAAAACTAAACATAAAATAGAAAATATATAAACAAATATATAAACGTATAAATATATAAATAAATAATGCATAAATACATAAATTCATAAATGCATAAATAAATAGTACGGTATATGAGTGGAGATTTGTGGTTGATGGAAATTTCAGTATGTTAGGCTATATTTGAGTTTGATATACGCACATAATAATATTCTCTCTCATTCTTAATGTTACCCATAATAGGCTAGAGGTTAGACTCCATGAGCCTGGTACTATGAATATCACAAGGTAGCCTAACTAAAGTTGGAGTGTGGGTTTGCAATATATACCGTATAACCTATAGTATAGGGGAGGTGTGGTGGAGTGGTCTTGCCACTGGCCTGGTAATCCAAAGGTCCCGGGTTCAAACCCCGATGTATCAATGGGAAGATATTATTGGGATGGAATTTGTGCTGTACCTAGTATCAGTGCATTACCACAAGCCCACCGAAACGTCAATAAAATACCCTCATTGTTCCCTGATTAAATAGCACTGTATGAATATTCCCATATTCAAAATATGCTATAGGGGTGCAATGCCTGGTGAGTTATCTGCTCAACAGGTGGCGTTGTGTGTGTGTAAGTGTGAGAGTCCGAGTGTAGGGGATGAGACAGTGAAGCACGGGAACGAGATGGTTTCAGAGATGGGGTCGTTTCGGGCCATGAGTGAGCACCTTGCCTCATGTGAAGGCAAGATGGCAGGTGCTCGTTGTACTCTACGTGCTTCACATGTCTCACTCCCTAGACTGGAACAAGACCTCACGGGCTTCACTGTTCATTGTAAAGCGGTGAATGTTAAGGCTCTCAGCCTATGCCCGAGAGGAAGTAAGTTGGAATATAGAAAAGAAAAAAAAAAAACAGTTCGAGAGAGAGAAAGAGAGAGAGTGTGTGTGTGTGTGTGTGTGTGTGTATTTCGGAGTTATTTCCTTTTACATAAACAAACTGTAAATCTAGCGCGACTATCAATGGCGGTCAAAACATCAGCTGATCTTTGTTTTGGTTTCTGCCTGTCACCTTGCGCAGCTTTCAACCTCCTCCACCTCTCATAGCCACACCCTCTAGCCTACCTCGATATGGCTAACAATAGACGATTTCTGTTTACGCAGGCCCTCAGAGGATCTTAACTAAGGTTACTGTACCGGTGACGTCTGTATTTATATGATTTCAGCTACATTTAGACAATTTTGTGAAGCTTGGGAAAGATATACAGTATGGTAGCTAAGATAATTAATTGAGTTTGTAGCCTTTTAATTGGGTGGCGTCCTTCCTAAGCTGAATAAAATCGTCAAGTATCGGTATTTACGCGAATATAAAGGAAATGTCGTCACCGGTACTAAAAGGGTTAGCTTAAGTAAGCCAAACACAACTGAGCCGAATAAGATAACCCAACCGAACCTAAACCACGTTGTCAAACCGGGGCAATTTGCTTTTAAGATTACGAGATAGAATAGGCTACACCAATAATAACATAAGACTAAGAGAAGGAACACAATCAAATAGCCTACATTATATTGTAGTGTTTTGGCCGTTTGATCACTTCCAAGCATAAGAGGAACTGTGAACTATGAGTTTGTCTTTACATACCGGTATGTAATAATAGCCTAAACACTAAGATGAAGGGTCTTGGTATTAGTTTGACATTGTGTACCTAACCCAACTTAATACAACCGTTAAGCTATACAAACTAACCTAATACAACTTCATAATAACGTAACATCACAACCTAAATAACTTAAATTAGAAGACATCAGCTGATCTTTGTTAACGTTTGCTCCTGGTCACCTAGTACTGTGTTCAACCTCCATCACCTCTCCTAGCCACACCCTCTCTCCTGCCAACCATACCCTATACCCCGAACACACAGAAAGGGGCCATAAATACCATCTAAATTACTGTACCTAACTTACACTAACTTAATCACAACCTAAATTAACCTAATCAAATGGAAATGAAGCTGAACATAACTACAAGCAAATTACCGTAATGGAATTTAACCTTACCTAACCTATCTTAATCTAAACTATTAGGCTAGGCCTATACAGATAACATTGCAAAATAATATATAATCACTAACATGAAACTAGTAATTATAAAAAAGCATTGCAAACCACTGAAGGCCTCCGTGGAACGCTCAATCACAATCACTAAGGGCCTCCCCCCCCCCTCCACCTCTCCTCTGACAACTCTATCGGCTGCTCCAATCCAACAAAAAGAACAACATAAGTGAGACGAGCGGTAATAAGCCTCACGTACATAATCCAGGCATTTCAGCTGGTCGAACCGCAACAACCCGTCCAGTCATATTTTTTCCTAACGCGATAGGATTAGGTTTTCTAGGAGAGAAAAAAAAAAAAAACAAAAAAAAAAAACCCTAGTATGGTACCGTACGAGATTTCCGATACTATATAGCCAGATGAACAGGTCAATGTTAGCCTACCGGTACTTTAGAAATAGACGGTTGATGAGAGAGAGAGAGAGAGAGAGAGAGAGAGAGAGAGAGAGAGAGAGAGAGAGAGAGAGAGAGAGAGAGAGAGAGAGAGAGAGAGAGAGAGAGAGAGAGAGAGAGACCGAGAGAGAGACCGAGAGAGAGAGAGAGAGAGAGAGAGAGAGAGAGACCGAGAGAGAGAGAGAGAGACCGAGAGAGAGAGAGAGAGACCGAGACCGAGAGAGAGACAGAGAGCGAGAGAGAGAGAGAGACCGAGAGAGAGAGAGAGAGAGAGACCGAGAGAGAGAGAGAGAGAGAGAGAGAGAGAGCCCGAGAGAGAGAGAGAGAGAGCCCGAGAGAGAGAGAGAGAGAGAGAGAGAGAGAGGGAGAGGGGGGGGGGGGATACAAGGCCCCTGAGATGGTAAACAACAAATCTATAGTGTCACAGAACTCATTAGGGTCAATATACAGGAGGCGCTATAATATAGGTAACAAAATTATAATGGTAGTTTTGGGTTCCTATCATCATATGCTTCATTTCTATATACTTTTTATCCCCGGGAAAAAAAAAAAAAAATCTTGGGATTTTTCATTTATTTTCTTGGGATTTTTTGTTTTGGTCATTAACCTAACCTAACCTAACCTAACCTAACCTAACCTAACCTAACCTAACCTAATAGCCCCCAAATACATTTAGGTTAGGTTAGGTTTTTTGGTTAGGTTAATAAAAAAAAAAAAAAAATCCAATAAAAAAATAAAAAACCCAAGATTTTTTTTTTCTTTCCCCGGGGATAAAAAGTATATAGAAATGAAGCATATGATGATAGGAACCCAAAACTACCATTATAATTTTGCTACCTATATTGTAGCGCCTCCTGTATATTGACCCTCATGAGAAAGGCCATGTCTGGTTACTAAGTCAAATGCCGATACTAAAATGTAATTATTCTAGCTCAGAAAATACAAGATGAAGAAAATATTACCGAAACGACCACTAATTTTCCCATGGATATTTTATTGGTTTTAGGTAGTTTTCATCATTATACAGTAGTTGAAATTAGTTATAGGCTAATCCCAGGAAAAAAAAAATCCCATTATCCAATGATATTAGGCTATAACACTCAGATGTAAGTAATTTTCAGAGTAGGCCTATATATAATTTTTCTTTTGCCTTGGGATACAGGATCCCCCCCCCCCCCCCCCAATGACTTATTGAAATCAGCATCTATGCTGCCAGTAAGGGGATTATAAGGATCACTGCCGTCAATAAGGAGAATTCTAGGGAGTTTTTTTTTACAGTGCTATATATAGTGCACATACATTTTTTTCCCCAGAGGTTGAACCGTTGAAACAAATTTTAATATGATCTTTGCAACATCTTATTCTATAATAACCTTCAAATATTGGAAAATAATTACTGGTAGTTTCGGTAATAAGTATTACCGAAACTACCACTAACTTTCCCATGTTGTTTCTTTTTGGTTTTAGGTAGTTTTCATCATTATACAGTATTTGAAATTAGTTACAATCCCCGGCAAATGTTATTTCTCCCATTATCCAACGATCTTAAAACACTCAGACGTAAGTCATTTTCAGAGTAAATATACAATTTATTTTGCCTTGATTTATTTTGCCCCCCCCCCCCCCCCCATGACATATTGAAATCGGCATATATTTTAACAGTAAGGGGCTTAATAAGAGTTTCACTGCCGTCAATAGAGAGACTTATAGGGAATTTTTTTTTAACAGTACTTTATATAGGCCTAGGCTAGGCCTAGTGCACATAAAATGTATCTCCGGAGGTTGAAACACATTTCAATATGATCTTTGCAACATCCTTATTCTATTGGCTAATAGCCTTCCTTCAAATATTGAGAAATAATTAGTGGTAGTTTTGGTAATAAGTGCCCGAAATTGTAAAAATAAACTAGCCTAATCAATATCAATCCAATACCGTACACAGTATTGTTTTGCCTAGGCCTATAGACCTAACGTCAGGAACAAACATTTTGAAATTGGCCTGGGTTTAAGAAAGTAATGAGTTCGCCAAATACTGTAGTTGATGCAAAATATATGCAGTAGGCTACTTACCACAAAACCTGCATGCCAGCTTCTAGCAGGCCAACTTCCCGAATTCCAACTGAACTGAACCACACAGCTGCATCTCCGCCACCAATCAATCCACTTAGTTCTCGCCTTTCTCTTCTCATTTCCGCTTCCACGGTAGCTTCAACAATGGCACACGAGATTCAGTTACACGCACACGCAAGTCTATAGCAACTGGCACTGTATTACGAGCATAAATAACGAATTATTGAACACTAGCGAGAACACGGTCTCGTCTGTTTTGGTCCGTACAGGGCAGGGAGAGAGAACAGTGGTGCCAGATCCGAGTGTCGACATTACCTGAGTTTCCACCTCAAAATATCTCCTTTTACGCCGAAAATTAACTGTTTATTCGTCTAGTTCGCGCGTGTTTTGTTTTTCTTGTTAGTTTTTGACTGATTCATAGATCATTGTTTAATCTTGTAATGCTTGTAATTAAATGGTCCTATGCAGCGTTCAATTTTCACCGTCTGGCAACACTGAGAGCCTCTTTGCGAGGATTTAACTTATATTTTAGTCTGTGCTCGGGCTTTCTACTGTAATTAGTTTCTGAGTATTCAATTTAATGTGTAATTGTTTTATGTCTACTTAGTTCTGTGTTCTATTATGATACCGGCAGGCGATTTTATTCAACCTAGGAGCAAAATATCCGTATCAAGAGTTAATGAGTTAGCCCTTTCAAGATCAGATTACGCATTTCTTTTCCGTTTTCTGGCTATTATCACACGATATTATCCAGATTAGGGAAGGTATATGGAAATTAGAGGGTTAATTGACCACTTGCGAGTTTCGTTCTATAAGGAAGTTGGAGTAGTAGACATCGATATTTAGCAGAATTACCAGCTATAATACGGTGAAAGTGCATATATAAATACATAAAACCCAATTCAACTTACTTTCCATCCGTCAAAAACTTATGTTATTATTGTGTTTCTGTTTAATATCGATGTATAAGGCTCCAACTTCCTTATAGAACGAAAGTCGCAAGTCGGCAAAAGGCTGTCTTTACCCTTATAATACCCTCAAATTCCTCAATCCACAATAATATGACGACAAACTATCATATAAAAACCCTAATACGTCAGATCAGATAGTGTTAATGATGAGTCTAGAAATCCCAAACAAACTACTCATTATTCTCTCGCTCTCACTATCTATCTATCAATTTATCTACCTATCAATCTATCTCAAACTAATTACTCTCGCTCTCACTATCTATCTGTCTGTCTATCTATCTATGTACGCATCTATTTATTTATCTATCTCACAAACTACTCATTACTCTCTCTCTCTCTATCAATCTTTCTATATAATTATTTAAGTGTAAATCTATCTATGTATCTCTCAACTCTCTCACATAGACCAACTACCTGCACAATGGAGCTGATAATTATACTCAATAAATAGGTGTGGACGTTTACAGCCCATTTGCTCCAGCCCTTCCTGATTTACAAAGGACTAGGTAGGGTGTAACAATGAACAGACTATTGATTATCCATTTATTTATATAGCATACATTTATTATACGTGGCATTTCTCCTAATATCATGTTTTTAGCTGTTCGTTTCTTCCTTTTCTTCCTCTTCCTTCTTTTCCTTTTGTTTCTCCTTTGTACTCTTCCTCTTCTTCGTCATGTATCCTCCTCCTCCTCCTTATCCTCCTGTGAAAAAGGAAAACATTCATCACAGCCCAACAAAAGAAGGAAAAAGCTCTACATAACAAACATTGGGAACCTGATATAAACACCGTATACTTATAAAAACACCGTATACTTATAATATTATTTTTAACAGACAACATATATAATAAACACCATATGAGGAGGAGCACATTGTTGACAACGGTTCGCATATAGGCCTAGCTTCGTCAGGCCAATGTACTTCAAATTTTGAGATGAAAGATAGGCTATACCAAATAAAAATAAATCCAAATATATAGCAGTTTAAAACAATCTCATTAACAAAAATAGGACAGCAACTTCAAATAATAAAATTAATACAACTCCAAATAAAAAGAGGAAAGCTATTAAAAAAAAAAAAAAAAAAAAAAGGACAGCCACTAAGTATCTCAATGCTTAGGTTCGGTGTGGTACAGTACATCCAATCGTCTTTGTCATAATGTTATATAATTATTAATAAGTTGTATGGCTGTAAGTATTTCTTCTATCCATGGCAACAAATATATAAATACAAAAACAAAATTAAATAAACAAATAATTGACTTACTGTAGAAAGATCAATATCGTGTGTGGTACCCCAGGCCAGGGTTAACAGTTCACCAGGATCCAACTATTGATCTACCAGACTCCGAATGATGGCAGTGATAATGGCGCAAGTCGACCATGATAATATAGCGTAGTACAGTCACCTCCGTATGTTCATGGTCCAAAACAGAGGCCGGGTTACGGTGACTTGAGGTACTGGGCATGGTGATTACAGTGACCTAGTACTACTACTGTTGGTCATGGTGAGCGAGGGTCAAAGCACGAACCATCATATGACCTGTTGGTGAGTCATCCTAGGTCATCACCGGGACACGTAGGATATGGTCACTCGGATACCACACACGATTAACAGTTATTTAGTTAGTTAAAATAGGACTTCAGAGGCTATCAAACCTTCCGGATTATTAAGCCAGCACACTGTAAGTCAAATACATTTTCAGGAATGGAGCCCCTTATCGAGAACCCCAGTCCCTTGATTAACAGGTAAACACAAGAGTTTTTTCGATGTTTTTTTTTTTTTTTTTTTTTTTTCCTATAATACTAAACGTTTCATAGTTCGGGATAGGAATAAAATGAGAATGTGGAAATAACTTTGAAAAGTTGACAGAATGAATACAAAATGAATATATACATCTGAAGAATAGGACCTATGTATAACTTTTGTTTTAGTGATGATGATGATGATGATAGGTATGTTTTCCGTGTGGGAAGGAGGGGGGGGGGGGGGAAAGTAGGACGTCCTTACTGTTTACAAACGTCTATAATATGGAGTATAATCGATAATTACCCTCTGCTGGCAACATAGATGTATTTAATCCCTAGGCCTATTTTTTTACCCAACGTTCGAATTATGACTATTACAATGAAAACACTAATTTCTTCAAATCTGGAGGGGAAAAAAAAACAAACAAAAAATATGAAAAATAAGGGTGCGAGCCTTTTGCCTATAATTACCATCTCTCTCTCTGGTAAATTTTGAGAGAGGAAGAGAGAGAGATAGAGATAGAGTATAGGCTCTCCATCTTGAAAACTGAGGGTCATGGAGGGTATCTGCCCCTCCCCCCCCCCCCCCCCCCCTTCCCCTTTTAAACCTATTCTGGCACCCCCTAGTATGCATGCCAACTATGGGCTCTCCACCTTGAAAACTGTTGGAGTAGTTCGTGACAAACAGACAGACAGAAGACTCACAGAAAGTGCACTTTATTAGTATCTATCTATCTATCTATCTATTTATTTATCTATATATCTATCTCTCTCTCTCTCTCTCTCTCTCTCTTTCGCTCATAAATTGCCAGAGAAAGTTGTACAATGCAATACAATTGACACATTCGAAAAGAGGGTAGACGTCCATTTCAAGGAGGTTTAGAGTATTTTAGGTAAAAAAAAAGAGGAAGAAGAAGAAACATAAGTAATGATAAAGTGTTGGGTTAACCATCAGTAGTATACAATATTTCTCAACTTCTTTACTATGAATTTCCCAGTAAAAAAATTATCATTCTGTTGAGGGGCCTGTTTACCCAACTAAATTTCATGCTGACCCAAGGTCGGAGGATGTGGTGGGTGGGAAGAGAGCCTTCTGCTTTTCTGCCTTTACCATCCACTTTGTAGCAAATCCCATCTAGGATTAAGTACAGACTGCCTAGTAGAGACCGCAAGGTCTGTGCAGTCTGTGTACTGACGTAACTCTATGTAACTCTCCAATAATATACTATATACGTTACAAAAGGATGTGGAAGGCGATTGAAAGAGTGAAAGCTATATAATTTCGCATTTAGCTAAACTATATGCTAAAGGAAAACTCATACACGTATAGTTATATAAATTATGTAATAAATATGAATATATTCTAATGATGATTATATAATACAATCACATGCATTTTGTGATCACACAAATATAAATCAATAATAATAATCAGAGAGAAAGATAGAGAGAGAGAGAGAGAAAGAATATATATAATAATAATAATAACTGCCAAATATAATAATTCAATAATAATAAAAATAATAACAACAGCAGCAACAACAATAATAATACTAATACTAATACTAATAAAACAAATATAATAATAATAATAATAATAATAATAATAATAATAATAATAATAATAATAAACGATACCAATAATAAAATAATTATAACAAATAAAAAGTACAAAATATAAATATAAAATCTGAAATATCGATTCTCAAAACCAAGACGGCAAATCACGCCAAATCGTCCTTTTTAGCCGACACCTGCCAAATAGTGAGTCGCCGCATTAAACCTCTCAGACCGAGCAGCCCTCTCCTATGAAGCTCTGAACCTAAAAATTGCGCGGGGAACTACTTGGCTTTGTCTTAGGTTCTAGACTTACTCACTCACTCTCACTCTCTCTCTCTCTCTCTATCTCTCTTAATATGAATACACGTTTTTGGGACATAGCTAATATTTGTATATCTATCTATTTATCTTTCTATCTATCTATCTATTTATACATGTATCTCTCACTCAGTTTGTTCTCTCTCTCGTTTAAACTTTTATGTCCGGGCATTTTGACTCCACGTACTTTTTATTTAGGTTCTCCTTCACTCTTTTGATTTTGGGGGAGACTCTCGTTACAGGCAGCCTGCCTTTTGTCTCATTCATACACATTGAAAAATGAATGTATCAATTCATATAATGCTCTCTCTCTCTCTCTATATATATATATATATATATATGTGTGTATATATACTGTATATATACATTTATATATATATATATATATATATATATATATATATATATATATATGTGTGTATATATATATACCGGTATATATATATATATATATATATATATATATATATATATATATATATATATATATATATATATATATATATATATATATATATATATATACCGTTATATTTATATAGAGGGTATTTCAAAAATATCTTTCATAAATTTCAGAATGAATAGATCTATCAATAATAAATATACACTTTACTATGTGACGGTTTTGGAAATGTCTCATATTTACCAGGATATTACACATTTTAGTTTAAATAGGAAAGTCTAGGGGATGAAAACGTTTCATTCTTGGCCACCCCTTCAGGGATCAAGACGTCTGGCAAAAGATAGAAATACAGTATATGTATTTACTAGCTGAGGTACCCGGCGCTGCCAGGGGGAAAATCGAAGTATGGGCTGTCTATCTTAGGTGGGTGGATTGAGGGGTGGGGGTCTCCGTCTCCCTCCCCTCGGGGGGTAAGGGAACAAAATATGTCGCTTAAAACCTATTCTGGCTACCCCTTACTATGCATGCCAAATATGTCCATCTTGTAAACTGAGGTAGTTGGGGGGGGGGGGGGGGGCTTCTCTGGCACCCTCTTAGTATGCATGCCAAATATAGGTCTCCATCTTAAAACAGGCAGTAATTCGTAAGCAAACAGACAGAAAACTCACAGAAAGACAGGAAACTCACATACATTACCCTTTATTAGTAGATATTTATATATTTATATCTATCTAGCTATATATCCATCTCTCTCTCTCTCTCTCTCATAAATTGCCGGAGAAAGTTGTACAATCCAATACAATTAACACATTCGAAAGGAGGGTAGACATTCATTTCGAGGGTGTTTTGAGTATCTTTAGTAAAAAAAAAAAAAGTAATAATAAAATGTTGAGTTTAGCGTCAGTAATATAAAATATTTCTCAACTTCCTTCTTTTACTATGAATTTCCCAGTATAAATTTTCTCATTCTGCTGGGGGGCCTGTATGCCCAACTAAATTTCTTGCCGACCCAGGGCCGGAGGGTGTGGTGGGTGGGGAGAGAGCCTCCTGCTTTTCTGCTTTACCATCCACTTTGTAGCAAATCCCATTTTAGGATTAAGTACAGACTGCCTAGTAGGGACTGCAAGGTCTGTGCAGACTGTGTACTGACGTAACTCTATGTAAGTCTCCAATAATATACTATATACATTACATAAGGATGTGGAAGACGATTGAAAGAGTGAAAGCTATATAATTTCGCAGATAGCTAAACTATATGATAAAGAACAACTCATACAGGTATAGTTATATATGTTATAAGTATAACTATATTTTAATAATTATTATATAATACAATCACAGGAATTTCCTGATCACAAACAAATAGAACAATTAATATAATCAGAGGGAGAGAGAGAGAGAGAGAGAGAGAGATAATAAGATAATAATAATAATAATAATAATAATAATAATAATAATAATAATAATAATAACAATGCCAAACATAATAATTCAATAATAATAAACCAAATAATAAAACTAATAATAATAACAACATCAACAATAATACTATTACTAATAATTAAAAAATATATATATTAATAATAATAAAAATAATGATAATAACAATAATAAGAAACGATACCAATAATAAAATAATTATAAAAAATAAAAAACACAAAACATAAATCTAAAATCTGAAATATCAATTCTCAAAACCAAGACGGCAAATCACGCCAAATCCACCTTTTTATTCCGAACCTACCAAATAGTGAGTCGCGGCATTAAACCTCTCAGACCGAGCAGCCCTCTCCTATGAAGCTCTGAACCTAAAAATTGCGCGGGGAAGTACTTGGCTTTGTCTTAGGTTCTGGACTTACTCACTCACTCTCTCTCTCTCTCTATCTCTCTCTCTCTCTTAATATGAATACACGTTTTTGGGACATAGCTACTATTTGTATATCTATCTATTTATCTATCTATCTATCTATCTATTTATACATATATCTCTCACTCAGTTTGTTCTCTCTCTCGTTTAAACTTTTATGTCCGGGCATTTTGACTCCACGTACTTTTTATTTCGGTTCTCCGTCACTCTTTTGGTTTTGGGGGAGACCCTCGTTACAGGCAGCCTGCCTTTTGTCTCATTCATACACATTGAAAAATTAATGTATCAATTCATATAATGCTCTCTTTCTCTCTCTCTCTCTCTCTCTCTCTCTCTATATATATATATATATATATATATATATATATATATATACTGTATATCTATCTATATATATATATATATATAAATATATATATATATATACAGTATATATATATATATATATATATATATATATATATATACAGTACAGTATATATGCAGTATATATAATATACTGTATATGTATATATAAATATATATATATATATTTATATATACCGGTATATATATATATATATATATATATATATATATGTATGTATATATACTGTATATATATACATTTATATAAACATGGGTGTGTATATATATATATATATATACTGCATATACTGTATATATATATATATATATATATATATATATATATATATATATATATATATATATATATATACCGGTATATATATATATATATATATATATAATATTATATATATTATATATATATATATATATATATATATATATATTATATATATATACAGTATATATATATACAGTATATATATATATATATATATATATATATATATATATACCGTTATATTTATATATACATTTATATTTATATAGAGGGTATTTCAAAAATATCTTTCATAAATTTCAGAATGAATAGATCTATCAATAATAAATATACACTTTACTATGTGACGGTTTTGGAAATGTCTCATATTTACCAGGATTTTACACATTTTAGTTTAAATAGGAAAGTCTGATAACAAACAAATAGAACAATTAATATAATCAGAGAGAGAGAGAGAGAGAGAGAGATAATAAGATAATAATAATAATAATAATAATAATAATAATAATAACATAATAATTCAATAATAATAAACCAAATAATAAAACTAATAATAATAACATCAACAATAATACTATTACTAATAATTAAAAAAACAATATATTACTAATAATAAAAATAATGATAATAACAATAATAAGAAACGATACCAATAATAAAATAATTATAAAAAATAAAAAACACAAAACATAAATCTAAAATCTGAAATATCAATTCTCAAAACCAAGACGGCAAATCACGCCAAATCCACTTTTTTATTCCGAACCTACCAAATAGTGAGTCGCGGCATTAAACCTCTCAGACCGAGCAGCCCTCTCCTATGAAGCTCTGAACCTAAAAATTGCGCGGGGAACTACTTTGCTTTTTCTTAGGTTCTGGACTCTCTCTCTCTGTAGTTATATTATTAGGGTTAGTATACTATTTAGGTTAATACTCCCCAGTATATATTGCATATATTTTAATAAACCCATTAATATACCCATCTCATATAAGGATACAGAGGTGATTCACTATCATTATATCCAATTATTTTGTGCATATATGAATAGAAATTGATTTAATTTATTAGGGTTAGTATACTATTTAGGTTATCACTCTCTAGTACATATCTTCTGTAATCATTGGATATATTAGTATTAATAGACCCATCTCATATAAGGATACAGAGGTAATTCACTATCATTATATCCAATGAGTTTATGTATTTAAGAATAGGAAGGTATATCACCATCAATATACCCAATGATTGTAAATATCAATTATATACCCTTTAATATTTTTACTCTTACTCTTTTTATGACCTTGATTTCTAGCAGTGCATGGTTAGCTCTGTGAATTCCAACCCAGCTGATTCGATACCATATAATTCGGAAAGTCTGTAGGGGGCATTCAGTTGTCTGTGTGCCTGGAAGGTGGACACTACATATTTGTTGTGCTCTGCGCTGTAAGTATTTTGTGTGCAATCTGTATCTCGTACGCTGGTATTTTCAGGTATTTTACATCTTCTGTCTGCATCATTATTTTTGGTCTATTAGCATGTGCATTTTTCTTTCCTATTTTAATTTTCGTCCTTGCTTTTCTCTCACACCCTCACTCTCATTCTCTTACTATTACTCTATCTCTCTCTCTCTCTCTCTCTCTCTCTTGGGTTTGCCTAGTAGTATTGGCCATTTTATATTTATTTATTTTTCTGTCATCTTGTCTTTCATCCCCCCCCCCCCCTTTCCCACACGGAAAACATACCTATCATCATCACTAGAACAAAACTTATACATATTCTTCAGGTGTATATATTCATTCTGTCAACTTTTCAAAGTTATTTCAACATTCTCATTTTATCCCAAGCCCGAAGTATGAAAAGTTTAGTATTGTGAAACATTTTAAATACTCTCATGTTTACCTGTTAATCGTGTTTACCTGCTAATCGTGTTTACCTGTTAATTTTGTTTACCTGTTAATTGTGTGTGGTATCCGAGTGATCAGAGCCTACGTGGCCTGGTGATAACCTAGGATGTCTCACCAACAGGTCATATGATGGTTCGTGCTTTGACCCTCGCTCACCATGACCAACAGTAGTAGTACTAGGTCACTGTAATCACCATGCCCAGTACCTCAAGTCACCGTAACCCGGCCTCTGTTTTGGACCATGAACATACGGAGGTGACTGTACTACGCTATATTATCATGGTCGACTTGCGCCATTATCACTGCCATCATTTGGAGTCTGGTAGATCAATGGTCGGATCCTGGTGCACTGTTAACACTGGCCTGGGGTACCACACACGATATTCACTTTTTTAAGTTAATCTAAGCCTTTTTTTATTTTTTATTTATTTTTTTGCCATAGATAGAATAAATACTTACATCCATACAATTTATATAATATTTAAAGTAACATATGGCAAAGACGATTGGATGTACTCTACCACACCGAGCTTAACCATTTGAGATATTGTAATACAATTTAGCATGGAAAGGACGATTCTAGAAAGAACATACCCAACCTCGTGAATATAATTACGTTAATGTATTTCAATACTATCATCATAGTCATAGTATCAACACCCTAATCATCATTACGGAACTAATACAGTAACATAGCCATTATAAATCATCCTCTTCATCATTAAATCATTATCAGTCACCAATATCATCTCTAGTATATATCTTGTTGTTGTTGTTGTTGTGTTGGAGCTATATGACAAACGTATTCAATAAAGTGCTCCTCCTCATATGGTGTTTATAATATATGTCTGATTTTCTAAGTATACAGTGTTTTTATCAGGTTCCCAATGTTTGTTATGCAGAGTTTTTTCCTTCTTTTGTCGGGGTGTGACTAATGTTTTCCTTATTTCACAGGAAGAGGAGGATGAGGTGGTGGAGGAGGAGGAGGAGCATACAGACGAAGAAGAGGAACAGTACAGAGGAGACAGAAAAGGAAAAGAAGGAAGATGAGAAAAAGGAAGAAAATAACAGCTAAAAACATATATTAGGAGAAATGCCACGTATAATAAATGTATGCTATATAAATAAATGGATAATCAATAGTCTATTCATTGTGACACCCTACCTAGTCCCTTGTAAATCAGGAAGGGCCGGAGAAAATGGGCTGTAAATTTCCACCTATTTATTGAGTATAATTATCGGCTCCATTGTATAAGGTGTGTGTGTGTGTGTGTCTGAGAGAGAGAGAGAGAGAGAGAGAATTGAGGGATAAATAGATAGATTTACACTTATATAGATAGATAGAGAGAGAGAGAGTAGTTTGTGAGATAGATAGATGCATAAAATAGTAGATATATAGATAGATAGAGAGAGAGTAATTTGTTTATGAGATAGATAGATAGATAGATAGATAGTGAGAGAGAGAGGATAATGAATAGTTTGTTCGGGATTTCTGGACTAGGCATTAACACGATCTGATCCGACTTATTGGGGGTTATTATGATATTTTATTGTCTTATTATTGAGGATTGAGGATAATTTAAGGGTAAAGACAGCCTCAATTAACCCTCTGACGTCCATATACCTTTCCTAATCTGAATAAAATTGTGTAATAATAGCCAGAAAACAGAAACAAAAATGCGTAATCGGATCTTGCTAGGGTTAACTCACTATCTCTTGATATGGATATTTTGCTCCTAGGTTGAATGAAATCGCCTGCCGGTATCATAACAGACAAACAGATCTAAGTAGACATCAATAAATTATAAATTGAATTGAATAATCATAAATTAGTTAGAGAGCCCAAGAACAAACTAACATATAATAAATTAAATCCCCGCAAAAAGGCTCTCAGTGTTGCCAGACAATGAAAATATACGCTGCATAGGCACATTTAATAACAAAACATTATAAAATTGAACAAGGATCTATGAATTGGTCAAAAACTAATAAGGTAAACAAAACACGCATGAATTATACGAATAAACAGTGAAATTTCGGCGTAAAGGGGGATATTTTGACGTGGAAACTAAGAACATTTCGAGACTCTCTCTCTCTCTCTCTCTCTCTCTCTCTCTCGATATGAAGATACATTTTGGGGAAATAACTAATAGCTGTTTATCTATCTATCTATCTATCTAAGTATCTATATATCTATCTACCTATCTATATATCCATCTATGATCTATCTATGACCGAGACTGTTTTAAACTTTGTGTCCAGGCACTTGACTCCAACGTCTCTTGATTTAGGTTTTCCGTCACTCTGTTGGCTTCAGGGGAGACACTCGTTACAGGCAGCCTGCCTTTTGTCTCCTTCATACACATTGAAACAATAATTTATAAATCTATGAAATACTATCTCTCTCTCTCTCTCTCTCTCTCTCTCTCTCTCTCTCTCTCTCTCTCTCTCTCTCTCTCTCTCTCTCTCTCTCGATATGAAGATACATTTGTTGGACATAGCTAATATTTCTTTATCTATCTGCCTATCTATCTAACTGTCTATATATCTATTTATCTGTTTGTGTATCTATCTATCTATCTCTCGTTCATTCTCACTCTCACTCACTCTCTCTATGTATATATATATACAGTGTATATATATATATATATATATATATATATATATTATATATATATATATATATATATATATATATATATATATATATATATATATATATATATATATATATATATATATATATATATATATATATATATATATATATATATATATATATATATACAGTATATATGCCTTTGCCATCCACTGTGTACCAAATCCCATTTTAAAATTAAGAACAGACTGCCTAGTAGGGACCGCAAAGTCTGTTTAGTCTGAGTATTTATGTAACTTTATGTAACTCTCCACTTATATTCTGAATACGTTACATAAGGATGTGAAAGACAATTGAAAAAATGAAAGCTATATAATATCGCATATAGCTAAACAGTATGCTAAAAATAAACTTATACCGGTACATGTAGTTATATAATTATGTAGTAAGTATAAATATATTATAAATTTAATTCAATTCAATTCAAAACATTTTCAATTCAATTATAATAATGATTATATAATACAATTACAGGCATTTCATGCTCACAAAAACAAAACAAAAAAATAATAACCTAGAGAGAGAGAGAGAGAGAGAGAGAGAGAGAGAGAGAGAGAGAGAGAGAGAGAGAGAGAGAAAGAAAGAGAGAGAATAATATAATAATAATAACAATGCCAAATATAATAATTCAAGAATAATAAAACCAAATAATAAAAATAAGAATAATAACAACAACAACAACAACAACAACAACAACAATAATAATAATAATAATAACACTAATGATAATAATTAAAAAATAATAATAATGATAATAACAATAATAATAAACGATACCAATAATAAAATAATTATAACAAATATAAAACACAAAATATAAATATAAAATCTGAAATATCGATTCTCAAAACCAAGACGGCAAATCGCGCCAAATCGACCTTTTTAGCCGACACCTGCCAAATAGTGAGTCGCCGCATTAAACCTCTCAGACCGAGCAGCCCTCTCCTATGAAGCTCTGAACCTAAATATTGGGCGGGGAACTACTTGGTTCTGGACTCACTCACTCTCTCTCTCTCTCTCGATATGAAAATAATTTATTGGGACATTATATACGTAGCCAATATCTGTTCATCTATATCCATCTATCTATCTATCTATCTATCTGTCTATCTATTTACCTGTCTGTCTATCCATCTATCTATCTATCTTTTCATCTCTCTCTCTCTCTCTCTCTCTCTCTCTCTCTCTCTCTCGTTCTCTCTCTCTCTCTCTCTCTCTCTCTATATATATATATATATATATATATATACTGTATATATACAGTATATCAATCTCTCTATCTATCTGTTTATCTATCTAGCTATGATCTAGACTTCTTTAAATTTTGTATCCAGGCATTTTGACCCCAACATCCTTTGAATTAGGTTCTCCGTCACTCCTTTAGCTTCAGGAGAGACATTCGTTACAGGCAGCCTGCCTTTTGTCTCTTTCATACACATTGAAAACATAATGTATCAATCTATGAAATACTCTCCCTCTCTCTCTCTTCCTGTATATTGTATATACGTAGGGTGTTTCAAAAATACCTTTCACAAATTTCTGAATGAATAGACCTAACAATAATAAATATACTTTACTAAGTTACGGGTTTGGAAATATCTCATATTTACCGGGATATTATACATTTTAGGATAGGAAAGTCTTGGGGATGAAAATTATTCATTGTTGGCCACCCCCTCAGGGATCGAGGCGTCTGGCAAAATATAGATGTTTTTGTTTTTTCTATGTGAGTGAGGGAGACAAAAGGCAGAACTGCCTGTAGCGAGTGCCTCCCCCAGAGTTGAAAGAGTGACAGAGCCAACATCAAGGGACGTCCGAGACAAAATGCCTGAACTCGAGGAGTTTGAAGCAATTTAAGTCATAGGAAGAGGGAAAGGCTGATACTGGGAGAGTTCTACAGCTCAGCAGTTGAAGACAGACTGAGAAGAGCGTTTCACTCTTGGGTTGGAGAGTTGTACAGAGTAGAGGTGGGATTGTGTTGCAGAATGGGTATTACGTACCCTACGTAGAGGAGGTGGTATACACTGGGAAAGCTCAGAGGAACACTGATTATTGTAGTAGCGATAGAATAACAAGAGAGATGCAACATTGCGGCGAAGGGAGAGAGATTGCAGAGAGTTGGTGAGTGGACGAGAGTTAATGATACATTATATGTATTTACTAGCTGAGGTACCCTGCCCGGGGGAAATTTCGAAGTATGGGCTATCTATCTTGGGAGGGGGGGGGGGGGACTCCATCCCCCTCTCCCCAGAGGGTGAGAGGACATAAAAAAAATCGATTTAGATCTATTCTGGAACCCCCTTAGTATGCATGCCAAGCATGGGCTCTTCATCTTGAAAACTGAGGGAGTTGGGGGGATCCCCCCCTCCCCCCGCGGGCGGCTTAAAACCTATTCTGGCACCCCTTCAGTACGCTTACCAAGTATGGGCACTCCATCTGGAAAACTGAGGGAGTAGTTCGGGAGCAAACAGAAAGACAGAAAACTCACAGAATGACAGAAAACTCACAGAAAGTGCCTTTTATTAGTAGATATATATCCATCACTCACTCTCACTCTCACTCTCTCTCTCTCTCTCTCATAAATTACCAGAGAAAGTTGTACAATGCAATACAATTTACGCATTCAAAGGGAGGGTAAACATCCATTTCGAGGAGGATTTTGAGTATTTTAGGTAACAAAAAAATAAGAATAATACAATGTTGGGTTAAGCGTCAGTAGTATACAATATTTCTCATCTTCCTTCTTTACTATGAATGTCCTAGCAGAAATGTTCTCATTCTGCTGGGGGTCATGTGTACCCAACTAAATTTCATGCCGACCCAAGGTCGGAGGGTGTGGTGGCTGGGGGAGAGTTTTCTGTTTGTCTGCCTTTACTATCCAGTTTGTAGCAAATACCATTTTAGGATTAAGTACAGACTGCCTAGTAGGGACTGCAAGGTCTGTGCAGTCTGTGTACTGACGTAACTCTATGTAACTCCAATAATATACTATATAAGTTACAAAAGGATATGGAAGACGATTGAAAGAGTGAAAGCTATATAATTTCGCAGATAGCTAAACTATATGCTAAAGGAAAACTCATACAGGTAGCCTATAGTTATATATGTTATAAGTATAAATATATTCTAATAATAATTTATTATATAATACAATCACATGCATTTCCTGATCACAAAAATATATAACTGTAATAATAATCAGAGAGAGATAGAGAGAGAATAATAAATTAATTATAATAACAATATCATGTTATAATAATTCAATAACAATAAAACAAATAATACAAATAAGAATAATACAAAAACAGCAACAACAAAAACAACAGCATAAACAACAACAATAATAACACTACTACTACTAATAATAATAATAATAATAATAATAATAATAATAATGATAATAATTATATAAATAATGATAATAACAAAAATAATAAACGATACCAATAATAAAATTATTATAAAAAATAAAAAGTACAAAATCTAAATCTAAAATCTGAAATCTCGGATCTCATCACCAAGTCAGCAAATCGCGCCAAATCCACCTTTTTATTCCGAACCTACCAAATAGTGAGTCGCGGCATTAAACCTCTCAGACCAAGCAGCCCTCTCCTATGAAGCTCTGAACCTAAAAATCGCGCGGGGAACTACTTGGCTTTTTCTTAGTTTCTGGACTCACTCACTCACTCTCTCTCTCTCTCTGTAGTTAATTTATTAGGGTTAGTATACTATTTAGGTTAACACTCTCTAATACATATCTTCTGTAATCATTGGATATATTAGTATTAATAGACCCATCTCATACAAGGATACAGAGGTAATTCACTATCATTATATCCAATGAGTTATGTATTTAAGAATAGGAAGGTATATCACCATCAATATACCCAATGATTATATATATCAATTATATACCCTTTAACATTTTTACTCATACACTTTTTATGACCTCGATTTCTAGCAGTGCATGGTTAGTTCTGTGAATTCGTAGCCAGCTGATTCGATACCATATAGTTTGGAGAATCTGTACTACTGTTACTGTAGGGGTTATTCAGTTGTCTGTGTGCCTCGAGGGTGGACACTACGTATTTTTTGTGCTCTGCGTTGGAATTGTTTGGTATGCAATCTGTAACATATGCTGGTATTTTCAGGTATTTTGTATTTTTTGTCTGCATCATTATTTTTGGTCTATTATCATGTGTATTTTTCTTTCCTATTTTCAATTTTGTATTTGCTTTCCTCTCACACACTCACTCTCATTCACTCTCACTATCTTACTCTCTTTCGGGTTTGCCTAGTAGTATTGACCATATTATATCTATTTATTTTTGTATTTTATTGTTCTGTAATTTCTTTGTCTTTCATCCCCCCCCCCCTCCTTCCCACACGGAAAACATACCTATCATTATCATCATCACCAGAACAAAAGTTATACATATTCTTCAGGTGTATATATTCATTATGTCAACTTTTCAAAGTTATTTCCACATTCTCATTTTATTCCAAGCCCGAACTATGAAACGTTTAGTATTAAAAAAAAAAAAAAAAAAAAATCGTAAATCTCTTGTTCTTACCTGTTAATCAAAGGGACTGGGGGTTCTCGATAAGGGGCTCCATTTCTGAAAATGTACGTGACTTACAGTGTGCTGGCTTAATAATCCGGAAGGTTTGATAACCTCTGAAGTCCTATTTTAACTAACTAAATAACTGTTAATCGTGTGTGGTATCCGAGTGACCATATCCTAGGTGTCCTGGTGATGACCTAGGATGACTCACCAACAGGTCATATGATGGTTCGTGCTTCCTCGCTTACCATGACCAACAGTAGTAGTACTAGGTCACTGTAATCACCATGACCAGTACCTCAAGTCACCGTAACCCGGCCTCTGTTTTGAACCATGAACATACTGAGGTGACTGTACTACGCTATATTATCATGGTCGACTTGCGCCATTATCACTGCCATCATTTGGAGTCTGGTAGATCAATGGTCGGATCCTGGTGCACTGTTAACCCTGGCCTGGGGTACCACATACGATATTGATATATCTAAGTCAATTAACTTTTTGTTTTATTTTGTTTTAGTATTTATATTTTGTTGTTGCCATGGATAGAAGAAATACTTACAGCCATACAACTTATACAACATTTATATAACATTATGACAAAGACGATTGGATGTACTGTACCACACCGAACCTAAGCATTGAGATACTTAGTGGCTGTCCTTTTTTTTTTTTTTTTTTTTTTAATAGCTTTCCTCTTTTTATTCGGAGTTGTATTCATTTTATTATTTGCAGTTGCTGTCCTATTTTTGTTAATGATATTGTTTTAAACTGCTATATATTTGGATTTGTGTTTATTTGGTATAGGCTTTAGCCTAATGTTTTCCTTTTTTACAGGAGGAGGAGGAGGAGGAGGAGGATACATGACGAAGAAGAGGAAGAGTACAAAGGAGAAACAAAGGGAAAAGAAGGGAGAGGACGAAAAGGAAGAAACGAACAGCTAAAAACATGATATTAGGAGAAATGCCACGTATAATAAATGTATGCTATATAAATAAATGGATAATCAATAGTCTGTTCATTGTGACACCCTACCTAGTCCCTTGTAAATCAGGATGGGCTGGAGCAAATGGGCTGTAGAGGTCCACACCTATTTATTGAGCATAATTATCAGCTCCATTGTGCGGGTAGTTGGTCTATGTGAGAGAGTTGAGAGATACATAGATAAATTTACACTTAGATATATAGATAGATAAATAGATAGATTGATAGAGAGAGAGAGAGAGAGTAATGAGTAGTTTGTGAGATAGATAGATAAATACATGCGTATATAGATAGATAGACAGAAAGATAGATAGTGAGAGAGAGAGTAATTAGTTTGAGATAGATTGATAGATAGATAAATAGATAGATAGATAATGAGAGAGAGAGAGAGAGAATAATGAGTAGTTTGGGATTTCTAGACTCACCATTAACACTGTCTGATCTGACGTATTAGGGTTTTTTATGATAGTTTGTCGTCATATTATTGTGGATTGAGGAATTTGAGGGTATTATAAGGGTAAAGACAGCCTTTTGCCGACTTGCGACTTTCGTTCTATAAGGAAGTTGGAACCTTATACATCGATATTAAACAGAAACACAATAATAACATAAGTTTTTGACGGATGGAAAGTAAGTTGAATTGGGTTTTATGTATTTATATATGCACTTTCACCGTATTATAGCTGGTAATTCTGCTAAATATCGATGTCTACTACTCTACTCCAACTTCCTTATAGAACGAAACTCGCAAGTGGTCAATTAACCCTCTAATTTCCATATACCTTCCCTAATCTGAATAATATCGTGTGATAATAGCCAGAAAACGGAAAAGATATGCGTAATCTGATCTTGAAAGGGCTAACTCATTAACTCTTGATACGGATATTTTGCTCCTAGGTTGAATAAAATCGCCTGCCGGTATCATAATAGAACACAGAACTAAGTAGACATCAAACAATTATACATTAAATTGAATAATCAGAAACTAATTATAGTAGAAAGCCCGAGCACAGACTAAAATATAATCAATTAAATCCTCGCAAAGAGGCTCTCAGTGTTGCCAGACGGTGAAAATTTAACGCTGCATAGGTACATTTAATTACAAGCATTACAAGATTAAACAATGATCTATGAATCAGTCAAAAACTAACAAGAAAAACAAAACACGCGCGAACTAGACGAATAAACAGTTAATTTTCGGCGTAAAAGGGGATATTTTGACGTGGAAACTTAGAAAATGTCGACACTCGGATCTGGCACCACTGCTCTCTCTCCCTGCCCTGTACGGACCAAAACAGACAACCCCGTGTTCTCACCAGTGTTCAATAATTCGTTATTTATGCTCGTAATACAGTGCCAGTTGCTATAGACTTGCGTGTGCGTGTAACTGAATCTCGTGTGCCATTGTTGAAGCTACCGTGGAAGCGGAAATAAGAAGAGAAAGGCGAGAACTGAGTGGATTTATTGTGGGCCTGCTAGAAGCTATGCAGATGATGCAGGTTTTGTGGTAAGCACTGCATATTTTTGGGGTAATTATAGGGAATAGGCTCGCACCTTTATTTAATATAGTTGTTTCACAAGATAGTTTCGGGGCAGTGAGGCCAATTTCAAAATGTTTGCTCCTGACGTTAGGTCTATAGGCGAGTTAGTGTCGCTATTGTTACTGCATAAGTGGGTATGCAGTTGCGGATTTCAGAGTACATTGTATGTGTGCAGGTGCGGTACTTGGAGCTTTGTGGGTGTACGCAATTGACCACTTGCGATTTTCGTTCTTTAAGGAAGTTGGAGTTGTAGACATCGATAATTAACAGAATTACCAGCTAAAATAAAGTAGTACATTCATCAAAACATAAAACCAAATTCCGCATAATTTCTATCCATCAGAAACCTACATAATTAACATATTTGTGTTTATTATCGATGTTTACAGGCCGAACTTCCTTATACCCTGAAACTCGCAAGTGGTCAATTGTTCCTCAAATTAGCTCTACCTACTGTTCGATTAGTGCTCATTTCCTGGGGTAATTAGTGTTCTCTCTCTCACTCTCTCTCTCTTTTTCTCTCTCCACTAACAAAACTTACTTGCCTATGACATCTACTACTATAGTCATACCTCATAGTCGTAGGCTCAAACACCTACAAGTTCAAGTCCTAGAGTATGTGCTTAAGGGGAGGCAGACCGTTTTTCTGGACCCCCTTCTCCCTAATGTTTAGCCCCACTAGTTTTGAGATTATAAGACGTTTGGCCCATTAGTTTGGCGATTTTAACACCTTTCGTCCCATTTCGTTGTCAATTTTAAGACCTTTCGTGCCCTTTAGGTGTCGATTATTTCCTGGCGAGCGATAGCGAGCCTGCAATTTTAAGAGGAACCGGCCTTTGGCCGGAACATCTTTCTACCGAAAAATTAAAAAAAATATCTTGAAGGGGGATCTAGGGGGTGTTTTTCTAAGCTTGATGGAGGTCTAGGGAGCAAACTAAAAAAATATATGAATACATTAATTAATAGACCAAACAAACGGTCAGTCTCCCCTTAAATGCAAAATGTGTCAGTTGCGATGTGTGCTGGGTGTATAAAGCCGGTATCACACGAGAGCTTTTATAGTCAACATTCGATGATCAACATTTTTCTGGCAACATTTATGGAGTATTTTGCACTGGTATCGGAAACTAGACTGTTGATAGATGAATTTAGGTGACCGAAATATTCTAAATTTTGACCTCATAAGCTGCCAGACCAGTGTTAAGTCTAAATGTAGAGTGAAACAGTGCTCGTGTGATGCCGGCTTAAATGTCCTCGGTGGCCAATGTAAAGGCGGTATCACACGAACGTTTTTTCCCTCAACACTGGTCTGGCAGCTTATGAGGTCAACATTTAATATATTTCGGTCACCTAAAATCATCTACCAACAGTCTAGTTTCCGATACCAGTGCACAATATTCCAGAAATGTTGCCAGAAATGTTTTGATTATCGAATGTTGACTATACAAGCTCTCGTGTGATACCGGCTTAAGGGGAGACTGGCCGTTTGTTTGGTCTATTAATTAATGTATTCATATATTTATTTAGTTTCCTCCCTAGACCTCCATCAAGCTTAAAAAAACACCCGCTAGACCCCCCTTAATAAGATAAATTTTTACATTTTTCGGTAGAAAAATGTCCCGGCCGAAATTGCAGGCTCGCTATCGCTCGCCAGACATAAATCTACACCTAAATGGCACGAAAGGTCTTAAAATTGACAACGAAATGGGGCGAAAGGTGTTAAAATGGGCCGAACGTCTTCTAAACTCAAAACTAATGGGGCTAAACATTAGGGAGAAGGGGGTCCAGAAAAACGGTCTTCCTCCCCTTAACTCTGGCATTGCGATAATGGCCTTGAACACATTTGACCAACTTCCAGACGAATTAGATAAGCTTTTGAAATATTTTGCGTAGTCAAAATATATAAAATAATGGCCTAAGTTAATCCATGTTTCTTCTAATAAGTAAACGATACCCAACTTTATTTCTAAAGTGCTTGGAATGCTAATGACAAATTATTTTACATTTGAAATACTATTGAGATTGGTGTCTTACACCTCGAAAATACATGAATATTCTTTCCTCTCACTTAAACATTAGGCTACCATAGCGCGGTGGGAATATGAACATGATTAGATTAATATCCAGTATTCGAGAATGGATAATAAGTCGTAGGCGTGTGCATAAACCTTTAACCGTCTTGGTGGTGTAATGGTTAAGGTGTCTAAAAATCTGTGTGTGATAACCCGGGTTCGAATCCTGGTGGATCACATATATGCTTTCATTAATTTCATTGGAGGTGTTTGGTGTTGTGGTGAAATTAATACAAAATAGATTCATATAATATATGAAGGTCCAAGGTAGGTAGAATGCAACATTAGACAAACAGCACAGAACCAACCTCTAGTCTTCTCATACTTACACATTCTCTAAAGAAGAATATGGGAAGATTTTAAGGCGGGATGGCCCGGTTTTCTGGACCACTTTCTCCCTCATGTTTAGCCCCATTAGTTTTCAGATGTTAAGATGTTTGCCCCATTAGTTAGTCGATTTAAAGACCTTTCGCCCATTTCTTCGTCAATATTTAGACCTTTCGTGCTACTTAGGTGTCGATTTATTCCCTGGCGAACGATAGTGAGCCTGTAATGTGGGAAGAAGCGGCCTTCGGCCGTGACATTTTTCTACCGAAAAATGTACAAATTAATCTAGAAGGGGTATCTAATGGATGTTTTTGTGTGTTTTTTTTTTTAATTTGATGGAGGTCTAGGGAGGAAACTAGAAAAATAATGAGTACATGCAAAAATTGACCAAAAAGTGAACCATCCCCCCTTAAATATAATAGAATACAATCCAATTCTGCGGCGCCGTATAAATGGTTATGTACGGTACGACAATATATTATTATGTTCCTTCCAACAACCAACCATACTCCTAAAATCGATTAATGAAATTTACAAACACATGTGTAGGAGATTTCGGCTGATTTTCTCTTGCTATATGTCATGCTAATGCGGTAACTATAGAAGCTAGCAAAATTTAACGATGCTCATTGGAAAATTCATGTTCCAATATCACCATGGAATCTTAGCTGTCAGTGTACATCTACAACCTTGACAATGGTTTGTGTGTCTGTGTGTGTGTGTGTGTGTAATGTGTGTGTGTGTGTGTGTGTGTGTGTGTGTGTGTGTGTGTGTGTGTGTGTAGGGGGGGGGGGGTGAAGTTTGCACGAGCAATTGATACGACTGACCGAGACAGCTGGACAGTTGTGTGTTATCAGGCAGCAACCATTTCCCAGCCACCACCAATTGACCACTTGCGAGTTTCGTTCTATAAGGAAGTTGGAGCTGTAGACATCGATATTTAGTAGAATTACCAGCTAAAAATACGGTCGTAGAACATTCATAAATACATAAAACCCAATTCAACATTTCTTTTATCCATCAAAAACCTACATTATTATTGTATTTATGTTTAATATCTGTGTGTACGTCACCAGCTTCCTTATAGACCGAAACTCGCAAGTGGTCAATTATTCTGAAGCTGCAGGAAAAAAATAAAAAAATAAAATAATAATAATAATAATAATAATAATAATAATAATAATAAACTAGAATGAAATAGAAAATAAAAATAACTAAATAGGAAAAATGGGGATTGGGCCTGAGCATATAGATAGATAGATAGGAATTATTATTGGCTAGGGCGAGGGACCTGATTGGTGATGGAGATAATATAATAATTATTGACTAATGCGGAAGATTTCAAATATGAAATATATGGAAAAAATTACATACGTTAATTGTGAGATGGACCTAGGAGTGGTTATGGCCTCGGGCCGCCTCAGAGCTCAAATTGTGAGATGGACCTAGGAGTGGTTATGGCCTCAGAGCTCAAATTGTGAGATGGACCTAGGAGTGGTTATGGCCTCAGAGCTCAAATTCAGAAAGCATTTTTCAGAAGAAGAAATAATAAACAGTGCAAATAGAATGGTGAGTTTAATAAGAAAAACTGTTGTAAGTAATATTTTCACTTTACTGTTTAAATTAAGGGGGAATGGGCCGGTTTTCTGGACCATTTTCTCCCTCATGTTTAGCCCCATTAGTTTTCAGATGTTAAGATGTTTGCCCCATTAGTTAGACGATTTTAAGACCTTTCGCCCCATTTCTTCGTCAATATTTAGACCTTTCGTGCTACTTAGGTGTCGATTTTTCCCCTGGCGAACGATAGTGAGCCTGTAATGTTGGAAGAATCGGTCTTCGGCCGAGACATTTTTCTACCGAAACATGTACAAATTAATCTAGAAAGGGGATCTAATGGATGTTTTTTTTTTTTTTTTTGATGGAGGTCTAGGGAGGAAACTAGAAAAATAATGAATACATGCAAAAATCGCCCAAAAAGTGAACCATCCCCCCTTAAAGGATGGAGACATTCTTGTAGAAATTCAAATACAAAGTATATATTGTATAGATATAGTTGCTTCTGATATCCAGTAAACAAAATGTGTGTATGAATAAGCTTATGAATGATACGGGCCTTAAAGGGGCGGTTTTTAGTTTGTTCCCTAGACTTCCATCAAGCTTAAAATTACAACCCCTAGACCCTCTTTCAAGATAAATTTGTACATTTTTCGGTAGAATAATGTCCTAGCTGAAGGCATCTTAAACTACTGGCTCGCTATCGCTCACCAGGAATAAATCGACACCTAAATGGCACGAAAGGTCTTAAAATTGACAGAATTGGGCAAATGTGCTTAATTAAAATCGTCAAAAGCAATGGGACTAAATATGATGGAGAAAGGGGTCCAGCAAAAAATCCCTCAAGTGGAAATCTCCCCTTAAATCCGAGGCCGAACAAAGTCGTCTAATAGTTGTCAGATTATAATGAAAAGGACGTCACCGGCACTGACTGGGTTAACCCCTTGCGTACCGGCGACGTCCTTTCACTTTTATTATAGCTATATATATATATATATTGTTTTATGCAGTTTAAGAAGGATCTGTGGTAGTAAAATACCTAAGTTAGATAGTTCGAAATCTGTGAATTGGTGGAAGCCCTTTTTCGGTAAACTGATTTTGTGCAGTTTAAGAAGGACCTGTGGTAGTAAAAACGATTAACCCAAGAACGGCGAGCGTCTTCATATGAGTCTGAACCCTACGAGGGCGAACGTCCTCATATGAGCCATGGCTTTAAAAAAAACTTTCAAAACATCCCACTGGCACTCAAAACAAAGAAATGTGTGATTAAGTGAGACAATTCCCCTCTATACCTCCTATCACTCCTCTACATGTTTCCTCCCTCCCCCCCTCCAATTATCACCTATTTTGCCTCTTATTCCCTTGTTTATTGTTTTATTTTCCGCGGCAATATCTCCCACCCGGTTTCAAGGTCATCTGGGATGCATATAGAGATCGTGGCAAGAGAGAGACTTCACTAGCGAAACATCAGTCTTGCTTCAGGCCTCGAGAGGGGAAAGTGTATGGCTCGCGCGCCTCTCACCTCATGACTGTATGGTAGGCAATAATTTGTCTTTTCACCCCACAAATACTATTCCCACTTGTTTTATTGTTGTTAGATGTTAATATCTTCATATTAAACGTAAAATAGGTGCTTATGAATAAGTAAAAACGATGTTTATCGTAAAATGACGAAATTCGTCGGGATTTACCCACAATACGTCCAGCGGGACGTTTTAAATACCATAGGCTCGCCCCACTCAGGTTAAATGAGATAGTTCAAAGCCTGTTAATTGCTGGAGTCCCTTTATAAACTGAATAATGGTAATTGTGCAATCATAATTTGTCTATCTTTAATAGTTATAGAGTAATGCGGAAAATAAGTAATTCATGCATTATGCAATATATATTATATTTGTTTAACCCTTTAGCGGGCGAGTGTTAAATACTCACAGCCGGGATCGAACCTCCGACATTCAGAAGCTTTTAATCCACTACACCACGGCGTGATAAAGGAATTTTAACCTTATTATATTATATTTGTTATATTGTTTTGTTCTGAGGTATATAGCTATGAATTTGAGATGTACACATAGCTCATTAGAATAATCTCCTAATCTTGGTTGTAAACTCAGAGTCCGTAAAGAAGTTTGAGAAAAGGTTGAGTAGAGCATGGAGAAGACAAGAACCACAAATTAATCATAACAAAATAATACAGAACAACTACCTCGATCATCAAAACGACCCATCGATAGTATCAGTTGTTGTGAGAGCGATTTAGAGCTGAAGGCGCAGGCTGCTTATCCTCTTCCAGGGATCTTCTGGAAGTACCTTTAGTGATGGATAGGATGCTAGGGAGGTATGCTCATAGGGTTGCATCTTCTCAGGGATTCTTTAAATATCACCCCTAATCCTTCGGTATGCTAGAGTAGGTAAACCCATTTTCCGCAGCCTTTCCTCGCAACTCAAGTTTTTAAATTCCGGAATAAATTTGGTTGTCCTACGCTGTACATTCTCTACTGCATCAATATCCTTTATCAGGAATGGACACCATACCTGATTTGCATATTCTAAATGCGGCCAACATCTGATCTAGCAATTCTCATCTGCTTATATACACTTTTCAGAATGAATTCACAGTGTGACGCTTCTGCATAGTAGCCACGTGCGGGCATGCGCGCGCGTCGGCTGCCCAGCCGTTTAGAAACTGGCTGGTGGCAGCCGGCCGGCCGGATTTTCCTTAGTATATATCCTACGACAATGTAACTAATGTCTGGGATATTCTTATGTTGTTTCACAGCTTGTAGCTGCCCTTATTCTTAACCAACGCATCTTAGTATATTTTATTCTCGATAGTTGATTGTTTCATTATAATATATAAGATGTAAGTCTAGTGAGAGTGGGAGGAGACGAGCGGGAGAGAGAGACCGGCTGGGGGACGTTGCTTCGCGCGGAGAGTCTAGCTTGGGACGAGCCTGATGTTGCCATATGCATTTTATTGCAACGTTAGGCTTAGTTTCGACTCGCGCACGGGGTAGACGATTTTGACCCGGCAACTGTGTTGAGTGTTGCCAAGCATGGGATGTATTCTGCATGCCTAGGGCGGGGTCCAGACAGATGCAAGACTCAGAGCTCACCTCACTGTCGTACCCTTCGGACCCCCTTGATATCTATCCCTCTCAACCCCACTTAGAAACTTTCTCTCTTACTTTGTATACCTTCTTTCCACTACTTCACCAATCTATTTAATTATCCCATCCCCTTGATAGACCTTATATCTATTATTGTATTAACGACGAGCTCTCAGATAACTAGATAGGATTTTGGGCCTTATGCAGAGACGTAATTGTTAATGAGACCTAGGAAGCTTTTTTGTTGTCTCATATTTGGTGGTTTCATGCTTGCTAGTGTGTTCTTGTGTCAGGTTAGCAGGGGCTAGACCGGAGGGGAGGCTTTTTGCGATCCTTTAAGTAAAGTCTGCTGGTGCGAGTCCTGTGGACCCGCACGACTTTACTAGGATACCCGTGGGAGTCTGGGGGCATTTTCTTGTCTGTGTCCCTGTGTGTCTAGTGTTGTGTTGTGTGAGGGCCCTTGCCTAGTCCACTCAGCACTGCGCTAGCACGTCTTGCTTTTGTTTTAGGGTTGCCAGGAGAGAGTCAGATACTTGCGATCTGAGTCTCT
Source organism: Paralithodes platypus (assembly GCA_032716605.1). Taxonomy (NCBI): domain Eukaryota; kingdom Metazoa; phylum Arthropoda; class Malacostraca; order Decapoda; family Lithodidae; genus Paralithodes; species Paralithodes platypus. The sequence continues at coordinate 56,565,303 of CM064495.1, forward strand.
CAAGAGAGCACCCTTTCAATTAGAGTAATTTGGCGCACAGACTTGGGAACGTCCCTAGGCTAGAGCAGGTGGCTCAGCCCGGGTATCCGAAGCCTATATCCTTCCGGCTAGACCTCTGCCACCTGGCAGATTAACAGCTAGGGGTTTATTATTTCTGCATGCTTGTTATTGTGCCACAGTTTACCGTTTTTGTGAGCATTGTGAGTCAGGGTGTGGCTTAGAGACTCTGTCCGAGCAGGCTTGCCTGACTAAGAGTGAGAAGCACACCTGTATGTGGTTATGTTGCGAGTTGCTGCCTTTATTTAATTATACCTATGCCATTATACACTGTATGGCCTATCACTAGTATTTATTCCTGCTTATCAGTTAAGAGTTCTCTAAATCCGTAACGTATTTTCTTTGCTAAGCATCAGATCCTACAGTAGCCACATGCAGTTTAGAAACCAGCATCTTGTCTACCTGTACGATGTTTTGAGGACTGTTTGCTTTCACCTTCTTTCACGCAGGGGTGATTAGTTGTATTAATTAACGTAACGTTAAATGTACTTTCTTCTAGTTTGTTATTAAATTGTTTCTGCAATTTAATTCCGTTATCTATCTTTTCCTTGAAGCTTTAAGTCAACTTAATTGTGTGATCTTTTATATAGCCTGCTTGACTATCAGCAGTCTATAGTGTGTGCACCCTGTAACCGAGTCATAGGATACCTCGTTGTCCAGGCAGGACTCTTGACGGTTTAGGGTGGTTTGTTGCCTGGGTGTATAGATAAGGGTTGGATCTAGCGTTTTCCGTTGTTGCTTGTTGCCGCATACCTAGTCCAATAGAAAGAGCCCAGTGTTTATATATCCCAGGACGTAACAACAGTAACCATTTTTCTTACCATAATTTCATGTTATTTATGTCCTAGCTCTTGCATTTTATGACAGCCATTTTAATCTTTGATTGTATGGAATATCTTTGTATCATCTGCAAATAAATATATAAACCACTCATCACCTCTGTCCACTCTGATGTGTGTCCATTTACGATGACTCTCTGCCTCCTGTTCTTGAGAAAAACCCTTATACCAGGATTTTGTGTTTGATATTATAGTTCTCTAACTTTGCAAGCAGTCTTTTGTGAGGAACTCTATCAAATGACTTCATAAAATCAAACTATTTGATATCCACGGAGTCTCCATTTTCCAGTAGGCTATATCCATCCATTGGCCAATAACCTTAATGAGCTGTAAACCAGTAGAACGATCTGATAGAACACCAAGCTGCTTAGGGCTAAAAAGCTTGAGTTTTTTGCATTTGATCCATCGTCCATTATGTTTTATCTGATAAGGGATTCAAATATTTTTCATATGATGCTTATTGTTGCTGTTGTTGTCATAAGTTGCCTGGCCGAACAGCCCCGAGTCCCTCGGGAAGGCCATGGCCACGGTCAGGCTTTCCCACAGAGCTCTCAAGGAGTGTAGATTGTGTTGTTGGCGTCAGAGATTGTGTGAAATGCAATCTTCTATGATATGTCCAATGGTATGGGGTACGTGCTGTGTTACATCCCGGGCAGGTGTCGTCGACGGAGACATCCAGTCTCTTCTGATAGCTCAGAAGAGCTGGATGGTGCCCATATCTCAGCCTGGCTAGGTGTACTCTGGCCTCGCGAGGAAGGGAGGATTCAGAAGGATGGATTTCGGGAGGTCGTGCCTGCAGCTGCGTGTTAATTGTCGATGAGTGATTGGATGGAACGGCGAGAGATATGAGTATGGATGTACTTCTGGAGGCTGGTTTGGGGTTGGCAGGGAGGGAGAGAAGACAGTATTTGTGTGTGAAACCGTGTGCTGGGTGTTGTTTTGATATTTCTTGGCGTCTGTGGGTGTGTTGCCATGTAGTGTAGTGGGTGGTGTTGGTTTGTGGAGGCTGCAACCAGGAATTGAGTGCCCTCATTTCCAGATGGTCTTTGACTTTGAGGACTTTGGTTTCTTGATGCTTGTTAAATTGATCGGCCTATAGTTTCCTGGGTCAGCTCTAGCTATATTTCCCTTCTTGTAAATTGCAGTTATATTTGCAGTCTTCCAGTCTTCTGGTATCTCACCAGTGTTGAGGGAATATTCAAATTATATTTTCAACGGTGTAGCCATTTGGTCCATTCCTTCCTTGATTATACGTGGATGCAAACCATCAGGTGATTTATTTCTATGTATTTATTGTGCATCTCCAACAAGAATGATACATATTGGTAAGTAGCATACAATGCGGACAATCCATTATGGGCGATAAAATCGACAGCTTCAGATCCGGGCCTAAAAGAAATATGAATCAGAAGTTGTTCCTTTTCGTTCTGTGACGTGATTTTTGGAGCTCGAAACTGTGCTTCGAAAGAGTAGCTTATAGCCTATCATTAACCCTTAAGTGATGGTGATGGGCTGGTCTATCAGAGTGAGAGCTGAGCGATCACTGCCATACCCATAGCTTACTCTGACTGTTCCTTTTACTTATATATTTTCTAGATCTCAAGTGACGGCGTCTTTTCCGTGGATTGACCTCCCTACTGCCAACCTAGAGGTTGGCAGATTGGGAGCCAAAGCGTCACAGTTTTCCTTTGCCCCTCAACTTTCCCTTCATAATTGCTGAGGGACACAGGGCCTTGGGTTTCCCGGGCGTTTCCGCACCCTCCTCAGCTCCCTGCCTTGGAGTGGCTTCGGTCACCCGGGCTTTATTAGTGGTAAGCAAGGAGGGTTTTGTATGGCCGCTCGTTTATGGCCTTGGCCTTGCTCGGGACCTTGGGGCTGTTCGGCCAGACAGCCTGGGGAACAGCAACAAGAACAACAACAACAACCCTTAAGTGAAAGCCCCAACACTTTGGGGTACGTTGTTACTGAAGGTGTGTGTGTGGGTGTGCTCGCATGTATAATAATAATTGTGTGTGAGGGTGTTATCGTAGTACACCTCATATACTTTGTTTAAGTTACCCATTAAACTGTAGTGTTCTATGAAGTACAATAAATAAAGAAAACGTTTAAACCGCTAACTTTAATATAAACATCAATTTATTTTATTTTTTTTAATATATATCACTATTTTATAGTTATTTATAGTTATTAGTTTTGGGAAAAATATAATTGAAGAAATTTATAGTAAAAATAAGAAAAACAACAGCAAATTTAATATTATACCTAAGAAGCATAAAGGTTAAGCCTACATCACCGGCGTTCAAAAAGAGTCTTCATTCCTGTGCCTACAAGTGCAGTGATTAGACGCGTTATTCGTTCGCTCAAGCTTCTTTTCGTAATTAATCATATAACGTAATAGTTAGAAGCTTCTTTTCGTAGTTAATCATATAACGTAATAATTAACGATATATTACTACACATTTAATTGTTGAGCATAATGACCAACAAGGTTATGAATAAGGCAGTTCCCTGGCTGCGGGAGCTGAGGGCTACTGTATTGGATCTAGCTGCACTACACCGAAATGGCCACCTACTCAACGATATCACTTCAGAGGTAGTTTACACAGCGGGTCACAATGCTAAGATAGTCATGTCCATCACACCCCTCGCTGTCAACGATCAGGTCGACAATACATGCAGTCGTTCTGAAGCTGATGTTAGGTCACTTGGTCGCGCATTCCTCCACACTTGGAAGGTTTTGATGCAGAAGTCTTTGGTGTCCTGCTATCCTACTGGACTCCAGGAATTCTGCCAATGGATGGCCAACACTGCAGAGTACCAAGCGTGTGGCAGGCCTCATTTGGCTCACGTCCTAGCCTGTCTAGATTTCTTCATTGACCCTCCTGATAAACCATCTTCTCACAAGCGTATACTGCCGAATCAGCTTCCAAGCTGTACCTTTTCTTATAAACTGCTAAAACCACATCTGGTTTCTAAGCGTTTTCTTAGCTCTGGTGGCTCTTGTGAAACATTTCTGTTTAGGCACAAAGGTAAATATCTAGTATGCAAACTGGGTAAGAGAGTAGATCGTACAATGTTGCAGGCTTTCTGGCGTGAGGCTGTATTGCTAGATCATCTGCAGGGTGCTGGAGGCTCCCCAGTCTTGCATGCCAACTGCTGTGACCGCCCTTGTCTCTTCCTGTCTTGTGTGGAGGGCAAGACTCTACAGAGTGTATATAACCGTCTTACTGCTCGAGGGTTGGTAGAAGTGTTCTTGGCACTGGCACGCAGCTTACAGCAGGTACACGAAGCAGGGGTCCTACATAATGATATCAAATCAGACAATGTACTTGTCAAGATTGCTATGGATGATCTTGGCGAGGTTGAATCCGCCTTGATTGACTTTGGATTGGGGGCACTAGTAGATCAGGTTGAACGTACAAGAAACAATGATGTCACTAGATACATTAAGTATAAGTGGTACGCACCTGAATTGTTCTATAACAGAGGGGCATCTTTTGCTAGTGACATTTTTTCTCTTGGTATTATGTTTGAAAAACTGGTCGTGAAACAGATGAAGGCTGGACGACTGAGTGCTTGGCCGGAGGGACTTGAGGAACTTGTGGCTGACATGGTAGAGTACCAACAGGAGGACCGACCAACTATTACCGAAGTGATCACTAGGTTGACTACCATACTGCCTTCCCTCCTGTACCTTCAGCGGTCACTGGAAGGGTTCACCGACTCTGATGAGGAGTCAGATGAGGATTAGTCAGATGAGGATTATTCAGAAGAGGATGAGTCAGATGAGGATGAGTCGGATGGGGATGAGTCAGATGAGGATGAGGAATCAGATGAGGGTGAGGACGATTTAGATACGGTGAATTAGACACACTTTATAATTCTAATCATATTGTGCCACAACTCTTATAATTCTGTGTTTCTATAAGGTAAAGTGCCTCTCTGTAGGTGCATAAACTTTGGTGTGTTTATTTTTATTCTGACTTTCATTAGACGCTCGTATTCAAATTGGGAAGAGCCTCTGGTCACAACAAAGTTAAAAACTCTCAATTAACCTTTTTGTCACCCATAGGTCCTTCTTAAGTTGAAGAAAACCAACTAATGATAAACAGAATAAATTAAGCTATGATGTCAACTTACTAAAGGGGTTATGATAAGCTAAGAACATATTTGTACTGGAAAACTGCCTGCACAAAAAGCTGTTAGTCATTTTTGACAGAACACCATCTGGTGCAACGCTTTGGGGGTTATTATTATTGTGTTTAAATATTGATGGTTTTGATTTATTTTCCATTTTTGGGCAATATATTATAGTATAACTCCTAGACTAATGAGAAAATATAAACCCGCCTCCCTAGACCTCTTTCAAACTCAAAAAGGCCCCTTAGACCCACTTCAATCTAAATATGTATATTTTTTTCGGTAGACAAATGTCCGGTCAAAGGTTGGTTTCTCACAGATTACAGGCTTACTACACTGTAAACCTTGGAATACTTAATTGTAACAGAAATTTCACACATAAACATATAATTCCGCGACCCCATTCCACTATAGTGCGAACCTGTTCTACACTGTTGTTGTTTTTCAATATAGTTTCGCCCTCTTTCGTTCAATTTGCTTGAATTTCGTATTATCAACCTACTTAATTTTATTATATAATTTTATTCTTAGTAATCCTCGGATTCCTGTGATTATTTTATTTATTTTCGAGTTCCCACCCTTAATTATAGCTTTGTCTATGTCTACTAAGTTGTTAGTGATTTTATAACATTTGCTGTCTTTGTATTTGTAATGCCCTCGAAAATATCCCGCAACCCCAATAATGTACTACCCGAGTTGACGTCAGGTATAGTGTAAAATAGTCGTTGATGGGAAGTCCAATAAACTCATCACGTGAAACACCACGAGACTATCACCTGGTTCTTACAAATCGGACTAAGGTTACTATACTTTTGTACGTCCGTGGTAGTACAGTGGGTTAGCGCGCGGGCCTGGTTGACCTATGATGGTCATGGTCACTAACCAGGGTTCGAACCCCACCCAAGGCATCTCAAAACCTGTGGGTTTTTAGGAGGGTTAAACTCCCTTCAGAGGTTCGACCCCGCGCCAGGCCCCAGGAAAGTTTGACCCTAAGTGGGCCTGGGGAGTTTTCAGGACAGAAAAATTCCCTTCACACCCAGCATTTCAGTATTTGTCTTCTTTTTGCAAGTGAGTCTAGCTATCTAATGTCTTGTGACAGATGTAGTGTGTCTGAAATCAAATCTGGTCCATCTTGCAGCTCTGTTTTGCATCGCCTGGACCTCTATCTTATTTTTGAGCTTCCTTGAATTTCTCTCATGACTCCATTGATATATATAATGAACAACCATTGGGACATCACACACCCTTGCTTTAGCCCAACATGTGAATACTCCTCTTCTCTGTGGAACCTGGGCTATATAGATTTGAAGCTACTTGAATATGTAGGCCTACAGAGACGTTGGACTAAACGCATCAGGGGTAGGGAGAATTTGACCTATTCTGATAGACTGAAATCCCTTAATCTATACTTGGTTCAGGGAAGATTGCTCCGGCATTATCTGATCAAATATTGGCCAATCTTTCCTAGTAATTCCACTCTGTCCCCTGGTGACCTTTTTGCCCGCCCGTCTCACCCTAGTACCAGAGGCGTCCAATTCAAAATTGCTCATGCAAGATGTCACCTCGAGTTAAGGAAAAGATTCTTTAGTCATAGATGTGTACTGTCTCTCTGAAACTCCCTACCCTCAGCCCTCGTGGTGTCTATTACAACCCTGGCCTTATTTAAGACTGCTTTATATAATTATTTGGGTGATATTTTCCAGTACTACACTTGACATTTATAGCACTGAGACCAGCTAATACTAATCATAACTCTTTGTTGACATGTTCAGCGATGCCCTCCCCCTCCCCCTTCTGCCCTTCTTTTTCCTTTCCTTAATAGCTGCATATGATGCACTTCCAGAGCCCATACTTCCTTTTGTTATACCCTCTCTACTACCCTTTGTGGGCTGGCGCATCAGCAGTTTATGGCTTCCGTGATCCTCCTTCTCTAGTAGGCTAGGGCCGGGGAAACCCACCAGGTGAGTTGATCAGATGAGCTTGACCTGGGTTCGATCCCAGCCAAGGCAGACATATTTAGTGGGTGTGGTAGTACGTCCTCAGGTATTTCACACGCCCCTCCCCTCCCCTCCCTACCCTCCTTCCTTCCCTTCACCCCTGCCCCCTCCCGCCCCCCACTCCCTCCCTACCACCCCAGGTATTATAAAACTTTATAACGATGAAGGAGAAGTATTGTCAGATAAAAGGGCTGTAGAAGAATTAAATATGTTTTGGAGTGGTATATATAAAATGCATGACAATAACATCGATGAAGTTTGGAATGAGGATATACAGGTAAATAGGGAATATAGAAAATTAAAAGAGAAAGAAATGGAGGACAGGCAAGAAGGTAAATTATTTAAAATAGGGATGAATGTAAATGATGAACACAATTATAACATACAATCAGTCACAGTTAAAGAGGAGTTACGGGAACACATGGAAATGGCTTTAAGAGTTAATAAAAACATAAACTACATGGAGAAACCAAACATTACAGTGGGAGAATTAAAGGAAAATATAAAGAAATTAAAAAATAGAAAAGCAGCAGGCCTTGATGCAATGAAACCTGAGTTATATAAAGCATTGTCACAAAGTGATAAGTGCTTAGAAAAACTTGCAATGTGCTTTAATAATATTATGGACACAAATGTAATTCCAGAAGAGTGGAAGAAGTCAAAAACTGTTATGTTACCAAAAGTAAATAAACCAAAGGTAAATGAATTGAGGCCAATCGCTCTGACAGACATATCATATAAACTTTTCATGACGACAGCAATTAAAAATAAAATAGAGAACACATTAGGGAGAATGGAGAGGTAAGGGAGACACAGAGTGGGTTTACAAATAAGGGTAGAATCGAAAATAATCTTTTTATATTGAAATACTGTATAGATAAAATATTTAAACAAAAGAGGTCACTCATAGTAATCTCAATAGACTTTAAAAAGGCCTATGACTCAATCAGAAGGGAGAAACTGATAAAAGTATTAAAAGATTACAATATAAATTCAAATGTTATAGACATAGTAAGTAACATATATAAAGAAGATAGTACAATTATAAATAAGGGGCAAGTAAATGAGACAGAGATTAAGGTAACAAGCGGCATCAGACAAGGCTGTACGGGGTCCACAACATTATTTAAATTAATAACTTATGAGATAATTAAACAGTTAGAAAATAAAAGAGGGTTTGTAGATGAGTGTTTCAAAATAAATTCATTGTTTTATGCCGATGACGGGCTACTCTTGGCTCATACAATCCAGGAAGCAGAAAGAGTAATAGATAAATTAATAGAGATAGGGGGAGAGTGTGGCTTAAGTATAAATAAAGACAAAAGTAAAATCCTAATATTTAATATGAAAAACAAACCAAACAACATACGAGAAATAGAAGTGGTAAAACAAATTAAATATCTAGGAATACAAATTAATGATAATAAAAAATGTTTTAAAACCCAGAAAATAGAAGCTTTGGATAAAGCAAATAGAATGGCTAACCTTACATACCCGGTAATATCACAAAGTTGTAATAAGATACTTATTGGAAAAACATATTGGAAAAGTATTGTGATACCAGCAGTCCTGTATGGCTCGAATGTTATAGGTTTTTCAAAAACAGAAATAAATAAATTACAAAATATAGAGAATAGGGTTTTTAGACACATATTAGGGGCACCCAGATATGCCCAAAAGGTAACCTTAAGGGGTGAAATAGGAGCCTCATCAATGGAGGCAAGAATTATGGAAGGTAACATAAAATATCTTAAATATTTAGTAGGAGAGGAAAGTAATGACTTGCTAAGAAGAATCACAGAGGAAAAACTTAGAAATGGTAAAGATCCCTGGACTGCAGAAATTAGAAAGTATGTAGGGAATTTGAAGTTAGGAGAAGCAAATTTAGCAAATATTAAGAAGGACGACATTAGAAAAAGAGTTCTGGACTGGGATTCGGGAAGATGGCGAGAGGAGTTGGCAGAGAAGAGTAGCCTAGAAGTGTATAGGAGTTATAAAAAGGAGATTAAGAGCGAGGAAGATATTTATGACAACACACAGGCATCTATAATATTTTACAGATGTAGGACAAATAACTTAAATCTAAAAGATAGAAATAGGCATGTGGGAGGAGAGACACAATGCGATATGTGTAAGGAAGGAACGGAAGACCTAAAACATTTTCTACTACACTGTTCATTTTATAAAGCATGCAGAATAAAAGATCCAGGGTTCCAACAGCCTTATATTGAAAATGAAAATCAAGTCATCGGACATCTTTTATTTAACAAAGAAATAAGCGATAGAGTGAAACAGACAATCTATCAAATGTGGAGAGTACGAGAGAAAAAATTGAAAGAACTGAAATAAGAAGACTGAAGAGAGAAGAAACAAGAATGAAGGAAGACGAGAGAAGAAACAAGACTGAAGAGAGAAGAAAGAAGATTTCAGAAAAAGGGATGAAAAATGAGATATATTTATTTTTAAACAAATGAGCACGTCACAAAGTCACAAAAAGAAAAATAACAAAACCTCTTAGGGAAGTGCCGACGTTAAGGCTAAACTTCCCGAATTCCAACTGAACTGAACTGTTCACTGTCTACAAAAAAACCTGCAAAGGCTGCAAGTGCAAGACTTAAAATGTAAACACGCATTTTCAAAATGGCAGATGGTGAGGTAGTGGAGGATTTTTACGGTGTGTATCTTTTATTCTGCACCAATCCTAAATACCGTGGTCGTACATATATAGGTTTCACTGTAGACCCCAACAGGCGTATTAAACAACATAACCGGGGAGTGAAGGCTGGGGGAGCGTACAAGACCAGTAATAGAGGACCATGGTAAGTTTGGTAAATTTCTATAATTGCACCTATAGCCTACGAGCTAAAAAATATATTATTGTATTTAACAGGAAGGTACAACGAGGTAAGTGATGTGGTATAGGTGGCAATATGCGGAAATGGATTATAAGGGCATTCCACCCCGGTACCCCTCTGACAAAAGTCTATCAATCTAGATGAGACACATGTTTTAGAGAGACATTAGCCTAACCTAACAACCTTACCTAACCTAACCTAGTATTATGGGTGGGGGCTGCCGCCCCCACACCCCCGCTGGTTGGGTAAAACTGTAGAAATCCAGTTGGGGTGGTGAATAACCATAGATTTTCGTAAGGGGGTCAGAGGGGGCAGAATGCCCTTATAATCCATTTCCGCATATTGCCACCTATACCACATCACTTACCTCGTCGTACCTTCCTGTTAAATATAATAATAATTTGTTTAGCTCGTATAGGTGCAATTATAGCCTAGAATAATACCGTAAGTTTTGTTGGTTTAATGTTATTTTAATACCACAAATTTTGTTGATATATTTCAAGATAAATAATGAATCTATATGCTCTAAAGATCATAAGAAAATTTGTTTTAACCCTCGGCAAAACCTAATAAAAAAGTATGGTACTAACATTTCTGTTTCGTACCAAGGTTGTCAATACGGTACTTTCAGTCATCGATAGCTCTAAAGATCATATGAAAATGTGTTAAACCCTCGGAAAAAACTAATATAAAAGTATGGTACTAAAATTTAATTTTCGTAACAAGGTTGTTAGGCTAATACGGTACTTTCCCGTTATCAATGTACAATCAAGCTGAAGATTGCAGAGTAAACACCATAGACTTCATCGACTTTTCTTTCACCTTCGTATAATCAGGGTGTCAAACGACGCTGTTTTTTTGAGTGATAACGCAAATGAGCTTTTTGTATAATGATAACAGAAACTCTCTCAACCCTTTTTTTTTTTTTTTTAAACAAAAAAGGTAAATTGACACAATTTTGGTCTCCATATTTCCATCTTGATTGCTTTTAGATTGCAAGAAATGCTGTTTTAGACACCTAAATTCTCAAAAAAAATCCGGGGGGGCATGCCCCCGGACCCCCCTAGACCTCGCGCCTTCGCCACTCTGTCGCGCTATAATGATAACAAAATAATAAACCATAATGATAACACAAATCATATTTTGTGGATTGACACCCTGCGTATAATCGACCACCAAATTTTTTTTTTTTTTTTTTTAAGGGATTAGTACTCAACCAGCGGGGGTGTGGGGGCAGCAGCCCCCACCCATAATACTAGGTTAGGTTAGGTAAGGTTGTTAGGTTAGGCTAATGTCTTTTCAAATCACTATCGGGGAGCGAGCGTGTCTCAACATCGATTGAGAGGCCTAATGGGGAAAATAGGTTTTCCCGAGATTTCTAATTAATTACAAACACTATATATTGATGCAAATTACCAATTTAGTTTATAAAAAACATTCGGAAAATTTGGGGTAGGTCTAGGCCTATTAAAATAAAAAAAATCCGTTTTGTTTGAAAAAAACAGCCTAGGCCTCTGCTGATTTTACTAGGCTAGGCCTAGGCCTATTTGGGATTTTTTTTATTTTAATAGCCTACCACAAATTTTCCGAGTGTTTTTTATAAAAAAAAAAATGGGCAAGAATGTAGTTACCGGGTATACCGCCCACCTTGTTTACACTAGGCCTATGCGGATGCCTTTGGATATAAAAATACATTAGCCTAACCAAACAACCTAACCTAACCTAACCTAGTATTCATGCAGTAGCCTAATGACAGGGGGCAAATAGCAGAAAATATAGCGTCGAAATAGACGGGAACGTAAGTGCGAGCGCACAACATGACAACCGTAGGATACACCCGGAAACTACATCCTTCCCAAAAAATGTTCATTTGCATCAATACATAGGCCCTAGTGTTTGTAATTAATTAGAAATCTCGGAAAAACCTATGTTCCCCATTAGGCCTATCGATTGATGTTGAGACGCCCCCCGCCGATAGTGATTTGAAAAGACATTCTGTTTTCACTCATAATTTTGTGGTAAAAGATCTTTTGGTACAAGTACCGAATAGAAATTAAAAACCAAACACAAATAGGCCTAGGCAGGCTAGGCTAGGTCTTTATAATAGGCTATTAGCAAACTTTTTTTTTTTGCCTGGAATAGTGAAAAGTAGATAGCCTAAGTAAACTCATTGGTGCAGTGGTGGAGTAGTATCAAAGTACAAATTAACTAATTGGCATTATCTTCATGACTTCATTAGTTGTTCACTAAATTGGAGATGTACGGTAATGAATTATTAAACAAAAATTGCAAAATGGGTGAATTCGGACAGGGGAAAAAATAGGCTATGCTATTTTTGCATTGAATCAGTACCAGCATGTGATGTAGATATTACTATAAGAAAATGAGCCACAAACTGAAAGAAGAGATTCAAGAGAAGCAGAACAGGTACCGGTAGCATAAACTGCTGTAAAATAGAGAGGCGCTTGGTACTACGGTAGAGTGCTTATTATTATTTTACAGTGTATATATACCGGTGTACTGTACTGTATATATATATTTTGTATTTTTTATTTTTTTTATTTTTTTTTTTTTTTAGGCCTAAACCAAAATGTATTTATTTGTCGTTTATATTTCCAGGGCGATGGTTCTTATAGTACATGGATTTCCCAATGACATCTCTGCTCTTCGTGTAAGTCTGTCTTCAAGTTTTATATTTATTTATTATAATATTTTTGGTGTAAATAGTGTGTAGCTTAGCCTACACACCTTTTTTAGTTTATAGAAAACATAGTGGCACTGAACAATTAACTCTTCATACAAGTTAATGCTGTACCGGGTCGTTTGAAATAGTTTGATTAATTTTAAGTATATGTTTGTACTGTAGAGTAATTGAATGAATCATAGAAATTTTAATTGTTCATGAAATAGCATGGTCATTGGTTAGCTCTTTTCTTTTTAACACATCCCCACTTGATGGCCGCCCTGACGGGCAAATAAAATCTTCACCACGCACACCGGATGACTGCTTGAGCTTCTGGAGCCTTTACAGGGCTATAAAACCACTTAAAATTATGCTAGAGAAAGTTAGAAAATTTAGTTGTCATGGCGGGCGGGCGAAACGCACAAGAATAAGTACACACAGTCAATCAGTCAGCTGGATCATGCTTTCGTCACAGTCACAAGTAAGCAGTCGATGATTTTCTGCAGTCCGAATTGGTGCATAAAAGCAGTGGACAGTGACTTAAGAATGGTTACAATGGTGAAATAAATACAAATCAATACAATCCATAATAATCCATGATTAGAGCTTAGAGAGAATTAATTAATTTCTTGGGAGGGAACCTAAATGGGCATGTTGTTAGAAGTACAGATGGATACGAAGGAGTGTATGGTGGATATAGATAAGGCACTAGAATACCCGAAGGTGAAAGACTTCTAGAGTTTTGTGAAGCCCTTGACATAATAGTTTATAATACAGTGTTTAGGAAGAGGAAGAGCCATCTGATCACTTATGAATCTGGTGGGAACAACAGGCAAATTGACCACCGTACATCCTAGTTAGGAATGAATGATTGGAACTTGATTAGAAACGTTAAGGTTTTTCCGGGAGAAGAATGCATTACTCAACAAATGTTATCAGTACCGTATGCGACATGAGGAAGAATAGAAGACCTGAGAGAAAGATACTGTAGTGTATGTGCCAAAGAGAACAGTATGGTTGCTGGATAAATCAGAATATAAAGATAGATTTTATGAAGAAATGTTAAATGAGGATAGTAAAGCATGAAACAGCATAGAAAATGTCCATAATAGGCGGGAGTTCCTAAAGCGTAGCTTACTGGATACTACAGACAAAGTCTGTGGTATGACGAGAGGACCCCCCCCCCCGGAAACAGAGTATCCTGGTGGTGGAATAATGAAGTCGAAGATGCCAACAGAGAGAAAAGAAGACTCTTTAAGGTATGGAAGAAGGGAGGGAGTAGGGACAAGTTCTTAGTGGATAGGGCCAGGGCTAGAAGGGAGGTTAATAGAGCCAGGAATGCTATACAAAAACCTTCTCTCAGATATGGTGAATAATTCAGGAAATATAAATGCCATAGATGAGAAATGCAATAAGGATGTGGCAGTTGAGCAATACAGTATACTGTATAAAAAATGACCACGGAGTGGTGGTACATACTGAGGACGAAATCAGGAAAGCATGGAGGGAGCACTATGACCGCCAGTTAAATGTGGAGTTTGAATGTGATAGGGAACACCTGAGCGCTGTGGAGCCAATGCAGGTAAGTACCGTAATTTGAAATTAAGAACGGTAAAAAAAACTGACAAGTGAGGCAGCTCTGAATGCCCTAGGGCTGCTTAGAGCGCCACCAATAGGACGTGAGACCGGAACCGCACATCTTGTGGAGCACTCGGTCTTTATATTTATATATGTACTATGTAATATAATAATTCTTGGACTGTTGCATGCTTGTGGAATATATAATGCAAACTATTGAGTGGCCAGTTAAGGTGATGTCAGTACTGTACTGTAATTTTTCCAAGCTGATTTTGAGTCACCCTACTCAAGTTAATACTGTGGAGTTATTAGGATTTTCAATTAGCATAGGCAAATGAATGGCTTTGAATTAAATAAACATAAGCAATAAGACATATGGCCATATGGAACGTATGGAAAGCGAGAGAATGACTAAGAGGGTGTACGAGAGCGAGGTGGAGGGACAGAGGGGGTGAGGTAGACCGAATATGAGGTGGAAGGATGGAGTGAGGAAGTACATGAACGAAGGCGGTGCTGGTTGGGGGGAGGGGCGTCGACTGACTGGGAACAGAGGTGCATGGGAGCGGTTCGTTCGTGGCCACCCCTTCGGGGATCACGGCGTCAGGCAATAGATAGATAGATAGATAGAATAGGACTCTATGAAAGGATATCAAATTCAGATGAATTTTGGAAAAAATTATGAATTTTTTGTTTCCCGTCTATCATAATTATTTGTATGCAGCTTTAGTTTATATACCAGTTCTTTTCCGGTGCACGTATAACTCCAATGAACCTGATACTAAGCCAACAATTGTAAGTACTGTACTGTGTGCAACATTTCTTCAATTTACTACAACTGTATACTGTAGTCTCAAAAATACTACAAGAAAAAATATGTAAGCTATTAAAAACATTAAAACATCATCTTGTTTAGCAGGCGATTCAGAAATACCTGTATAAATGTATGAGAAGTCAGAAAAATACTGGATTTTTTTTTTTTTCCCAACCCAACATTTTTTTTTTTTTTTTTTTTATATCACTATACTAATGTTAGTATAGTTTAAATAATATAATAGAACAATTTTGTTTTTTAAATATGAAACGCTATGAATTGTACAGTATGTCAATACTATTTTATCACTGTGGAATTTATCAGTTTGAGTGGGCATGGCAGCACCCGGAGCGCAGTCGTCGTCTACGGGAGGTGGGCAAGAAGAAGGCCCGAGAGCAGCGCTACGATTTCAGCCTGCGGGTTCTGAGTCACATGCTGCGGACCCGACCCTGGAGCCGCCTCCCTTTGACTGTGCGATGGCTGCAACAACAGTATTTTAAGGATTTTCCTGTGAGTTTTCAGTTTTTTTTTGTACTCTTTTACTACATAGATGCCTTTCTTATGTGTAATAAAATAATCTGATATGAGTCAGAATACAAGGGAGCTGAGAAACATTGTCTTGAGGGAATGAATTACTTGAAATAGTTTATGCATGAGTCTAATCTAATATTAGCCAGGATAAAATTATATACAGTCAGCTATCGTATAACGCGGTAATATGGTACGGTACCCAGAAAGCACCATGTAATAAAAAAATAAAAAAAACGCATTATAGAAACCATACAGTATGTTTACATGTTACTGTATATGGTTTCTAGTGTCCCAAGCCACCCCAAATTTTGCCATTTTCTACATAACACAGACTTTATAACATACAAATACTGCAATGAGTATTTAATAACACTTACCTACCTACTAAAGACTTAATACCCCCAGGGGGTAAGGGGGCCTTTATCTAATGGTGGAGGAAAAAAAGAATATGCCTCACGCATCCTACTGCGTGTCGTACAAGGCGACTAATAGGGGGGATGGCGATAGACTTGTGGACCAACAGCCATTACTATGCAATAAAGTCTTTATCTAAGCACTGTCTTGGTATGGCACTGCCGAGGCTGGTGGGGTGCGGATAGGTGCCACAGGGGACTGAGTCTTACCTGGGTGCTGTTTGGCACCACACCTGTGTCGGCAATAGTGTTTGCATGTTGGAGCAGTGTTGGGGCAGGACTTTATTGTTCTATAGTCCAATTGCCTAATATACAGTAGAGTCTTGTTAGGGTGCTGTCTTTTTGTAACACTGTTAAGGCTGGTGTGGTTGCAGATACTACTGACTCTGTTGAGTCTTGCTGAGGCACGGTTAGCACTATACCAACATCAGCCACAGTGATGACTTGGTGGGGCAGTGCTGTGGCGGAACTTTATTGTACTACAGTACACTCCAACTACTGAAAGGCAACCCCGTCTGAGCCGTTACAATGTATCGTAATGGAAAAATTACATTAAACCATTGTATGTAATACTGTACTGTATTCCTCACCTTGAATTTAGGATGTTGTGAGCTTGCTTGGGGGTGGGGTGGTATTGTTCCGAGGCTGGGCAGGACTACTACTGGTCCTCGGCACAGCTCCTGCTGTGAGAATCCTGATTCTGAAGACGAAGCTGAGTCCTGTGCCTGTTGAGTAGCCTGAATGAGTCCCGCGTTCCTCTCCTGTCACTCTTCTGCCTCCGCCATAAACCCCACAAAGGCATCATCACGTCCTTGTTGTTGTTGTTGTTCCCCAAGCTGCCTGGCCGAACAGCCCCAAGGCCCCGAGCAAGGCCATAACCAAGCGCCCCAACAGAACCCTCCCTGCCGACCACAATAAAGCCTGGGTGACCGAAGCCACTCCATGGCGGGGAGCTGAGGAGGGTGCGGAAACGCCCAGGAAACCAAAGCCCAACCCAGGGCCCTGTGCGGCTGTGCCCCTCAGCAATTATGAAGAGAAAGTTGAGGGGCAAAGGAAAAATGTGATGCTTTAGCTTCCAATCTTGGTAGATTGGAAGGGCAATCCACGGAAGAGACGCCGTCACTTGAGATCTAGAAAATATATAAGTAAAAGGAACAGTCAGAGTAAGCTATGGGTATGGCAGAGATCGCTCAGCTCTCACTCTGATAGACAAGCCCATCACCACATGACTAGAACCCAATCCTCTCGGCATCAGCTAGGAAAGGCCCTAGAAAGCCGCCTTTGGCGGGGGATAGCTCCCCTATTTCAACCCCTTTCGGGATTGGGCACCCGTTCTTGTTGTTGATGTTCTTGCTGTTCCTGTTTCTATTCCTCTTGCCAATGAAAGTAGCGGGTTATTGTATTAGACTTTGCTGGCCTTGGCAAATTTCCTCTTGTCATAAGTTGTCATAGGCTTGCATCACTTTAGTCACAATCTCCAGTGTTTCAGCCTAATGTAGAGCATCTATTTTATTTTTGTTATGGAAAGCTTCCTTTAAAATGTCCACGCCAGCCAAAATGTTTTTAATATTCGCAATTCCCATAACTTATGGTTCTGGAGCTTGTGCCTATTCTTCTGCCTGGTCCTCACGGTGTACCCGGTCCAATTCGTTGTTTTTGTTCATAGTTCCTCTGGTGTGATTCTGTTCTGGATGATTTCTTCCAAATCTTCCTCCTGTACCTGGTCACAGCCCGGCACATGCCGACAGGCTCTGACTGCTTTCTCAGTTCTCACACGTGGCTTGCAGTGACTGGGCTTCTCCGGCGATGCCAGTACAGAA
Source organism: Paralithodes platypus (assembly GCA_032716605.1). Lineage (NCBI taxonomy): Eukaryota > Metazoa > Arthropoda > Malacostraca > Decapoda > Lithodidae > Paralithodes > Paralithodes platypus. Next base: position 56,583,027 of record CM064495.1, read on the forward strand.
TGTGGGTGTTAACTTTGTCATGTGTGATTAACGGTGTCAAGTGACCTGTTCCCATGCCTTCAGGACGTAAACAACATTCTTCATATTAAATTTCTTTCAGAACTCGGCTATGGTTCTTCTGGGTCGGTCTGTGGCTGTGGTTTGTCTGGATTGGACTCAGGCTAAGGCAACTCCTCATCTGATGAGGCCTCTGTATCTGCCTCAAATGTGCCCTCCTCCATCAGCAGTCTTTCCTTCTCTCTGTTGTCTGTCCGCTCTCTTAGGTAGTCGAACATTAAGATCTCATGGTTGTTGTTGTTGTTGTTCCCCAAGCTGCCTGGCCGAACAGCCCCAAGGCCCCGAGCAATTCCAAGGCCATAACTGAGTGCCCCCACAGAACCCTCCCCGCCGACCACAATAAAGCCTGGGTGACCGAAGCCACTCCATGGCGGGGGGCTGAGGAGGGTGCGGAAACGCCCGGGAAACCAAAGCCCCACCCAGGGACCTGTGCCCCTCAGCAATTATGAAGAGAAAGTTGAGGGGCAAGGGAAAAATGTGACGCTTTGGCTTCCAATCTTGGTAGATTGGGAGGTCAATCCACGGAAGAGACGCCGTCACTTGAGATCTAGAAAATATATAAGTTAAAGGAAAAGTCAGAGTAAGCTATGGGTATGGCAGAGATTGCTCAGCTCTCACTCTGATAGACCAGCCCATCACCACCATCTCATGGTTATATTTAAAGTTGGCGATTGTTTTTTTTATCGAGTGGTTGATTGAAGGAGGTGGTTTTGGGATGCAGAAAGACGACCTTGACATTTAGCTGCAAGCCCTCCAAATCTGCGGGGTGACCTGGGGCATTGTCAAGCACCAGGAGAATTTTGAAAGGTAGCCTAAGCTCTCGACACCTTCGTCTCACATAAGGGATAAATGATTTCTTTAACCAATTATTCAAGAGTTTGCGTTTCATCCAGCCACTTTTAGACTTTGCCCAGTATACTCCACACTCATTGTGCTTTAAGTGGTTGAAGCATCTTAATTTTTTTACTTTTTTTTTATAACAAAGGGTTGCATCTTGTGGCCTGCCAGGCTACAGGTGAATAATATAGTTAGGCTAACTTTGTCTTCTTTCTGGCCCTTTTCCTGGTGATTATTTTTGTTAATAAAGGTGGTTTTAGGCATTTTATTGTAACGTAGGTCTGTTGTTGTTGTTCCCCAAGCTGTCTGGCCAAACAGCCCCAAGGTCCCGAGCAAGGCCATAAACGAGCACCCCCATAAAACCCTCCCTGCTTACCACTAATAAAGCCCGGGTGACCGAAGCCACTCCAAGGCAGGGAGCTGAGGAGGGTGCGAAAATGCCCGAGAAACCAAAGCCCCACCCAAGGCCCTGTGCCCCTCAGCAATTTTGAAGGGAAAGTTGAGGGGCAAAGGAAAAATGTGACTCTTTGGCTCCCAATATAGGGAGGTTAATCCACGGAAAAGACGCCGTCACTTGAGATCTAGAAAATCTACGTAGGTCTGTACATCGATGTTTTAAATTTGTTCTGAAGTGTAGCCACCTTCACTAAGTAATTAACTCATCCAGCATAGTTGGAAAAGCATCCCCTGCAGAAAAATCAGCTGAAGCTCATTCCCCCGTCACAAACACTATTCTTAAAATTTTCCTCTTCATAAAATAAGCAAACCAGCCAATAAACGCCTTGAATCTGCCCAAAGGCTTGTGTAGAATTCAGCAGGCAACCAAATAAAGATGGCTGGCCTGGTTGCGGATGTTCAACGAATCAATCGGAACCCTCTGATCTGCCTTGCTTAGGCCAATCGGCTTTCTGCAGACTCCCATTTTCTTATGTTCTTATGTTCTCTCCCTTTCCTTCAATACTACGCCAAAAACCTCTCCATCATAACGACTGCCTGGTCAGCCACTTTAAATCTGCTGTCCATACTTAATGCTCCATATGCCTTAGTAGTCTTTTCTATGGCGTCCTTCTTGGCAAGAAGAGTCCTAATGGTTGATTCCTGAATACATGATCACACAGTCACAATGCAGGCGGCGGGAACTCTCGTCTGGGGAAGAAATGCGCAGTTGACTGTGATGTCAAAGTGCACAATGTGTCACTGGGTGATGTGTTAAACAAGACACCCCTGATTTGCGCCTCTCTGATCCCCGAAAAAGCATTTAAATAATTGTTGGACCCATTAGAAATTTCCCGCATTATAGGCGCTCCGTGCAATGGAAATGCATGTTACAGTGAGTCAAAGGTATTGAAGAGGCTGACCGCTCTGCGAAAGCTGCTGTTGCTTTGCCAATATCTCGTACTCGTCTTTCGGTGGAGGACTGGTTGGCATCCTTACATTGTGTTACTCGGCATTGATGGCAATTGGTGTGGGCAGTTCAATCTCCTTATAATAAATTACGTTCTATTAAAGACTCACCTTATTTATGGCACTCTTCCCTACAACCCTCCCGTGCTCTAGAAGTTTTGCTGACTCGACTACGCATTGGTCATACTAGATTAACACATGGATACTTAATGTCGTCGCCCCATGACCCTCTTCCGGACAGTTATTCTTGTAGTGTCCCTCTAACAATTCGCCATATTCTTGTTGAATGCCCACTTTATGCTCAGTCACATACTCTTTATTTTGGCAGGATGACTCGCTCTCACATTATGGTGGACTCACCATCCTTCTCCATCTATCCTATTGTTCGTTTCCTTGCACCCTGTTCACTCCTTGTAAGATCTTATTATTTTTGTCTCATCCTGTACAGCTTCTAACATTCCCTAAGAGCTTGTGGTTTCTCCATACTATTGTCAAATCTTTAGCTTTGGCTGAGGCCAGCCCTATAAGAGTTACGTTTTTAATTCAGTGGTCTGGTTAAACTACGATTTAAATAAATATATATAGTATATACAGTATATAGCATCGCTGACTGTATAAGACATCACTCATACTGCAAGGTTATCTCTATGGTCCATTATTTCTGATATCTATTCATGTGTTAGCTCCTACAAGAAAAACTTGGATATCATGTATAATAAATAGCCTACAACTATTTAACAGTACAGTACTTGATGGAATTCCCTGTGGATGACAAAAATTTCCTTGAATTTACTTGTGGAAATTGGCTTTCTCTGTTGTTTATTGATATAACTGTATTCTGTATTCCTTGTTGTAGTATCCTGCTGAATCTTCATTTTTGTATTGTTCTTATGTGTTTTATGAATCTACAATATAATGAATTGATATTGTTCTTGTGTATTATACAGTATATTTTTTACTATTATTTTATGTGTTTTTATTGTTCTTGTACCGCATCTTTAATGAAATTTTAATGCGCATTTATTGTTCTTGTATGTATATTGTACTATATTTTGTTTTATTGCTTTTGAAGGAGTCTTCCTCCTGCTTTATCTATATTTTGTGTCTGATTATATCTTTTGATGTTTTATCTTCTGTTTTGTATTTTATAAATGCCTTTTCTGGCTTTCCTTGTTCACGTTCTTTCATTGGTTGTGACATTCGTCACAGCCAATGAAAAATATGATTTGTCACATTATATTGTCATGGATTTTTTTCCATTCTTTTCTTTATTTGTTGATGGGAAGTTATCGTATGCTTTTAAGGTCTTATAAAAATTGATTCTGTATTATTGATTTTTTTTTTTTTTTTTTTTTTTTTTTTTTTTTTTTCTCCCAGTATTCTTATAAACGCAACATAATTTTTACAACGATAGGTACTGGTACCATAGATTCACGATTTTTCAGTTTGTTTGTTTCAAAGACTTGTCACTATTGGCATTTCATTGTTAATCTAATATCATTATTTTATGAGGCTACTTAACCTAACAAGTGCGCATGGGGTAATTAGAAACGTCCCCCTGTGCTGACATATTTGAGCTGTTTCCATCACTAAAATATTCATTTTACCATAAATAGCATTAATACTTATCCATACGCGCCTATTATGGGTTGATTATAAAGGTATTAACCTGAAACAACAATAAAACGAGTGAAAACAGCGTTTGGATGGTCAAAATCGGAGATATAGGCCGCGAGTTATATAATGTATGGGTGAGGCAACCTGCTTTCCCGCCAATTTCCCCCAAGGCCACTGAGACACAGTCGATCGATATTCTCTCTCTCTCTCTTGCACTCGCTTGCTAACACTGATGACAATGCCCTGCTTGCAACTTGCTAATGTTAGCACGAAAATATACCTCAGAATAAGGGAATAACAGGGAAAATAGGTGATAACTGAAGGAGGGGAGGTAGAGGAGTGATATTTTGCATGGCCCAGGGGCCAAAAAAAAAAAGAAAAAAAAAATCGTACTTTACGCACACATAGTTCATACTCACTTCTATAATACTCCAAGAGCTATAGACATTTTATTAATACAAAATAATACATGTACTGTACCACAAAGTGTCACAAAAAATTTTAAAAAATTGTATTATACCCGTAATTTTCATAACCATGCTTCATTTCATGCGCATACGTAAACGACACAAATAGATGTACTGTACGTTTAAAAAGTAGTCTGTACTCAACCTTGCGCTACTTCAAAGGCCTGTGTCCGTTCAAATAACTTGCTGGGATCAATTGTAAGTTGCCCTCGGAGGCCAAAGTTGGCAATAAAGTCTACAGATATTTCACCAGAAATGTTCACCATCCACCACATACTTATATGAACTCATTTTGACGTGAAAGTGGGCCAGATTATTATTTTTTTTACCAAAGCTTTCATCACCCAACCCCATTGATTTATGAAATATATAAATTATAATAATAATAATCTGGTCTTGTTTTTTATCAAAAGTGCCAGTTCTCCCAATACAGTACAGTATACCGGAATTCACTAGCGCTCGAGTCCTAAATCACTAAAAATATCATTGCTAATTATTAAAAGAACAAGAACAAGGGTCACACCCTAGTCGTCAGCGATAACATACAAAAATATCATTGCTAATTATAAAAGAACAAGAACAAAGGTCACACCCTCTATAGTCATCGGCTATAACATACTTTTGAAGATCATAGCTTTTAAAAAAAAAATCTTTTTAACTCTCTTGAAATAATTGACAGTGGCTAATTGCCTCAGTCCAAGCGGTAATTTATTATATAATCTAGGGGCCATGTAAGAGAACATTTGGTCAGAAAAGGATGGACTGGTTTACGGCTACTGGTTCATAAAGGCGTAAGGGGTCGTCCTCACTTCGCAATGCCACACCTGTGTGTGCCGACGGAAATTTCAGTAGCTCAGCGAGGTACAGTACTTAGGTTCACCGAACTTTTGAACCTTGAATGTCATTAGACACAGTTTTAATTCTATATATAGATTTTACAGGAAGCCAGTGCAATTCAATCTAGGATGAGGTGGTGAAGATCCTGGGGGGAGGTTAAATACAAGCCTTGATGCCCTATTCAACACTGACTGAAGCTTTTTTAACAGACAATTTGGGAGGCCAATCCATAGCATGTTACAATAATCAACACAAGAAAGAATCGTTGCATGAATCAAGGTCATAAGGCAGTGTCGAGTCAGTAATGGTCCGACTAAGTAAGGTTTCCTGATTTGGAGCTTACAGCTCCTGACGACTTGATTTATGTGTTTGCTATAGTTTAGTTTTGAATTTAAGTGAACACCCAAGTTTCGAACAAACTTGATAGATGGAGCCGAGACTCGCCAATATCTAGAGTAAAGATATTCTTGTGATCGTCACACCTACGATTTCTTTTAATAACAATTATTTCCGTCTTACTATCATTCACTTTGAGTCTTCTCCTCACCATCCTGATTTTATAATCAGACAACATGGACTCAATCTTTGTTCTAGTATCATTAATATTTTTCATTTTAATATAAATTTGTGTGCCATCAGCGTAGAAATTAAAAGAAACACTGTGTGCCTCAAGCAGATATGACAGGCTGCTGGTGCACACTGTGAACAAAACTGGGCCCAAAACTGATCCTTGAGGAACTCCAAATTGAAGAGGAACTGAATGCGAGAACGTGAGAACTGAATGTGAGAACAGTGTATATATATTTTGTTTTTGTTTAATCGCTTGGCACTGGGAGAATCACTTGGTTATAAACCCTCTGGTCTTTAGGGGGTTAACATTATTTTCTTAAACTTACAATACGGTACATGGGTTGTAAAACTTAATACGGTACATGATGAACAATCCTTATAATTTTATGTATTTTTCCAGGCCGGTATGGAGCCACCCATCCACATGCCTGTGGCATATGGCCCTGTCAAGCCGGCCAAGGTGAAACCCAGCCAGGCTCAGGATAGTGAAGAAATTGAGTGTCTGGAAATATGCTTAATATGTAAAGAATCTATAAAGAAAACAGATATTATGAGGTGAGACATATAACTTCAGTCAATATTTATAAGACCTGTAATTGCTCTTGATGAATGAAACCTGCTGTAGTGTACTTTTCCACTAGGTAAATAGTCTCTCCTATATTGGGGGCAGTTTGAAATAGTTTATGATAATTTTAAAACATGGTGATAGCCTGGTGCTATCAGAACGGGGTATGAGCGTCCCCTTCCTCCCATAGCTTACTCTGTCTCAATCTATCACTACTTTGTGTGGCACTTATATCACAACGTTCAAAGGACAAGGTAACAAAGTACTGGTAGATATCACTATTCAACTTCATCGATTGTAAGCAGTCTCATTTCAGATTAGTTCATACTTATGTGTTGGCTCTCTCTGGTTTATCTATAGGTATTACCGTACAGTAGCTTAATTTTTTTTTTCTTTTTTCTCAAATGTATCTCGATCATAATTCTGTTTTTGTTCTGTTTTTCTTATTTGTATTAAACTTTCCTTGCACACTTTTTATTGGTTATGATGTGCTTCCTACTGGGCTCTTTGGGTGTATGGTCATTGGCTCTCCAGTGGGGCTTAACAGATTTTCATAATAATACTAGGGGAGGTGTGGTGGAGTGGTCTTGCCACTGGCCTGGTAATCCAAAGGTCCCGGGTTCAAATCCCGATGTATCAATGGGAAGATATTATTGGGATGGAATTTGTGCTGTACCTGGTAGCAGTGCATTACCACAAGCCCACCAAAACGTCAATAAAATACCCTCATTGTTCCCTGATTAAATAGCACTGTATGAATATTCCCATATTCAAAATATGCTATAGGGGTGCAATGCCTGGTGAGTTATCTGCTCAACAGGTGGCGTTGTGTGTGTGTAAGTGTGAGAGTCCGAGTGTAGGGGGTGAGACAGTGAAGCACGGGAACGAGGTGGCTTCAGAGATGGGGTCGTTTCGGGCCATGAGTGAGCACCGTGCCTCATGTGAAGGCAAGATGGCAGGTGCTCGTTGTACTCTACGTGCTTCACATGTCTCACTCCCTAGACTGGAACAAGACCTCACGGGCTTCACTGTTCATTGTAAAGCGGTGAATGTTAAGGCTCTCAGCCTATGCCCGAGAGGAAGTAAGTTGGAATATATAAAAAAAAAAAAAAAAAAAAAAAAATGTAGGCTATATATATTCTTTGACCTAATGTACAGTGTGGTATACTGGTTAGTTAAATTATGTTACGGTATATTAATTAAATGTGTTCACTTTTCTTAGGTGTCTCTCTTCATCGTGTGAACTAGTAAGCCACATAATCTGTCTGGCGGGCCACATGTTGCGAAATGAGGGACCCGGAGTGCTGCTGCCGGTGGAGGGCACGTGTCCCTCCTGCCACGAGTCCCTGCTCTGGGGGGACCTGGTTAGGCTCAGGAGGGGATGCTACCAACGTAAAGAGGAGAGTCAGGAGGACCACTGGGCTGACTCACTTACACAGCCCTCTTGATCTTTACTACTTTCAACATGTCCACCATTTCTTTACTACTGTATCATTATTTTAATCTTATTGAGTAATTTTAGATTAATTTTTTAATTTATTCAGCATGGATTGAAAATGGAATAAGCTAGATAATAGGTGTGGGTGGCCTGTGTTCCGCCTGTCATGTGATGCTGCTCCGGGGGGACCTGGTCAGACTCAAGAAGGGTAGGGCTACTAACAGCTATCTAACTTGTTTTTCTCTCTAAACGAAAGGGTTACAGGAAAATCTCATGATCAAGTTCATTCTTTTAGCTGCAAGAAGACTCCAATAACTTGTATTTAAGCTTTTATAATTTCTTGTGGCAATAAGATAAATTTACTGGTCATTGGTTTGAAATTTTCAGCCTTCTGGGTGCTTGATGATATTCAAGGAGGCATGGTGAGGGTGAAGAGGCATTAGATTGTAACAGGTGTGCTCTGATTATGGTGGCTCGGGCCAGACTGAGCCAGGGTGTCAAAACGGAGCAATTTTGTGTGAAGATTGGAATGAATATGAGAAGGAAAGCAAAAAAAGTAACCTGAAATAGCATTGCTTAGACCTTTTCATCACTTCCAAAGACATAATTTTAACTATAAACCATGATTTTACCTATGCATATAGTCCTACAAGACTACAAATAATGGACTTGGTTTTCGTTTGACACCCTGGACTGAGCCTCTGTGTACTATAGGTAACGCCAACGAACTTGACAAGAATTTTGATCTTTAACCTCTCTGTAACTCAAAAGGACCTAGAGCAAACTGGCTGTAAATATCCACACCTATTTCCTGGTAGACTCTTCCTAAATGATAGAAACATCAGCCCGATTGCTTTCATTAATTTTGAGTCATAAGAAGTTAAGGGGTCAAGATTATTGTCAAGTTCGCTGGCGCTATCTTTTCAGTAGTTGCTTGTCCACCACTTTAGTATTTTTCAAAAAGCTGTGTGTTATTTATTGCCTCCTTTAGATTATCTTGCAATCCCATATTTCCTTCTGCAATCATATTTCTTTGTACTATTTTATTATCTGTATTTTATTTACTTTTTCAGAATAGTATTTTACAATTAATTATTTTTATTGTAAGATACACATACAGTAGGCACCAGAAGTCCCCAAGGTCGTATTATTTATCTACATGAGCAAGAATCCTTAACCGAACTGGGAGACTTACATTAGAACATGAGCTTTGGTGTACAAGGTTTATTTAACATACTGTAGGTAAATTGTAGTTACAATATAGATGTATAATGTATATAAATTTAGCTTCTAAAAGAAGTGCAATTGATATTTAAAACAAGGTTAAATGGGTTATTAAAGCAAGCTCTCTAAATATATACAATTCAGATAGTAGTTAGTCTTTGAGCAACAGGTATTTAATATGCAATTGGGCAAATAGAGAATGGTTAGAACCTGAGCTATTTTATATGTGTAGAGCGTATGATATCGATCAGGCCGAGAATAATTAAATAATAATTAATGTTTGACGACTTTTGTAAGTCCAGGGAACATCAGAATCAAAGATATACAGAGGTAGTAGTCGTAGTAGTCGTTCCCTAGGTTGCCTGACCGAATAGCCCCAATCTCCTAAGGAAGGCCATAGCCGAGACTGGGTTTTCCCACAAGGCTCTCCGGGAATGTATATTGTGTTGTTGGCGTATGTGGTTGTGTGCTATGCAGTCTTCCATAATGTGTTTTATAGTATGCGTTGTGTTGCAGTCTGGACAGGTATCCTGGACGGAGTCATCCAGCCTCTTCTAATAACTCAGAAGGACTGGATGGTGCCCACATCGCAGCCTAGCCAGGTGGACTCTGTCCTCACGGGAAAGGAGGGTTTACGTACATACATACATAGATACATACGGGTTTAAAGACCGCAACCGTCCACAGTGAATGTGGCTTCCATGGGACAAACACAGTACTGCACACAGTGCACAGCAATCATAACACGGTGGCTACAGTCTTTATTGCAGCACAGTACAACAAAGTCTTGCCACAACAATGCCCCATCATGTCTGAGGGATGAACTTCATTTAGTATTGTCTTTGAGTGACTGGATGGATCGGTGGGTCATTTGACTATGGATACACTCGTTGCAGGTCCTAATAGGTTGGGTGTCCTGTAGGTGGTATTGAACACTTGCAACAACTTTCTGATTCCTAGGTGGATACTGTTTTCAGTGTGTAGTTGTTGCATTAACTTGCCTGTGGCCCCCGGGACACTACGATGTGGCCAGCTGGATTGAATAAATGGTCTCCAATTCTCGTCAGGGCCTAAAAAGTGTCTGCCGGTAGCCTTGAGGGGCATTTCTTGTCCTCCCAGCTTGGATTAAAGGTGAATTTTGGGGGACTTCTTTATCCACATGAGCCATGTGTTGATCGGGCAGCTGCATTGTGACGAAGACCTTCCAGCACAAAGTCCATCAATCTGGAAGACGTGGCGGGCTCGTTACACAATCCAAAAGGCAATACATTAAACTGGTAATGTCGTCCACTGCTATTGGAAAAAGTCTTCTGTTGATGGGGGCGTGACCTGGAACCTGCCAATATCTAGATTGCAAGTCGAGGGTAGAGAAAATTTTGGCTCCGTGTAACGAATCTAGGGCGTCGTCAATTCAGAGTACAGTAGGGGTGTAGCATCTTTGTTGCATTGTTTTGTTGTCGGTAATCCACAAAAAATGGTAGTGTACGGTAGTTTTTTTGTTTTTTTTTTTTTGTTTTTTTTTTTTTTTTAATTACAGTATTATTTTTTTTTTACTGGAACAACGGGCGAGATTCATTGTCGATAGTATCAATTGCTTGCTTTTGCAATTTCCTTAGTTTATTTGTACGATAAATGTAGTATTGTTAATGTCTTGTCAGGTTGCAAATTTGATTTTGATAGAACATTTTGACATTAATTTAGTTTCTTTATTCATGCAGAGTTAGTAAAATTTACCAGAACGTCCCGGACTTCCCAATTTGACTAATTCCTTGAAAGTGACGATAGTGTGTTGTTATGTGTGCGATTATTTTGCTTGGGAAACAGATTAACTTGCTTGCTCATGTAGTAATGTACACCCTATGTGGTCGATTGTGTTCTTTTATTTCAATTTGTTTATTTTAGTTAGCGTTGTTTCCACATAGCGATTTTGATAAGTTATTTTGCCTTTATATTGTCTTTGTCCAAGTTTTGGTTTGTTTAGTTTGCAAGTTTTAATTTTTTTTTTTTTACCGGAACAACGGGTAAGATTCACGGCTATTTGAAGGTGTGACAGACCTGGCGTTGAGCATTTCGTTAACTTGTTTTTCCTTCTCTTGTCGTTGGATAGTGTTTTTGCACCACGGAGGTTGACAAATGGGCGCCCCTTAAGTGTGGATGTGATGCTCTAGCCCTGAGGTTTGGCCGATGTCACTGGACGATTGCGAGAAAATATCTTCAAAGGTGAGGAGTAGTTTTTTGCAAATCTCATTGTTGTGAGGGTGATAGGTGGTTGGGGATCTCTGGCAAATGGGGCGGAGCGTTTTGGGGCCTAAGAGCTTGGTAGGGGTGGGATTGAATCTCTTCAAACGACTCAAGGTCGCCCATGATTAACCACTTCGGCAAGGTGATGGGATGGGGTTTGATGTTGGCGACTTGGATGGAATTAACTTTCGGGGTAGTATAGAGGGGGTGAAGAAGCAGTTAAGGTTTGTAGCATGATCAAGGTGAGGTGAGAACAAGAGGGGGTTTTGAGAGGGTCGGTGTAACAGCAGCCAGGATTGATGGTGGGGGGGATGGTAACAGTTTTCTTTACTATGGCTGGAGAGATGAAATGGATATTAGGGGTGGAAACCGTCGTATGTTTGTCAACGTGGGTTAATGACTTTATAATTACATCGTTTAATGGAAACTTGAGAATTATATTTATAAACAATAATAGAAAATAAAATATTGCACATTCTGAAAACTACATTAATTTGAATATATATATATTTTTTACATGACATTCTTAGACAATTGAAGATAATAGTGTTATCTTGAAGACATTGGTTGATCATTGTAATAATTAACTGTCCTATTCTAATGGACTGAATTAACTTTCTTTACAATGTTCAATTATTAAGGTGTTTTTATCTCTTGAATTGGTAATTTATATATTATACTGTATGTACATTATTTTTCAATCTGTTACTATTACTTAATACATTTCATGTATTTTTATGTAAAATATATTTTTAAAGTGATTTCTATATTTTGGATTACTCTACTCCCTATAATTGCTATTCTTGCATAACATTCCTTTGTTAATTTTTGTTTTACTTTGGGTAACATCCGTGGAATAAATTCATTCCCTAGTAATGTACACCCTACAGTATGTGGTGGATTGTGTTCTTTTATTTATAAATTATTATTTTACTTAAGCGTTGTTTCCACATAGCGATTTTGATTAGTTATTTTGTCTTTTTACTGTGTTCGTATAAGTTTTGGTTTGTTTATTTTGCAAGTTTTACATTATAATTTATGGGGTTTGTGTTTTATTCACTATTACATAGCAAATGTATTGTGCCTTTGTATAAGGGGAAGGGAGACCGGCAGGAGTGATCAAGTTATAGAGGTACAGTATTAGTTAATTATCAGTTGTGGGAAAGCTGTATGGCAGGGTGTAGATAGAGAGAATAATAAAAGGTACAGAAGATGCAGTAGGAGAAGAGCAGTGTAGTTTAGGAGGGGAAGAGGGTGTTGCATTAAGACAGCTATGCGAGAAGTATTTAGAGAAAAGTAACGTATTTTGGGATTTTATGGATTTGGAAAAAAGCGTATGATCGTGTAGATCGAGAAGAAATGTGAAGGTGCTAAGGAATGATGAAATCTGGAGGAAAGAGCAGTCAAGAGTTTTTATGAAGAGAGCAGAGCGTGCGTTAGAGTAGGAAATTAGGTTAATGAATTAGTTGAGGTAAATGTACAGTAGGTCTGTGACAGGGTTGTGTAATGTCTTAGTGGTTGTTTAATGTATATATGGGTGGTGTGGTGACGGAGTTAAAAATTAGAACTATAGGTAGAGGATTGGGTTTAGTAGGAAAGAATGGTGGTGATTGGGAGTTAAATCAGTTGCTGTTTGCTGATGACACAGCGTTGGTGGCGGATTCTGAGGAGAAACTGCAGCGAGTAGTAAAAGAGTTTGGTGGGGTATGTGGGAGGAGGAAGCTGAGGGTGAATGTCAATAAAAGTAAAGTGATGGTGTGTAATAGAGATGGTCGTATGGTAAATTTAAATGTATGACTGGATGGGGAAATGCTGGAACAAGTGGAGTGTTAAAAATTCTAGGAGGAGTGATAAGCAGGGATGCAGGTGTGGAAATGGAGGTAAGACAGAGAGTATGTGAAGGTAGGTAAGTTTTTGCAGCAATGGGAAGAGAAATCTCTGAATGAAAGCTAAAAGTGCAATGTATCAAGGGATAGTTGTACCAACAGTGATGTATAGGGAAAAGGCATGGGCTTTGAAGGCACAACAGAACAGAAAGTTGGATGTGATGGAGATGAGGAGTATGTGTGGAGTAACGCATAGAGACAGATCGAGGAATGAAGAGGTACATAGGAGAGTGGGACAACAGGAACCTGTTCTATCAGAGTGAGAACTGAGCGATATCTGCCATACCCGTAGCTTACTCTGACTGTTCCTTTTTACTTATATATCTTCTAGATCTCAAGTGACGGTGTCTCTTCCCTGGATTGACCTCCCAATCTACCAAGATTGGAAGCCAAAGCGTCACATTTTTTCCTTTGCCCCTCAACTTTCTCTTCATAACTGCTGAGGGGCACAGGGCCCTGGGTGGGGCTTTGGTTTCCCGGGCGTTTCCGCACCTTCCTCAGCTCGCCGCCATGGAGTGGCTTCAGTCACCCAGTCTTTATTGTGGTAGGCGGGGAGGGTTCTGTGGGGCCGCTCGGTTATGGCCTTGGTCAGGGCCTTGGGGCTGTTCGGCCAGGCAGCCTGGGGAACAACAACAACAACAGGAACCTGTATCGGCCAGACCAGACAGAAGGGTGCTATGCTGGTATGGACATGTTGAATGTATGGGAGATGAAAGGCTTACAAAGAGAATATATGAGCCAGAAACAGGGGAAATAGAGGGAGAGGAAGACCTCGGATGAGATTGAGAGATAGTGTAATACAAGCGGTGGAAGGTAGAAAGATGACTGAAGAACAGGCAAGAGAAATGGTAATGAATAGGAATGAATGAAGAATGCTTGTGAATAGATGAGTGATAACGCAGTCATATGGAGAGGGGGTCGGGTGCTAGTTGGACTAGATAATAGTCCGTCAGGCGCCTGGCCCGGAGAGCCGGTCTATGTTGTGTAGGGCCATGCCTGGAAGTAAGGTGGTGAGGCATTGTGGTGTGGTTCTGCTACACGTCTAGCTGCTCAGACCCGAACCTCTCTACTTCGCTGTAAATAGGCGAGAAATCATGACCTCCAACTAACACAAAAACGACTCGAGTAATCGAGCTAAATTTCTACCATGTGGGAAGAGTCGGTCCGGGAATAGATGTGGAAATTTACAGCCAATTTGTTCTTGTCCTTTTTGAGTTACAGAGGATAGAGGTCATAATTTCTCGCCTACTTACAGCGAATAGACTATAGTGATCCTTGGTCTCTGTGGCTTCTCCTAGGCGACCTAGATGTGTGTGAGTTTTAATATATATATACACAGTACCGTATATATATATATATAGATATAGATAGATAGATAGATAGATACAGTCAGCTTGCCTAATACACGCCTTCCTAATTCGCGAAAACCCTAATACGCACGTGGGGGTCCGACAAACTCAAAATTCTCAATAAGCGTCTATGGTTCCTAATAAGCGTTTCGGGAGCCCGAAAGTGGCCAAATCCACCCTTTTTACCTAATACACATGGACACCCATCATTTCGTGTGGCACCAGATATCATATTATGAGGATATTACTTACCACACAGACTTTATTTGAAACCAGTCATATTTAGCATAGCCTAACAGTCTAACTCATCGTCATGTTTCCGCGGCTTTCGTCAGACATGGCACTTGACATGACTGTTTTGATGGTCCCGGGTAATTCCTTCATCATTAACACCAGGCCCACCGTCGCTATCACTGAATACACTAGAGGCCATAATAAACGCGAGAGATACAAGGTTCAGGCACAAATAAGCAAGTAAAAGGCGGGTGGACTTAGAGTGTCTGCCTGGTCTTGACAACATATATATATATATGTACAGTATATATATATTATACATATACTGTACGTATATATTATATGTACAGTATATATATATGTACAGTATATATATATATATTTATATATTGCCTGAAGGGGTGGCCACGAACGAAACGCCCCCATGCACCTCTGGCCCCAATCAGTCGATGCCCCTCCTCCCAACCAGCACCGCCTTCATCCATATACTTCTTCACTCCACCCTTCCACCTATTTTTCGGTTTACCTCTCCCTCTCTGTCCCTCCAACTCGCTCTCGTACACCCTCTTAATCATTCTCTCGCTTCCCATACGTTCCATATGGCCGAACCATCTCAAGGTGTTCTTTTTCACATTTTCTAGTACATCTACCTCCACACCACACCTTCTTACTTCCTCATTTGTCTGTCTATCCCTCCATGTAACTCCGCACGCACTTCTCAAGTAACTAGGAGCTGTCGTGGTCTAGCGGGCTAAGGCTCTCTGTGCGTGACGACTAGCCGCGTGGGTTCGGCTAAGCTACGACAATTTCCAGTGCTATGTAGCCTGTGTTGCTTAGTGCTGTAGAATTCATTACAGTTGGGGATTTCCCCCAGATGCAATGAATTCATAAGGTTATTCAACCTTATTCTCAAGTATCTAATTTCTACTCCTCTCACTCTTGGTCTGAGTTTCTCCACCAACGTCCATGCTTCACTTCCGTAGGTCAGTGTCGGGATTACCACACTGTTATGCAAGGACTTCTTCACTTCCTTACTGACCACCCTATTTCTTGTTACTGCTTTCAGCGTTCCTACAACCCTCTTCCCCTGTTGCACCCTCTCCCGCACTGGGCAGCACACTGCCCAGATACTTAAATGAGCTGACAATCTCCATAGCCTGACTGTTCAACTTCACCTCGCACTCTGTGGCTTCACCCCTTTCGAATACCATAACCTTGCTCTTCCCCGCATTTACCTTCAGATTCCGTTTTTCGCACACTTTCAAACATATTTACCAGACCCTGCAACTCCCATTCATTATCGCTCATCAGAACTGTATCGTTAGCAAACAGCAGTACAGGTAGCTTCCACTCGTTTCCCTCCCTTATCAGCGATACACCCACATCCACTGATCTTCTTTATATTTAGTCCTAATAGCTGACAGTATGCAGGATGCATTCAGAGAGTGGAGAGAGGGCATGGCGAGCAAGGGTTTAAGAGTCAATATTAACAAAACCAAGGTTATGCATTGTAGATTGAGACGAGGCAATGTGGAAAAGAGCGGTGCATACCCATGTGCAGTGTGTGGAAAGGGAGTGGGCGTTAACTCAAGTCAATGTAGCATCTGTCGATGTTGGGTACACCATGGGAGTAAGCGCTGTAGTAGAATAAAGGGGCCCCTGCCGAAGGATAAGTCAGAAATAGAGAAATTTGAGTGCGTAGTGTGCAAAGGCGAGCTTGTGTTAAGTGATGATCCTGTGGCTGTGAATTTTGGAAATGAGTCTTTGGAGCTGGTGAACAAGTTTTATTACCTAGGATATACCATCTCTGCCGGTGGTGGGGCCGAGGCTGCCACTGTTGCTAGAATTAGGTGTGGCTGGGGGAAGTTCAGAGAATTGATGCCAATCCTGACCATGAAAAGAATGCCTCTCCCCCTGAAGGGAAAGGCGTATGCCTCATGTGTTAGAAGTGCAATGACGTATGCCTCAGAAACATGGGCCGTTAAAGTAGAGGATGTCAACAGAATGGAGCGTAATGAGATGAGAATGGTGAGATAGATGTGTGGGGCCAGGCTACAGGATAGAATAACAAATGTTGAGCTGAGGAGACGTTTAGGTATAAAGAGTATTAGCGAGGTGATGCGTACAAGTAGACTTGGATGGTATGGACATGTGGAGAGAATGGATGAACAAAATTGGGTGAAAAAATGCAGGTCTGTGATTGTGGAGGGAGCTGCACCAAGGGGTGGACCGAGGAAGACCTGGGATCGGACTATACGCGCCGATCTCAAATCCAAGAACTTGGCAAGTGAAGCAGCCCTTAACAGGGTTGCCTGGAACGCCGCCATTAGGACAAGAGACTGAAACTGCACTTATGTGTGGAACACTCAGTCTTAAAATGTTATGTATGTATGTATGTATGACTCCATCCATATATATATCTATATAATTTCTAAGATTTTATAAAACTGGTGATCTATTCCATGTGGTTATCAGTGTCCTATAGATATATCTACATAAACTATTGGTAACCGCCTTATCTACATACAGTACTCTTTGGTAACCGGACGCTCGAGGGTGGTGGCCGTCTACAAGATACCTGAGGCCTATTTACAAACAACAACGGACTCACAAAGGGGATAGTGGGAAGGGAATTGGAAATGATGAGTCCGGGTTCAATCTGAGATGACGAAGATGGCTATTGCTGGGAGTGACGTGATGTATTTCCTTCAGTTGGTGGTTTTCCCTTTTTTAGGTCTGGGACAGCTGTCACAAGATCAACAGTCTTCTAAAGTAGGATTTCAAAGTAGCCACCCGCACTATAGATTGGACAGGTGATCCCATATACTTTTTGGCTTGGCTGTTCTATTGTAGCGGCATGGAGTATGGTATGTTGTTGCATATTAGCCATTCTGTAAAAAGGCATCAACTTCAAGCTAGTAGGCCTATATAATTTGTATTCATTCCTAATACTAATTCAATTGAGGGTTTCAACTCGAGGAGCGGATGGTACGGGGTTTGCTACTTGCACCACCTTCATTGGCAGATGTGTTGGGTGGTTAGGATGATTTCACTTCTCCCGCTCTAGTCAAATAACTTATCTCATTTTGTGCCAAACACTGTGTACCTTTCTTGACAAGTGGTTATACTCTTCTGGATCAACAGAATACTGTACAAACCAACCTTGAGTGATTCCACTGACTTAATTATCTGGGTGATTCTGCAGAAGGCTGGGACATTTGTTCTGCTTGGAAGCTGGTGGGAGAAAGTCTACATTTGCCATATTTCTCCTGCTTTTGAGGGTGTATCATGGACATTGAAGTTTCAGTTTTCCCGAGGAAATCTGCCAGAATATGGAGCTTGGGAGTCTGATATGCTGGGCCCACTTAATTCGCTGATGTCGCTGATGGCAACACTTTCCCTGATCATGCATTCAAAGACTCTTTCACTGACTTTCATGACTTGATCAAGCATTTTCAATCCCCTATAATTTCCCCAGTCTAAGGAATCACCCTTGCCTTTGTATATATTTACTAATACACTTTTGTGCCATGTATCAGGATTTTTTTCCTCCTTTATGATAGCATTAATCAGCTCCATGACCAATTTTACCCCAATATCTTCAGTTGCTTTTAGCATCTCAGCGACAATACCAGAGCTCCCAGCGGCTTTTCCGGACTTCATTTTATCTATAGCACTTTTAACAGCGTCATACCCTACCAAATGCGGAGGGCCTTGTACTGGGACTGCAGTGCTGATGAGTTCAATCTTTTGTTGTTGTTGTAGTACCCCCATCATGCGGCATCCAGGTATTCCCTGGTGTCGCACCTCCCCAGGGGGAGGTAGGGTGTTGTGAGATCCGGTTATAAGAGGGCAGCTGAGGAGGAGGTCGTCGGTCCATGGGCTTGTAGCTTTGGGCCAACGTTCCCTCCATCCGCAGCCTTCCCAGCAGCGCCACCATTGCAGGTTGATCACTTTGACGCCTTTCCCCTCCTTTTAGTCACCTTGTACAACGCACAGTAGGATACGTGGGGAATATTCTTTTCCTCCACTAAATATGGAGGGTGCCTTACCCCCAGGGGGGTTGAGTTCAACTTAATTGGGTGTGTGATCATAACCATCAAACGTTATCAATGTATTATTTTTAACATCGTTCTTATCACCAATAACACCCCAAATGAAATTAATGAAAACATGTGATTCTCCCAGGATTCGAACCTAGGATATCACATACAGAACTTACACGTTCTAACCATTACACCATCAAGGCAGTTAGATATTCAGGACACTGAAATATCACTCATATAATAAGCAGGTTAATCTATCACGAAAGAGACAAAGGGTTAGTTATATTTAGAATATTCATATCATGATTGATTATAGCCCTGATCATGTTGTATCACCTATAACCTTAAAGGAAGATCTTAATTGGGGTCTAACTATGTTGCAAGGACCATTAAATTTCATATACAGTACACTCCCTTAAAATGACACACTTGTCTTCACCACTATACAATTACTATAATAATATATTGTCGTAGTAAAGGTAGCATAGTATATTTGAGATTACATTCCTGTTTCAATTAAGGTTGCATAACATATTACTCACTACCTGGCACTGCCAGCATGCTCGACCACTCCCATGACATTATTACCATGACCTTGTTCTAATTAATTACACCTGTAGGATGACGTGGATGATTGAATGTTTAGAGATTATACAGTAGGCCTATGCTTAATTTGTTTTTTGTAGTATTAATAGTAATAGGTTGAACAGTTTTTGTTGTTGTCAAGAAACTTATTATTGCATTTAGAAAGAGTGTGAGGTAGTCAAAAAGATGATCAAGATAGTGTTATTATAGTCCTCTGATTGCTTAAGTCCAGTCAGTTTAGCTAATTTCATACATTATGTTGTATTGTATGCGAATTAAAGTACAACATTGCCCCTTGATGGCTATACTTAGTTCCAATCAACATTTCTCAGTTATATTGAAGACTCTGTATTGAAATAGGGTGTCAATAATTTAAAATTGGCATTAATAAGATACAGAGACATAGTAATTTCATATTTCCCTATTAATTATCGAGACATCAGTTACTAAGGGATTGAATTTACCATTAGTTTAAATAATACCAACTATAGTAATAGAATGAAAAAATGTGGCACAAAAAGCAAAACGTTGAAACAATATTATAAATTAAGCACCCGAGTTTGAAGAGACCTCATATATTCCTAGTAAGCTGAACGAGTGAGTGTTTACTACAGGGAAGACAGCAATGGGCAGCAGCGTCCTTGGCACCACACCACCATCATAAATATATTTAATGAGCCCATCAGTGACATTCCTTATTATATGGTGTGGCCTGGCAGATGACCACTAGAGATCATGTACTAACAGAGATCGGGCATGGTTGTCTTTGGGCACCATTTTGGTGCCCAAATAATCAAACAACAAGGTGATCTAGTTTTGACCATGTAGAATTTTAACCTAAAGACCTAACTACCGACTGGCCGTATATCGTGCTTCAATATTGTACATTGGTGTCGTTATAATATGGGCATAATGTGATGGTGACGAGATGTGCCGTAATATAGCCTACAACAGGTTGATATATTTGGACCTAATGACTATGGAGGAGGATTGCCCATTCCTTGTACT
Source organism: Paralithodes platypus (assembly GCA_032716605.1). Taxonomy (NCBI): domain Eukaryota; kingdom Metazoa; phylum Arthropoda; class Malacostraca; order Decapoda; family Lithodidae; genus Paralithodes; species Paralithodes platypus. Next base: position 56,603,392 of record CM064495.1, read on the forward strand.
AAAGGGCCTCTACTGACCACCACCCATACTTGGCCACTACAGGGTCACATCTGCAGGTTTCTCTTGACCTCTCCTAAATCAACAGAACATTTTGTCAACCTTGTTAGTGTCATGGTCATATTCTGGTAAATGGTAGACGATTGTATTCTGCTTTGGAAGAACCTCTAGGATTCAAAGTGGGTAGGCTACAAACTTTTCACTTCCACAATTTCTTTCTTAAACTTGATACAATAGTCTAAAAATAACCAGAATAAATTTACTAAAGGGTTATACTGAAAGAGTTAACTAATGTATAACAAACTACACACATCATGCAGCCTTACACATTTTACTGTTGTACTTGCAATCACTTGGAGCAAAATAACTCATTTGGGTGATTTTAATGCTTGTTATATTGGTTCTACACTACTTTGGTCACATGTTGGTTTATATAATTAATAACCTAGTGCTGCTATTTTAAAGGGCACAATTCGGGTTTGTAATGAACTCAGCGAGAGACTGGCATGCAAATGAGAGGATATTGGACTACAAGCAATGATACAGTTCACAGGCTATTTACTTACTCACAAGTACTAGTGCTTGGTCATATGCAAGAAGCTCTTCCCTGGTGACCAATAGTTAGAGAGAGATCCCTTCAACACTTTTAGAGTATATAGGCTACATTTCCACCAAGAAAAACATAGTGCAAGAATCATACCCCCCTGACTCCCGACCTTGACGGGCTCCTCCTCCTTGTACTTTTAGTCGCCTTTTCCGACACGCATCAGCCAATATATCCCCACGTCCCAGGAGAAAGCTTACTGAGTCAGTAATAGAACCTTTTCCCTCTTGACGCTTCACATGTCAATCTAAATCATAATAGCCCCTGCATTGCTGCTTTGCAACCGAGACATTATATGCGTATTCAGTTATATTTGGTAGCAATTTGGTGTTGCGGGCTAGGCACGCGATACTAGGTTTGGTACTCTTGTAGTGGTTGAACTGTTGCAAGCCACAGGTTCCTAGGGCTGTCTTCTTGCTGGTTCCGAGAGAAGGACCTCGTTGCTCCTTTTGGGGGGGACAACTCGCTAGGGCGTTGCATACTCGTTGGCCGGCCACACTTCTAGACCGACTTCAGCTTCCCACAGTTGCACAGCAGGGGTACCGTCGTCTTCTATGAGGTATGCCTGCTTGCCTCGAATTTTGCCCTCTCTTGCAGAGGATTCGACGTACTTGTCTCGAATTCCACTTCTCCACGTGTAACAATTAATGGGGATGGAGCCTCCTCACGTTTTAGGGCATTCTCCTTCTCGCTGGGGTTGGGCCTCGTCCTCCTCTCGCCACTCTCGCAGGGTATTCGTCAGGTAACAGGTTAGTTGTCCACTCTTCTTCTAATTCCAAGAAATAGGAATCGGGGTATGGGTCGATCAGCCGTCATATATCTCTCAACTCTTCGAAAAAGTAGAGATCAGTAGTATGGATGGAGGTCTACTGTATACTACTTGAAACAATATTTCTTCTTTGGGCTCAGTGTCATGGGAGGCTGGGGGCTCAGTGGCGGGGAGAGAGGCATACTGAGGGTGCTAGGCCTGCTGAAGGTGTAAGGGAGGAGAGGAGGGAGAGGGTTGTTGGCCGATGTGGTGCCGAATATTAACTGAAGAGTTCCTTGGATCTCCTTGGGGAATTCTGGGTTTCCTACCTTGATGTTGTCCTCGGCCAATTTCCTTCAAATTGGCCTTCTGTGTCCTGTCTGGGCCAATCACCTGCTTTGGCCTCTGATGACATAGTGGACCAAGCTTGCGGGCTAGTTAAGTAGGCTTAGGAGCAAGCCTAGGCTGGTGGGCGAGCTGGGTAGGAGCCTCGGTGGCTAGTGCGGGCGGTTCAAGTCATAGGGACTTGAATGGCGCCAGACCGGAAGTTATGGGGATACTTGGCGGATTGATGGTGTAGGTTGCCCAAGATGTTCTGGTCCACTGCACTGCCTTCTGGGAAGGTGTGGGAGTGAATCCTGGTGGGTGCTGGAAGGAGGGCAACTGCATTGCCCTGATGTTGGGGCGGGGAGGGGTTTGTGGGCGGTGTAATGGTTGTGGGAGTTGCAGGGTATGCTTCTTATCTTTTCCAATAATCCAAATTTTGCATAATTCTCATTGATCATGCCTATAATAATACAAATTACTCAATCCTTATCTAAATCAGCATAACCTTTGAAGGTGTCTAATGACCTGTACACTTGACCTTCCTCACTAGAGATTCTGTAGTGAGGGGGTCTCTATTCCTTGCCAGTCTCACTACTGACATTATTGTGCAATGTCAGTGTCACCATATTTCAATGTTGGCATGCATTGGGAAGGATATTATTGCTTGTTTGGGATAGGATGGAAATTCACACTGTTGCAAATACTTGGAGACATTATACCCACATAACGGAAAGGGATTTTTCTTGTAACAACAACAGTTTCTACTCTATGGAGTCTTCTTTAGGCTATAGGTTTTAAGATAATTTTGTGGTTATGTTCATTATGTGACTATGGACATTTACGTGGATTTATACAGTAATGTGAAAAATGTCTTCAAAACGTCTTGTGTCTATCCATTTTCATATTCACTACTTAAAACCCTTCTCTCAGCACGCCAAAAGAATGGCAGAGAGCCAAATTCAAGGAACGTTGGGCTCAAAATGCCTGGACATACGAACTTTAAATCAATTTAAGTCATAGGATGAAGGAAAAAATGGATTAAGAGAGAGAGAGTTCCAGAGTTAACTTGTTGAGTACAGTAGAGGAAAGACTGAGAAAATTAGTAAATTCTTGGGTTAGAGAGCTGGACAGAATAGGAGTGAGATTGTGTTGAAAGGCGGGTGCCTCCCACTCGTTGAAAGGGAGGGGATATGCACTGAGAGACCTCTGAAGAACAGTGATTGTTGTAATAGCGATAGAAGAGTGAAAGAGATGCAACACTGCGGCATGTAGAATGAGATTGTAAGAGGAAGTGAGTTGATGAGGCGAAATGCTTTTGACTCTACCCTTTCGAGAAGTGCGGTATGGGTGGAACCTTCCCACCCATGCAAACAATACTAGATACATGGGGAACTGTGACCCTAATCCCTATGCAGAGCAAGAAGATGTGCTGGGGTGAAGAACCCACAGAGATGGTTGAGCACACCTAATTTCTAGAGGCTGTTTTTAGCAACAGTACTAAAATTATCTTTCCATGAAAGGTCAGGAGAAAAAGAAACAACAAGAATACTGAGAGAAGATGAAGGGTTGATTTGTGTGTTTTTGAAAAATATGGGAAAGTGATGTGGAAGAAAGTGACGGGTAGAAAGAAGGAGAAATTGAGTTTTGGAAGCATTGAAAGTAACAAGATTTTCTCTGCCGCAATTGGAGATAGTTGATAGTCATCAGCATATGAATGGATAGGACCAGAGGTAAAGTTGAGGAGATCATTAATGAATATTAGAAAGAGAACTGGAGACAGGACTGAACCCTGTCTTGTATGCTTCTTGTCTGTGTAAATAAACCATATTTTGTATATATTACTCGTGTTCTCCTTTCTGAGTCAAGCACCCCTTAATAATATTGGCAATTCAATTTTATTAATTTCTATTTAGTGCTTTGTATTGTCTCACATATTAATATGGATTATAGTTTGATTATTAGTGGGAGTTTGCATATTATTGTATGTACACATTGGTTTGAGTGTACACGTGTGTGTACAATGCCTGTCAATCTACATTATGATGTTGGTGTGCATGTTTTTTGTGAGTTTACATATATGTGTTGGTTTGCATATTAAAGTGGGTGTACATATTGTTCTGGTTATTCATACTAGTGTGTGTTTGTATATTTATGTGAAAATATAAATTGGTGTGGTTTGTATATTAGTGCATGTAACAATTTGCATATTGGTTTAAGTTTACTTATTATTGCAGGTATGTATATTGCTGTAGTTTTGCATATTGGTGTAATGCCATTTTCTATTACATTGTAATGGCTGTGATGGGATTGCCTTTAAGCAGCTGAACTGTAGTACAAGAAAGTCCTGTCATAACAATGTCCCATCATGTCATGACTGTGGCTTATGCTGGCATAGTGCCTACAGAGCTTCAGCAAAGTAAGACTCAACAAAATCACCCTGCAGCACCAGCACCTGCAGTATCTGCACCACATCAGTGCTAAGACAGAGAGTGCCATAAGAAGACTTTTATGTGTAGGATATAACTGTTGGTCCAAACTGTCGCCATCCTTATTTTTAGTCGCCTTGTACGACATGCAGTTAAGTATAATATTGGTGTAGGTTTGCATAATGGGTTTACAATGTTAAGCATTGGTTTGCAACTGTAGGTTTGGGTATGTAATAATAATAATAATAATCTTCTGGTTACTTATATAGCGCCCGTCTCTCCTCCTTCGAGGATTCGCAAGCGCTTGGCTTTCTTTAGTCTACCAGAGACCATTACCCATCCCCCTTGCTCATGGGGAGATGGTAACCGCCGGCTGTATCCCAGAAAAACTTTTCAATCTGAGCGGGGATTGAACGCGAGACCTTCAAGGTGGGAATCAGGCACGCTATCAACTGAGCCAGCCGGACGGCTGTACAGTACATTACGATTGTCTTGCTTTAGATTAAAGGGAGTATGTGTATTGAGTTTTTGTATTGCAATGGATCTGTGCATTTGGCTTTGGTTTCTGCACGGGAGTAGGTTAGTTCATTGGGGTGGAACTGTGCACATGTGTATGTTTGTACATTTGACTGAGTTTGTGCATTTGGACGGGTTTGTGCACTTGGGCAGGTTTGTGCATTTGAGTGGATTTATGCATTTGGGTTAGTTTGTGTATTTGAGTGTTTTTGAGTGTATTTGGGTGTTTTAGTACATCATGGTGGGTTTGTGCATTTGAGTGCGTTAGTGTATTTGGGTATTTTAGAGCAACTTGGGTGGGTGTTTGCATTTGGTGTTTTAGTACATTTGTGTGTGTGTGTGTGTTTTTTTATTTATTTTTTTTTTTTTTTTGGGGGGGGGGTTGTGTATTACACTGTTTTGTGAATTTAAGTGGGTTTGCATTTGTGTGGGTATGTGTATTTGGGCAGGATTGTGCTTTGGCTAGGTTTATACATTGGCTGGGTTTGTGTATTAAGGTGGATTTGTGTATTGGAATGGCAGAAAAGAGGTAGGTGCAAACTCAAGTCAGTGTAGCGTCTGTCGTAGCTGGGTACACCGTGGCAGAAGCGTTGTACTAGAATATCAGGACGGCTAGGTATCAAGAGTTTCAGTGAAGAAATGCATACAAGTGATATTGGATAGATTGGGCTTGTGGAGAGGATGGATGAACTAAGTTGGGTGAAAAGATGCAAGTCCGTCAACGTGGAGAGAGTTGCACTAAGGGGTACACCAAGAAAGACGTGGGATCAGACCATATGGTCTGATCTTGAAATGAAAAACATGACAAGTGAGGCAGCTCTAAAAAGGGCTGCCTGGAGCGCCGCCATCAGGACAGGAGACTAGAACCGCACTTCGTGTGGAGCACACTGTTTTTAAATGTATGTATGTATTTATGTTTAATGGGTTTGTGTAATGGGATGGGTCTGTATTGTAATGTGAGTGCATGCAATTGTGTGTGATAATGCATTGAGATAATATTATGCTACTGGTGGATTTTTGTCATGACAGGGTTTGTATATTAAGTGTGCTTGTAGACAAGTTGTAATTCTTCTTTAGCTGTACTGTTGGTGTTATGAAGTTGGTTTATGTATTGGGTGGGTTCGTGTATAAGGTGTATTTATGTTTTGAGTGGGTTTGTCCTTTGGAAAGGGCTCATGCATTGGGAAGTTTGTACATTGAGGTGTGTGAATGCATTGTTTATTAGGGTGGGTTTGTGGATTAAGGTAGAAATGTGCTTGTGGGTGGGTTTGTATATTGTGGGATGAGCATTAACCCGTACAGCCCCAGCGACGCGCCTGACGCGTCGGCGATGTATGTAACGCACAGCCCCAGAGACGCGCCTGGCGCGTCACCCTAATTGCGCCGACCGTAACATCAGGTGTAGCCACTCAAGAGGGCTCAGATTTGTATGGGAACTGTGTACGTATCCCACGCAACGCAACCGTGCCGATGGTTGAAAACTCTCAAAGTCCACGTGCGTGCGCGTGAGCGCGCAATAACCTGGTTTTTTGGGGTAATTGCCTTCAATTTTTTAATCTTGTAAAATACGTTTTCAGGGGGCTCTGTAGGACCATTCTTAGCTTTTTGAGCGGTTTTTCGTGGTTTTTCCTTCATTCCTAACCCATTCGCTATTGTTTCTGGAATAAAACCATTTTTTGAAAACCGGCCGGGTTCAGGTGAACAAACATTACAAAACTAGCCGGGGCTGGACGGGTTAATATAGCGTTTGTGCTATGGCTACTTTATATATTTATTAATTTGCTTATTTACTTATTTATCTATTTATTTATTTTTTGTTTTATAGGGCAGATTTGTGCATTGAAGTGGGTAAATTTGTACTGTTGGGTAGGTTATTTGTATTGGGTAGATTTGTTCATTGATGTTTGTGTGCATTGGTGTGAGTGTACATTAAAGTTGGCTGATCATATTTAGATTAGGCCTAGACTTTTACACATTATTGAATGTAGGATTTTATTTTTTCTTAAGAAAAGTACGACGTCCATATCCGTAAAAAATGTAAGAGGGGTATTTCCCATCCCATATTGCACGAGCAAAACAATATTAATTGACAATTTGCTATGTTAATTTGTGAATGAAAATTTGACTAAATCTCAGTTTTTTTGTTGCTGTTTAGGAGAGATAGGCCGTTTTTCTGGTTCCCTTTCTTCCTCTTGCTTATCCCCATTATTTTTGAAATCTTACGACGTTTGCCCCATTAGTTTGTAAATTTTAATACATTTCGCCTTATTTCTTTGTCAATACTAAGACCTTTTGTACTATTTAGGTGTTGAATTGTTCCCTGGCAAACGATAGTGAGCCTGTAATGTTGGAAGAAGTGGCCTTCGGCCGGGAAAATTTACAAATTCATCTAAAATATTTAATGGATCTATTGGATGTTTTTTCTATAGTTTGATGGAGGTCTAGGGAGGAAACTAAAATAATAATACATATATGAAGTAATCGACCAAAAAATAAACCCTTCCTCCTTAAAGAATATATATCCGTGGGTGTCATGGTCACGAGTCTTCTTCCTTCTCCCTTTGCCACAATACTGAATATAGCCCAGTCTGATTATAGCCCATTTTGTAGCCTCGTCCCTCCTGCACTGCTGTTTATTTCCCGCCACACTGACGTCACTAGCCCGCCACCACGGGACTTTTTACGTCACCGCTGCATATGTGACGTCACGTACCGGGTGTGTGACGTCATGGCCCCTCCCTCAGTTATGTAGCTCTGTCCCTGTGCCAGACTCAAGATGGAGGAGAGCAGAGAGGTATGAGGCTGATATTTAAGAGGGAGAGATGGAGAGAGGGAAGGGGATAGTTGGGAGAATATGAATTGCATGATAGGTGCATATTATAAAATCAATTACAATTACTTAAGTAAGCTCTTGGGACCAGCTGATAAACAATTAAGACAATCAAAGAGGGAGTCTGCAGTGACCTTTTTTTTAATGAGGAAGGAGGAGACAAAAGGCAGAACTGCCTGTGACGAGTGCCTCCCCAAGAGTTGAAAGAGTGACAGGGCCAAAATCAAGGAAAGTTCGAGCCAAAAATGACGACACGCAGTTTGAAGCAACTTAAGCCGTATGATGAGGGAAAGATGGGTTGAGGGAGAGAGTTCCAGAGCTCAGCTGTTAAATAGAAGAAAGACTGGAAATATCGGTTCACTATTAAGTTGGAGAGGTTCACCGAATAGGGGTGGGACTATGTTGCAAGATGGGTGCTACGAGCTCTATGAGCGTAGCAGCACTCATAATCCGACTCAAGTCTGAGGGATCTATTTGGACAAACTTATAGTCTACCAATGTTCAGAGTTTAGTATTAGTTAAAATGTAAAACTTGCAAACCAAACAAACCAAAACTGGGACAAAGACAATATAAAAGAAAAATAACTAATCAAGAATAACTAATCTAACTAATAACTAATCAAGATGTCTTTAATTAATCCCTCCTTTACCGGCGACATCTTTTGTATTTGATTTCAGCTACATTTACACGTGTTATGAAGCTTAGGAAATTTACACATGTGTCTCGAAGGAGGGTCTTGGGGGTACATTTTAAACTTGATGGAGTTCTTGGGAGGAAACTAAAGAAAAATAATAAATATATATATAAATCATATGACCTAATGGGTCATTCTGTACCAGCGACGTGTTTTGGATTATAATTTCGCTATATTTAGAGGATTTTGTGCAGTTTAAGAAGGATCTGTGGCAGTGAAAAGGGCGAATTAAAATAGTTCGAAGCCTGTAAAATGCTGCAAACTTAAACTTAATAAATTCGTCTAAGTTGAGCTACCATACGATTTAATAGACTTCTCCGGTACAAAATGGGTTAAAGGAAGTCGGACAAGAAGAATAATGAATGACAGGACTATATGAAAGATGAAGGTGTGTGTGTGTGTGTGTGTGCAAGTCGTCCGTCCATGGAGGGGTATAGATAAGTTGTGAAGCGTATAGGGCGTAGAGATAAGAGGGTTTGAGTGAGAGAGTTGTGAAGAGTAGGGCGTAGTAATAGATGGTGTGGTAGTAATGAACAGAGAGAGAGAGAGTTTTGAAGAGTAGGGTGTAGAAATAGATGGTGTGGTAGTAATGAACAGAGAGAGAGAGTTATGAAGAGTAGGGCGTAGAAATAGATGGTGTGGTAGTAATGAACAGAGAGAGAGAGAGTTGTGAAGAGTAGGGCGTAGAGATAGATGGTGTGGTAGTAATGAACAGAGAGAGAGAGAGAGAGATATGAAGAGTAGGGCGTAGAAATAGATGGTGTGGTAGTAATGAACAGAGAGAGAGAGAGAGAGTTGTGAAGAGTAGGGCGTAGAGATAGATGGTGTGGTAATAATGAACAGAGAGAGAGAGAGAGAGTTGTGAAGAGTAGGGCGTAGAAATAGATGGTGTGGTAGTAATGCACAGAGAGAGAGAGAGAGTTATGAAGAGTAGGGCGTAGAAATAGATGGTGTGGTAGTAATGAACAGAGAGAGAGAGAGAGTTGTGAAGAGTAGGGCGTAGAGATAGATGGTGTGGTAGTAATGAACAGAGAGAGAGAGAGAGTTGTGAAGAGTAGGGCGTAGAAATAGATGGTGTGGTAGTAATGCACAGAGAGAGAGAGAGAGAGAGTTATGAAGAGTAGGGCGTAGAAATAGATGGTGTGGTAGTAATGAACAGAGAGAGAGAGAAAGAGAGAGTTGTGAAGAGTAGGGCGTAGAGATAGATGGTGTGGTAGTAATGAACAGAGAGAGAGAGAGAGAGTTGTGAAGAGTAGGGCGTAGAAATAGATGGTGTGGTAGTAATGCACAGAGAGAGAGAGAGAGAGTTATGAAGAGTAGGGCGTAGAAATAGATGGTGTGGTAGTAATGAACAGAGAGAGAGAGAGAGAGAGAGTTATGAAGAGTAGGGCGTAGAAATAGATGGTGTGGTAGTAATGAACAGAGGGAGAGAGAGAGAGAGTTGTGAAGAGTAGGGCGTAGAGATAGATGGTGTGGTAGTAATGAACAGAGAGAGAGAGAGAGAGTTGTGAAGAGTAGGGCGTAGAAATAGATGGTGTGGTAGTAATGCACAGAGAGAGAGAGAGAGAGTTATGAAGAGTAGGGCGTAGAAATAGATGGTGTGGTAGTAATGCACAGAGAGAGAGAGAGAGTTTTGAAGAGTAGGGCGTAGAGATAGGTGGTGTGGTAGTAATGAACAGAGAGAGAGAGAGAGTTGTGAAGAGTAGGGCGTAGCAATAGATGGTGTGGTAGTAATGAACAGAGAGAGACAGAGAGAGTTATGAAGAGTAGGGCGTAGAGATAGATGGTGTGGTAGTAATGGACATAGAGGGAGAGAGTTGTGTAGACTTATGCAGTAAATGTGTCGGGCCAAAGGTCACTCATATAAATTGAGAAGAATTGCCTTATACAATATACGAAGCCGAAGATATAAAACCTAACGTAAGCAATGTTTAAGTCGCCACAACATTAATATTATCACTTGCCTCAATAAAAGATTACAGACTATCTCAATTAATCCATTTAGCTACCATATATACTTCCTAAGCTTCATAAAATCGTCTCAATGCAGCTGACATAAAGACAAAAGGACGTCGCCGGTACTGTAAGGGTTAACAAAAAAACACACACCAAAAAAAAAACAGCCCCACAAAGCTAGAACACCCTCTTCGAGATGAATATGTACATTTTTCTGTATAATAATGTGTCGCCCAAAGGTCAATTCCTCCTAAATTACAGGCTTGCTATCGCTCGCCACGAAAACATCAACACATAATGGCATGGAAAGTCTTAAAATCGCCAAACATTGGAGCGAACGTTTTAAAATCTCGAAACTAATGGGGCTAAGCATGAGGGAGAAGTCCAGATAAAATAAAAAGATAGTCTCCCTTTAAACCGGAAACACGACAAAACATCCACAATTAGGTTAAGTTACATTTTATTAGTTTAGAATGTGTATGAGTGGCTTGGTTTAATTAGGTTAGAATATGTATGAGTGGTTTGGTTTAATTAGGTTCGACTAAGTATGAGAAGCAAGGTTTTATTAGGTTAGAGTAAGTATGAGTGGCTAGGATTGATTAGGTTAGACTAAGTATGAGTGGCTAGGTTTGATTAGGTTAGAGTAAGTATGAGTGGCTAGGTTTAATTGTATGATGGCTAGGTTAGAGTAAGTATGAGTGGCTAGGATTGATTAGGTTATACTAAGTATGAGTGGTTAGGTTTAATTAGGTTATACTAAGTATGAGTGGCTAGGTTTGATTAGGTTATACTAAGTATGAGTGGCTAGGATTGATTAGGTTATACTAAGTATGAGTGGTTAGGTTTAATTAGGTTAGACTAAGTATGAGTGGCTAGGTTAGAGTAAGTATGAGTGGCTAGGATTGATTAGGTTATACTAAGTATGAGTGGTTAGGTTTAATTAGGTTATACTAAGTATGAGTGGCTAGGTTTGATTAGGTTATACTAAGTATGAGTGGCTAGGATTGATTAGGTTATACTAAGTATGAGTGGTTAGGTTTAATTAGGTTAGACTAAGTATGAGTGGCTTGGTCTGGTTGGGTTAGGTTGTGTTAGGTTAAGTTTAAGCCGGTATCACACGAGAGTTTTTATAGTAAACATTCGATGATCAAAAATTTGCTGGCAACATTTCTGGAATGGTTTGCACTGGTATCGGAAACTAGACTGGTGAGAGATGAATTTAGGTGACCGACAAATTATGTATGTTTACCTCATATGCTGCCAAACCAATGTTGAGGATAAATGATAAAGGATAAAATAACAACCACAACCACCACCACAATAACAACCACAACCACCACCACAATAACTACCACAACCACCACCACAATAACAACCACAACCACAACCACCACCACAATAACAACCACAACCACCACCACAATAACAACCACAACCACAACCACCACCACAATAACAACCACAACCCAAACCACCACCACAATAACAACCACAACCACCACCACAATAACAACCACAACCACCACCACAATAACTACCACAACCACCACCACAATAACAACCACAACCACCACCACAATAACAACCACCACCACAATAACTACCACAACCACCACCACAATAACAACCACAACCACCACCACAATAACAACCACAACCACAACCACCACCACAATAACAACCACAACCACCACCACAATAACAACCACAACCACCACCACAATAACTACCACAACCACCACCACAATAACAACCACAACCACCACCACAATAACAACCACAACCACAACCACCACCACAATAACTACCACAACCACCACCACAATAACTACCACAACCACCACCACAATAACTACCACAACCACCACCACAATAACAACCACAACCACCACCACAATAACAACCACAACCACAACCACCACCACAATAACTACCACAACCACCACCACAATAACTACCACAACCACCACCACAATAACAACCACAACCACCACCACAATAACAACCACAACCACAACCACCACCACAATAACTACCACAACCACCACCACAATAACTACCACAACCACAACCACCACCACAATAACTACCACAACCACAACCACCACCACAATAACTACCACAACCACCACCACAATAACTACCACAACCACCACCACAATAACTACCACAACCACCACCACAATAACTACCACAACCACAACCACAATAACTACCACAACCACAACCACCACCACAATAACTACCACAACCACCACCACAATAACTACCACAACCACCACCACAATAACTACCACCACAACCACCACCACAATAACTACCACAACCACCACCACAATAACTACCACAACCACAACCACCACCACAATAACTACCACAACCACCACCACAATAACTACCACAACCACCACCACAATAACTACCACAACCACCACGACAATAACTACCACAACCACCACCACAATAACTACCACCACCACAACCACCACCATAATAACTACCACAACCATCACCACCACCACAATAACTACCAGGCACCACAACCACCACCACAATAACTACCACAACCACCACCACAATAACTACCACAACCACCACCACAATAACTACCACAACCACCACCACAACCACCACCACAATAACAACCACAACCACCACCACAATAACTACCACAACCACCACCACAATAACTACCACAACCACCACCACAATAACTACCACAACCACCACCACAATAACTACCACAACCACCACCACAATAACTACCACAACCACCACCACAACCACCACCACCACCACAATAACTACCACAACCACCACCACAATAACTACCACAACCACCACCACAATAACTACCACAACCACCACCACAATAACTACCACAACCACCACCACCACCACAATAACTACCACAACCACCACCACAATAACAACCACAACCACCACCACAATAACTACCACAACCACCACCACAATAACTACCACAACCACAACCACCACCACAATAACTACCACAACCACCACCACCACAATAACAACCACAACCACCACCACAATAACAACCACCACCACAATAACAACCACAACCACCACCACAATAACTACCACAACCACCACCACAATAACAACCACAACCACAATAACTACCACAACCACCACCACAATAACTACCACAACCACCGCCACAATAACTACCACAACCACCACCACAATAACAACCACAACCACCACCACAATAACAACCACAACCACAATAACTACCACAACCACCACCACAATAAGTACCGCAACCACCACCACAATAACAACCTCAACCACAACCATGCACCATACCCACACCACACACCATTAAAATAAAGTCGTCTATTAGTAGCCAGAATAAACTGTCAAAACTGGTCATAATCCTCTCAATGGGTTATTAAAGATAGTTATAATGTATTTCCTTCCTAGACGTCCTTACTAAACTGCATAAAATCGTCTAATAATAGCCAGAACATAATGAAGGAACGCGTCATGGTATCCTGAAGGGGTTACTTATATCACTCATATTTCTCACCTTATTTCAGCCTATTTCCTTCCCATTCTCCTCTCAGTCCGTCCGCTATTCGGCAAATACCACCACCAGTCTCTTTCCGCACTTCTAGCACTCGAATATCGCACACAAATAACAAAAATAACTACGGGAAGAGAGAAGCGTCTTTACCGAGTGTCACCGTCTCTGGGAATCAAGCGAGAGTCTATAGTCATCCACCTGGACACTTATACACAATAAAATAAATATCCGGCTTAAAAATCAACTAAACAATACAAACGTTATCTCAATATCATAATGTTGTTTATGGAAAGTGAAAATAATTATAAGGACCACCTAGAATTAAATATGGAAGGTGATTTGATATGCCTGTCCCGGTGGGTTCCCGGATGTCACGCGTTTCCCGCCAAGACCATGGAATGCTCTCGTTTTCTGTGAAAATTTATAATTTTGCTTGATCTGAATATAGGATTATACTGTATCATGTACACTAGCGCGGTTATATATACCGATGTATATATACAGTATATATATATATATATATATATATATATATATATATATATATATATGTGTATATATGTGTATATATATGTACAGTAATAATAATAATAATAATAATAATAATAATATTTATTCAGTTAGCAATTTACAGAGTTGGTACCATATAGTATGTTACAAATATGACATGTACCAGCCTTGCATAATTCCAACTAAGGATAGCCCAATAAGGCCGTAAGGCGTATTTCCATTGGGGTCCTTGTGGGATTAGGTTAGCTGGGGAAAAAGGGGAGGATAAAGAAATCGATACTTTAGAGAAAGTATTTCTAGGGGGTTATTTTAAGATACCTTACATCCTATAGTAAATATCAGTAATCCGTAATCAGTAATCATTTCAGTTTGGTTTGTCTATCTCTTATGTCGCATTTAGTAGTAGACATAAGCTTGGTGCTCCCTTCTCGCAGCTGTCCGGTTCAGGTGTTCCTTCAGGCTACGTCTGAAGGAATACAGTGTTCTCTTTTCACGGACTGACTGGGGTAGGTCGTTCCAGTCTTTGATGGCGGTGAAGAAGAATGTTTGCTTAGCCTGTCCTTGGATTCTTGGGACCTTAAAATTAAACATCCTGTTTCTTGTATTATGTCCACTCCTCTCATTTGCTTTAACAAAATCATTCTTTAGATACTCTGGAGCTCTGTCATAGCAAATGTTGAAGGCATTAGTGAGCCTGATTTGTTTGGCCCTGTCAGAGACATTGAGCATAGCTAGTGGCTGAAGTTGTTCCTGGCCAACATGTGATCTGGGTCCTAGGTTCAGCATGAACCTAACCATTTTATTTTGAGTGACCTGAAGTTTGTGCTGTGCTGATTTAGATGATGCAGAGTACCAGGATGACACAGAATAGTCAAAATGACATTGAACAAGCGCTTGGCAGAGGGTCTTTTTGGTCGCCGCGGGCAAGCATCCCACCTGTCTATACAGGTATTTTATACATGCTCTACACTTACTCAGGATAGATTCCAAAATTGTTTCACCTGACAAACTCGCGTCCAGTTTTAGTCCGAGATATTTAACTTGTGACACTGTTGTTATAGGAATATCATTACAGTTGACCGAGAAGCCCACAATGTCTTTCAGTTTGCGTTTTGTTCCACATAAGATGGCTTCCGTCTTGCCCAGGTGACTAGATATTCTATTGTCCACTAGCCATTCACTACATGATTCTAGTTCTTTGGAAAGTGAAGCGGCAATACTTATTGGGTCTTTTCCTGAAACCAGAAGCACGCTGTCGTCTGCATACAGTAATAATTTACATGAGACGCTCAGTTCCATGTCGTTCACATAACAGAGAAAGAGTAAGAGACCAAGGATGCTTCCCTGCGGGACCCCACAGTTAATTGGCATAGGATCAGATATATTATCATCAATTTTGACTCTTTGGGTTCTACCACTAAGATAAGATTTAAACCAGTTCACAGACCCTATGCCCATTGCTTGTAGTTTATTACATAGGATATCATGGTCTACTGTGTCAAACGCTTTTTGTAGATCAGGAAGAACCATACCGGTGTAGTTACCTTTAGACATTTCTTTACGAATGTGATCCGTTAAGTGGATGAGACAGGAGTCTGTCGAGTACATGCATCTGAAACCTGATTGAAACTTATAGAATAGATCATTTTGTTTGAGGTAGTGTTCAATTTGGGTGTATACCGCTCTTTCAAGGATTTTAGATACAATACATAATATGCTAACTGGTCTGTAGTTACCAACTTCTAGTTTATTTCCTTTCTTGAATAGAGGGGTTACAATAGCTTCCTTCAGTTCAGCAGGTACAGTGTTGGTGTTAATTGACAAGTTGATGATGTGGGTTAGGGGGCCTGCTATACCAATGGCTCCATCTCGTAGAAATTTGGCAGGAATTTTGTCTGGTCCTGTGCTTTTATGTACATTTAGGTTAGACAGCTCGTCAAAAGTGTATTTTGGTGTAACATTTTGCAATCCAAATGTGTTTCGGGTGTATGTCTTTATCTCTGTAGAAATTTCGAAAGGTGGCCGTTGTTGTCGTGTATTTATTGAGAGGTTGAGGTAGGTTCTGTGCAAGTGTGTTTGCTATGGAGGTGAAGAAGGAGTTGAAGTAGGTTGAAATTTGTCGTTTATCGTGGCAAACCTGATCATTAATGGTGAGAGCAATATTAGTGTTAGACGAATCCCTTGTCTTGTTGCTGTAGCCTGTTGTTTTTAGGTGCCTCCATAGTTTCTTTGGGTTATTCTGATATTCCTCTGCCTTATTGTGAAAATAATTAGTTTTCGCTGATTTTATTTTCCTACTTAGTTTATTCCTGGCCCTGTTGAACTCATGTTTCAGACCTTGATCCTGTCTATGTTTCGCTAGCCTCTTTAACAGATTGTCTCTGTGTTCCAGATGGTGTAGTATGTCATTGTTGATCCATGGGTCTGACCTTGCTTTAATTCGTATGTCTTTCAGAGGAGCTATTTCGTCTAGAATGTTTGTGATGATGGTTCTGAAGCCAACCCATGCGTCATTAACGTTTGTACTTCCAAACACTGGAGACCAGTCTGTATTCCATAAAATGTCCAGAAATGTTTCTTTATTGTAGTTTCTGATTGACCTTGTTTTGATAACCTTGTGATTCTCTAGGGTAATTTTTGTGGTTTTTCGTGTGCAATATGTGACGAAGTGATCACTTATCCCCGTCTGTATAACCCCTGATTGGGATATTTTGTCCTCTCTGTTACAGTTTATGTGGTCTATTATTGTGGCAGTGTGCTCAGAGATACGTGTGGGGGTTGTGATGAGTTGTTTGTGATTGTGCATTGTCAGTATATGCCTATATTCTCGTACAAGCCTATCATTTCGTTGTTTGTAACACAGGTTAAAATCCCCTAGTATAATGGATTCATTCCGAGGGTCTAGCGATGACAAAGTTCGTTCAAATTTGGTCAAGAATTGTGTCGTTTGGTGGCCTATAGCATACCCCAATTGTGGTGGGTCTTGTCCTCGGCAGGTGTAGATCGATCCACAGAGCTTCGTGATTTTCTACATGGAGGTCGGTCCTAGTTGTGTGTGTGAGGTTGTTTTTTACATACAGACATACTCCTCCCCCATGCCTATTGCGATCATTCCTAACCATATTGAAACCTTGAATGTTTATTTCACCATCGTTTATACTTGAATCCAGCCAGGTTTCTGTGATTGCAATTATTGAAGTTTTGGCCTTATTAGCTAACAAGTTAATTTCTGACAATTTATGGTACATTGATCTGGCGTTAATGTGGATAAGATGGAGCCCTTTGTTGGTGAACACTCTGTATTCATCTTTGATTTTGAATGTGTCCTGGCTGGATTCTGAGTTGTTAATACTAATTGGTTAATTTACATTAATATTCGGTAATGAATGCAAGGCACATATGTTGCATAGGAATTCCCGTTCTTCACTGTTGGTCTTCTTAGAGTGTATATGTATATACACTATACAGTATGTACTGTGTATGTATATATATATATATATATATATATATATATATATATATATAGATAGATAGATAGGCATATGGACGAGATGGGTTGGGTATGATAGCAGACCCCGTAATCTTGTGTTAATCTCTGACCGTTTTGGTGGGGTCAGTACTCAAGGTATTAGTGAGTTGGGCCTATAATTGGGCCTTGTAATTGGGGTTGGGTGTACAGGGATCTGCCTTGTGTGGGCCGATCGGCTTTTTGCAGACTCCCATTTTCTTATGTTCTTATGAGAAAGCGCTCGTGTGATACCGGCTTTGGAGGCAACATTTCGATCTGAAGCCGTTCTGCTTGAGACCGAGTTCAGCACTTGTGAATCAGATGCAGATCAGCTGAATATCGTCTGGCGTTAACTATAGTAAGAAAAGCAAAATAATAATACTCAAAGTGACAGACAATGGTCATGACACATTGTAAGTGGTAGTGTCTCTTGCATCAGATCCAAAGTTTGCTTGTAACGACCATAGAGTTTCTGTGAAGTATGTTTGGTGACATGCCAGCTAGGTGTTATATTTGTATAGACCATATTAAAGTTTACATTGAGAAAAAGTTAAAGAGTAATGTACTGATTTTTATATTTGTAACGTACACTGATTGACTTTCTATCATTTCTTTGACACCACATCAGAGAAGAGACATTGTAACTAATTCATATGCAGCAAAGGACAATATATTTAATTTAGATTTTCGTGAAACGTATTTATTTTGTCTTATATATAATTTATGTTTTATGTATTATTCTAAATGATCGTATTTGCTCCTCTTAAAATACATTTCACTGGCTTTGTCAATCATAATCTGTATATTACGAATATGGCTACGCTTTTACTATTATATAATTCAAAAGTGAAGATTACAAGACATGGCAAGAATTAAAATGGTGATGTCAACAAAATAAAATTAAGACAAAAATGAATAGTATCGAAGGAAGCTCGGTTTATTATTATGATATACCCTGACAAATACGCATCAGCCTTCAGTGTTGATGAATGTTTGTGTCAAGCCGGACGTATTGTCTCCCGCTGAGGACTAATCTTAAGGGGAGATTTCTACCTGGAGGATTTTTGTCTGGACCCCTTTCTCCCTCATGCTTAGCCCCATTGCTTTTGAGATTTTAAGACGTTCGCCCCATTAGTTTGGCGATTTTAAGAACCCTCGCCCCATTTCTGTCAATTTTAGGACCATTCATGCCATTTGTGTGTCGATTTTTTCCTGGCGAGCGATAGCGAGCCTGTAATTTAAGGGGAACCGGCCTTCGGCCGGGAAATTTTTCTACCGAAAAATGTACAAATTTATCTTAAAAGGGGATCTAGGGGGAGTAATTTTAAGCTTGATGGAAGTCTAGGTAATCAACTAAAAACCTCGGTGGTGTCTGGTGTTGGTTGTGTTCTGTTCCTGGTGCATCTTCATTAGTCTCCCCTGACACACATACCACACCAGACCCATTATACCCTACAGACAACTTCATACCCTCAGTCCATTTGGGAGACTCGAACACTATAAGTATAAGAATTGATATTTCGTGGTTACAATCATTTCAATCATAGGAACATTGCTAGAGTCAATTATTGCTAGGAAAATTAGAAACCACTTAGAAACATGCAACTTAAGGGGGGTGACCTGCTTTTTGTCCTCTCCTTTTCTCTCTTTCTCTGGATTGTATCCATTCGGCCCCATTCAGCCTACTGTTTTAAGACGTTTATCCCCATCCAGGTGTCAATTTTTTACTGGGGCGCGGTAGCGAGCCAGCATATTTTAAAAATGTATTTGACAGCAGACTAAATTTGTACATTTTTCGGTAGAAAAATTTCTCCGGCGAAGCCGGATTTCTTCATATAATGCTGGCTCGCTATCGCTCGCCAGGAAGAAATCGACACCTAGATGAGGATAAACGTCTTAAAATAGTTGGCTGAATGGGGCCGAATGGATACAAGCCAGAGAAAGAGAGAAAAGGAGAAAATTTTAAAAAGCAGGTCACCCCCCTTAATTAATTCTTCTCAGCATGGGTTCACCCAGGTACGTTCTTGTCTCACTATTTTGTTCAGCTTTTACTCCTGCAGAGGCTTATGAAGCAGTAGCTAATGATAACGGGTGGATGAAACTAGTCAGCCTTGATCGGCAACCCGTATCAAGGGGAGACAACCTTATAAAAATCCACGTAGATTGGACTCGTCAGCCTTGGTCGGTAAGCTGTCTAGGGTAATAAACCTTACCCATAATACTGAAGAGCGGCGCGCTCATCGGTGCCATTTGCAGGTGGCGAACTCTACAATTGATACAAAGTCATGATATAAATTATTTGGATTTCAGTAAAGCCTTCAACGGAGTCCCTCATGAGAGATTGATGAAAAAGGTAGAAGCACACGTAATAGGTGGGTCGTTATTAAAGTGGATTGGCTCATGGCTAATTGGTAGGGAAGAAAGAGTCAGTATAAATGATTTAAATCAGAATGGGGTGCAATCAAAAGTGGTGTCCCCCAGAGATCTGTATTAGGCCCTCTTTTGTTTTGTATATACATAAATTATCATGGTTTAGGTATAACTAGTAGGATTAGTAAATTTGCAGACAATATTAAAATGGGGAGAACAATTGGATAGTGATATAGAGTACCTTCAGTAGCATCTAAATACCTTACATGAATGGTCAATAAATTGGTAGATGAATTTTAACATTGATAAATGCATAGTATTAAAGATAGGGATGATGAATACATATAAGAACATAACAAAATGGGAGTCTGCAGAAAGCCGATTGGCCCACACAAGGCAGATCCCTTTCACACCCAACCCCAATTACAAGGCCTAATTATAGACCCAGCTCACTAATACATAATATAAACTAACTAATGCGTAATTACAAAACTCCGATTGTAAGAAAGATATGGGTGCGTTTGTTAGCAATGATCTGAAGCCTAGAAAACAATGTATACGCGTTCGTAACAAGGTAGACAGGATTCTAGGGTTCATCTCAAGGAATGTGTGAGTAAAAAAACTGCTGACGTTATTTTTAAACTATAATGGTCATTAGTGAGATATCATATGGATTATGCTGTTCAGTTTTGGTGTCCATATTATAGAATGGATATAGACTTTCTAGAGGCAATCCAACGTAGAATGACAACAATTATCTACAATATTAGACATTTATCATATGAGAAGTTAAAAACCCTCGTCTTACATTCATTAGACCGACGAAGATGTAGAAAAGATTAATTTTATAAAAGTGTTTAAGTGGATGAAGGGAATTAATAAAGGGGACATTAGTAAAGTGTTAAAGCTGAATGATTCCGAAATAAGCTGTACAAATGACTTTAAACCAGCTAAATTCCGCTTTAAAAAGACAGGTAAGGATTGAGTTGGAAATAGAGTTGTGGATATGTGGAATAGTTTGCCTATATAGTGCTTTAATTAACTCAGAAACGGTGGACAGTTTCAAGCATAATTTGGATAGTCATATGAATGACAATGGTTGGGTGTGAAAGGGATCTGTCTCGTGTGAGCCGGTAGGCAATCTGCAGATTTCCATGTTTGTTGTTCTTATGTTATAACGTTTTGATCACCTGAAAATTACTTTTTCGTCCATGTTATCGCAATGCCATCGATATCCTGTGAATTGTGTTTGCTGGTGTAAAGCTAAAATCGTCTGATATGTAAAATAATTATTTGAAATTGTTTGTAATTCTTTATTGCGAGAGGTCTTGCCAAAGTTTTTAACCAGAGTAAACTTAAAATTCGCCCCGGTACTGATAGGGTTAGTATTGCTATCCAAGTAGGCTGGTCGAGTGTGTTGAGTAGTATATATTGACCAAAACACAACACAGCATGTAATTGTCTAGTGTTTGTTTACTAAAGGGCCAAGAGCACACCCTTCGCGCCCTCATCTCTCAACTGTGATTGATTCAGACGGGCAAGACGAAGATGAACTTGCTTGTTGCTTCATGTGTCTCCTCACAAATTTAATGGTATATATTTATATTCAATATTTTTTGAGAAACAGATACTTATGTTCTGGGTGTAGTGTCCCAAGTTTGAATCCCGGGAGGACTATATTCTTTCATTATTTTCGGTGTGAGCATCCTGGGTTCGAATCTCCGGACTGCCACAGGTGTCTGTTAATTTCATTAATCGATTTTAGGAGTAGAGTTGGTTGGTGGAGAGAACATAATAATTAGCTTATTCGAGTACATTGGGGTTTGCAATGGATGATTAATGTTAAGAACGGGGTGTTCCTTAATATGGTCTGAAATATTAGAAGAATATTAGCTAGATAAATTATATGGTCTGTAATATTAGAAAAATATTAGCTACATAAATTGATGGTTAGTACTATATATGTTGGCTATATAAAATGAAGACTTGGCCAAAATAGAAACCCGACCCCCTGAAGTAAACAAACAAGGGATAATTAGTATAGGAATGCACACACACTTTTAACTCTCACACATACACCTAATTTACATACCTACTACAATTACACACACATACACGCACACACATTGGTCTATCTATATTTCACACACACACACACACACTGTAACAAATATCTGTATTGTTACATGTTTTTATCTGTATTTATCAACAGAAAATTCACAGTAAACTTAAAATACAGATAATATCTGTATTTTATATTACAGGCATTGACTGTAAAACCATGGTGTTGAATATCTATAGAAATACTGACTATATACCATATTTGTTCTTTATACACTGATATAAATTAAGTTCACTTAATACTTAATATTTTTTTATATAATGGCAAAACTAAATTTTTTCCCTAGCAATGTATCTAGAAAACGAGGCAATGATTTATCACTTGAGTTGCCGGATACTCCTATTGCCTTCATTTATATATAAAACTTTCCAAGCATCTTTTTCAGGTTATATTTCATAAACCTTCTTTATAAATCATTGGCATTCATTTTGACAAAATAAAGGTGTTGTTGTATCAGTAAACTAAATGTGTGGCGATATATACGAAGTGTGAGTCACATGAGTTTTGGCGGGAAAGCAAGCGCCTTGCTTCTGGGAGAGCAGGCAGGCAGTATTTTCGTGCGCTAGTTTTGCTTATTTTCAGCTCTACACATATTATTCCTTGCCTCAATTATTACCACAACCTTATTAACCGTGATGGGCTGTGGAAATGCTCAGTATTATCGCCAGGAAATGTGTAACATGGACAAAAAACCAGTGTGATGTGTATCTCTTGCTGAAGTTGCTGTGGAATGTCTTAACTGGTAAGAAACTTTTAGTTGTTGAGCCTTTGTTGCCAATATTTTATGCACATTTACATTTGTAATAAGATATAGGCTAATACCGGGAATACGAGAGCTCTTTCTTAAACTGAGTAAACACGTCTAGCTTTAACAAAAGTAGGCCTAGCCTAGTACAAAAAATACCTACCGTATGTGTATGTTTCTCGAAAAACTTTGCTTAGCCTATTAATATACCCTTGTCCAGAGTTTCATTTCATCAGCTAAATACAATTGCTTAACGTTTGGTAGAAAACTAAAAGATCTACCCTACCATATTATGATTAAATATATATCTATCTATCTAATTACCTGACGTAATCCCTGAGAGGGGATGGCCTTGAATGAATCGCCTTCATATGCTTCCATATACCGAGGCAACTCACTCGATTGTCTAGTTTGTATATGTATAGGCCTATATATTTTTTTGTTTTAATGCTAGGCTAAAACAGTAGCAGTAATGTACGGTACAGTACCTTGTGTTTATTTTCCAACAGGTACGAGCCGAAGTAAGCAACCCTATAGATATTTAATTGGATATTGAATGAATGACAGTCCAAGTTAGTTTCTGACAATGTATGAAATTGTACATGTCTATAATGTGTAACTAAATACTTTCACGGTTGCTGCCTAGCTGGGTTTTAGGCAATGTTTACGTTACGTAACAGGCTACCATAATCATAATTTTGTTCTGCTGTATTTGTAGCCTACAACCTTTGAGTGACAGCAGGTAACTAAGGTTGCGTTGTATATTAAATAAACAACTCATGGTGTTTACCATAACCTAACCTAACTGAGGGAGGGGTGGGATTGTTATGGGTAACGGTTTATATGCAGTAGCCTATAATCTCGACAAGGCTAGGTTATAATGTACAATGTTGTTCAATTATAAAAAAACAATTATGATTATATGACGTTATTATTTGTGTGTTGCAGATATATTGTATTAATGTAAGAAATATTACAAAGGTCCCGGTAATGCATAGGCCTATTGTACGCTAATTCGGTTTTGCACCATATTTATTTTTTATTAATTTCACCACACCACCAAATACCTCCAATGAAATTAATGAAAGCATATAATTATTATGTGATCCACCGGGATTCGAACCTAGGTTATCACGTTTCACGTTTCACATGTCCATTTTTATGACCACTCAGCTACACCTCCCATACCGGTATCTTACTTGAAATTATATATATATATATATATATATATATATATATATATATATATATATATATATATATATATATACACACTGTGTGTGTTAATTCTTACATATCTTGCTTGTGTAGAACTAGGTTACCAAGAATGACAAAATATAAGTAACAATACGAGATTCTGTAAAATTTACGGAACAATTTCTGGCAATTAGGCTAGGCTGCAAAACATTATCTGTATAATTTACATGATTGTAAAAACTTTGATAGCAACACTGTTAAATATACAATTGAAATGTAAATTTAGCAGATATATACTGTTATTTGTTTACAGAAAATTTAATTTTTACAAGATTTTTTGTAAAAATTTACAGATTAGCCTATATCTGTAAACAAATACAAGCCAGTTTGTAAATTCCACACTTATTTTTGTAAATGCTTATACAGAATGCTGTAAATTTTACAGAAAATGTTTGGCAGCCTAATTGCCAGAAATTCTCTGTAAATTTTACAGATTTTTGTTTACAGTGCACACACACTTGCCTCTCGATTTTAATTTTTTTTTCTCTCTCTCTCTCACACACACACACACACACACACACACACACACACACACACACACACACAACATACCTATAGCTATACGGCCGTGATTCATAGGGTAGATGTGTTGGCTCGGACTATTAACCTCTGTAATGCTAGAGGCCAGGGGGGAGCCTTAAAAACATGAGGGAGAAGGGGGGCCACAAATATCAACCATCTCCCCTTACTGCCAATACTGCCAGGACTGAAAGGGTTAAGGGGAGCTTTTTAGTTTGTTCCCTAGACCTCCATCAAGATTAAAATTGCACCCCTTAGACCCCCTTTCAAGATAAATTTGTAAATTTTTCGGTAGAAAATTGTACCGGCCGAAGGCCGGTTCCTCTTAAATTATAGGCTCGCTATTGCTCGCCAGGAAATATTCGACACCTAAATGGCACAAAAAGTCTTAAAATTTACATAAATGGGTCGAAAGGCCTTAAAATCGCCACGCTAATGGGGCGAACGTCATATAATATAAACAAAACAGTGTGGCTAAATATGAGGGAGAAAGTGGCCCAGAAAAAAAATCCCTCGAGTGGAAATCTGTCCTTAATTCTGCGTCGCCACATTACCTACCTGACAAGTCCATTAAACACCATAAAAACCTAATTTTACAGGATTCTCATCACGTTGACTCCACCCACTCCCTATAGGTGGCTCGAGAACATAAGAACATAAGTACCCCCTAACTCTATCATGCTTAAAATAATTAGTGTTTCAAGGCTATTTCATAAATTTATCTATTTCTTATATAGTATTTTTAGTTCAGTGTGAACTAATCGCGCTCTTATTATAGGATCATTGTTAGAATCCTAGTATAGTTCCATTCTCGATTCCCCCTTCACTCCCATACGCATTTGTGTATATATATATATATATATATATATATATATATATATATATATATATATATATATATATATATATATATATATATATATATATATATACCGGTATATATATATATATATATATCTATATATATATATATATATATATATATATATATATATATATATATATATACCTTTATTATAAACGTGAGTTAGGTTAAGAAGACGACATATTATATAAATAGTAGCCCAATTATCCTATATCATGCTCTCCAGTGGATGAGTGCACTGAGTCTGGGGTGATCCTGTCCCTGATTATGTTGAGGGTAACATTGATTGATTGGAGAGAGAGAGAGAGAGAGAGAGAGAGAGAGAGAGAGAGAGAGAGAGAGAGAGAGAGAGAGAGAGAGAGAGAGAGAGAGAGAGAGAGAGAGAGAGAGAGAGAGAGAGAGAGAGAGAGAGAGAGAGAGAGAGAGAGAGAGAGAGAGAGAGAGAGAGAGAGAGAGAGAGAGAGAGAGAGAGAGAGAGAAAGGGGGGGGGGGGTAGCGAGAGAGACAAATGTGTAAGGTATGCCAGGTAGGGGAGGAGTGAGGGGTATATATCTGTATAGGAGGGTGGGGAGAGAGTCATGTGGTTATCAAGTACTCACCAGCCTTGCCTTATTTTTCAACACTACCAGAGAGATAAAAGGGGAGTTGGGGTTGTAGAGAGATTAATGACCGGTAGTTAAAATAAGACTTCAGAGGCTATCAACTCTTCTGGATTATTAAGCCAGCACACTGTAAGTCAAGAATAGCGTCAGGACTGAAGCCCCTTTTCGAGAACTCCAGACACTTGAGTGTAGAGATAACTAATGAGTACCTTGTAATAATTAGATATTGTATGTTCCTGATGCGTTAAGGGGGGGGGATGGTTGTCTTTTATGGCCCCCCTTCTTCCTCATGTTTAGCTCCATTAGTATTGATATTTTAAGACGTTCGCCCCATTTTTTGTCAATGCTGAAGACCTTTCGTAAAATTTAGGATTTCGAGACAGATCGCTTTCACATCATCCAATGTCAATCATATGACTTCAAATTTATTTTTAAAGGAAACAATTTATTTCTTCTTTCGTTCATTAAATCGAAGAGTTACAATGACTATGGCAAAGTTTAAGAATATGGCAATATTTGTTTGGATTTCATACTATGCTCGAATGTAGCTATGTAAATCAGTATAGATCTGTTGCTGCTTGATTTCCACTAGGGGTTTGTTGTGATGACAGGTAGTGAAGAGGCCAGGGTAAATTCTAGGTCAGGGCCTGGCTGTGTAACTAGGATGGATATTACAGTCAACAAAACTCATCCTACCTTCATTAACTGTTTTTACTATCTTGGTGTAGTAAAGAAATACTCCTCAACATAACTGAACAATGCTTGAATATAGAGGCTTTTATTCATTTTGTTAAGGGGGGTCACCTGCTTTATGTATCTTTCTCTCCTTTTCTCTAGCTTGTATCCATTCGGCCCCATTCAGCAAACTGTTTTAAGACGTTTATCCCCATCCAGGTGTCGATATCTTACTGGCGAGCGATAGCGAGGCAGCATTGTATGGAGAAATCCGGCTTCGCCGGAGACATTTTTCTATCGAAAAATGTACACATTTAGCTTGCTGTCAAAACAAAAATATATATACAGTATATGCTGGCTCGCTACAGCTCACCAAGAAAATATTGACACCTGAATGGGGGTAAACGTCTTAAACACTAGGCTGAATGGAGCCGAATGGATACAAGCCAAAGGGAGAGGGAGAGAAAGAAAAAATAATCGAGGTGGGCTCCCTTAATTTTCTTTGTATTAGAGACATCCAGAGTTGATATTATATGTGCGGTGGGTTGTACACCACTTATGAGAATGACTATTTTTGGCGACAAGTAAGCATCAGAATAATCTATAATAACACTTATAATATTTAACACTTACACGTAATCAGTAAATACAGTAATACATACAGTACATTCATTCATATATTTAACCCTTTCGGCACACTAATTCCTTTTTACCTTTGAGCCTGGTTAAAGTTAGACGATTTTATACAGTTTAAGAAGGACCTGTGATATTTAGAGGGCTTTTTGAGATCATATCATATGGATTCTTGGAAGTAGATTATAGGGTAAAGAAAATCTTCTAATGGTAGCCAGAATAAAATGAGAAATACGACATCGTGCTGAAAGGGGTTAATTAAATACAGTAGGTTGGTAAGGTGAATAATAGTAATTAGCTCAATGCCTTCGGTAAGAGGTAATTGAAGATGACCAAGTACCGACATACATCATTTGGTAATATGATAGGTCGCGTATGTCATCTGGCTAGGCCTACTGGCTTAAGGTATTTTCACACACAGGTATTTTTGTATACAGTCACTTCGCCCACCATCACTTTCTCCATATGTACAGTACACTCGATTCGTCCACAAATTTGAACCTACACTTGCCTTTATTTCAATCTATGCAATTTTCCCATTAACCCGTCCAGTACCGGTGACGCTTTTTGTTTTTTTATACATTTCACTTACATTTAGACGATTTTATGAAGAATATATAGTAGCTAAAATGATTATTTGAGATAGTCTGTAAATCTGTAGTCCTGATGGTCGACGGTTCGATCCCCACTGAGAGATTAGAAACATTTAGTGGCTCACGTGTATTTGTGATATATTCTCAATATTTGTAACTCTCATGCTTTGTGGGTTAGAATTAAATTAAATCAATTTCGACCCGAGTTCCGTCGGGACACTCAGAAATCCTTGTATGGTATTCTGGAAATATGGATCGTACAACTAGGTTTGAATTGAAATATATTCGCCTAGTGGGTTTCCCTTCTCCCTAACATAAATAGGATAGAAGGCAGTCTAAAAGACACTATATATATATGAGTAAATAACCCCCCCCCCCCTAAGCGGCCATAGGTAGAGCAATATACAGTATATACCTTGACAAAAACCATGTGTGCTATAAATACCCCGGGTTGACAAGAGAGACCATCACTCGCCAATATATCAAGGCTACAAAGAACGCTAGTAATCCGACTCGTACACTATTTATTTTATCAATCAGAAGAAAAAGATATAAAGAGAGGTTAAAAAGATATAAAGAGAGGTTAAAGAGATATAAAGAGAGGTTAAAAAGATATAAAGAGAGGTTAAAGAGATATAAAGAGAGGTTAAAAAGATATAAAGAGAGGTTAAAAAGATATAAAGAGGTTAAAGAGATATAAAGAGGTTAAACAGATATAAAGAGAGGTTAAAAAGATATAAAGAGGTTAAAAAGATATAGAGGTTAAAAAGATATAAAGAGGTTAAAAAGATATAAAGAGAGGTTAAAAAGATATAAAGAGAGGTTAAAAAGATATAAAGAGAGGTTAAAGATATAAAGTGAGGTTAAAAAGATATAAAGAGAGGTTAAAGAGATATAAAGAGAGGTTAAAAAGATATAAAGAGGTTAAAAAGATATAAAGAGGTTAAAAAGATATAAAGAGTGGTTAAAAAGATATAAAGAGGTTAAAAGATATAAAGAGGTTAAAAAGATATAAAGAGAGGTTAAAAAGATATAAAGAGAGGTTAAAAAGATATAAAGAGAGGTTAAAAAGATATAAAGAGGTTAAAGAGATATAAAGAGAGGTTAAAAAGATATAAAGAGAGCTTAAAAAGATATAAAGAGAGGTTAAAGAGATATAAAGAGAGGTTAAAAAGATATAAAGAGAGGTTAAAAAGATATAAAGAGAGGTTAAAGAGATATAAAGAGGTTAAAAAGATATAAAGAGAGGTTAAAGAGATATAAAGAGAGGTTAAAGAGATATAAAGAGAGGTTAAAAAGATATAAAGAGAGGTTAACAAGATATAAAGAGAGGTTAACAAGATATAAAGAGAGGTTAACAAGATATAAAGAGAGGTTAAAGAGATATAAAGAGAGGTTGACGAGATATAAAGAGAGGTTAAAAAGATATAAAGAGAGGTTAAAAAGATATAAAGAGAGGTTAAAGAGATATAAAGAGAGGTTAAAAAGATATAAAGAGAGGTTAAAGAGATATAAAGAGAGGTTAAAGAGATATAAAGAGAGGTTAAAAAGATATAAAGAGGTTAAAAAGATATAAAGAGAGGTTAAAGAGATATAAAGAGGTTAAAAAGATATAAAGAGTGGTTAAAGAGATATAAAGAGAGGTTAAAAAGATATAAAGAGAGGTTAAAAAGATATAAAGAGAGGTTAAAGAGATATAAAGAGGTTAAAAAGATATAAAGAGAGGTTAAAAAGATATAAAGAGAGGTTAAAGAGATATAAAGAGGTTAAAAAGATATAAAGAGTGGTTAAAGAGATATAAAGAGAGGTTAAAAAGATATAAAGAGAGGTTAAAGAGATATAAAGAGAGGTTAAAGAGATATAAAGAGAGGTTAAAGAGATATAAAGAGAGGTTAAAGAGATATAAAGAGAGGTTAAAAAGATGTAAAGAGAGGTTAAAGAGATATAAAGAGGTTAAAAAGATATAAAGAGTGGTTAAAGAGATATAAAGAGAGGTTAAAAAGATATAAAGAGAGGTTAAAGAGATATAAAGAGATATAAAGAGAGGTTAAAGATAGAAGAACAAAATGATGACGTTACCTTGATCACCTTACGTTTATGGGGAGAGTTGTATATTTGTGTTCATTTATTTATTTATTTTTATATTTATTCATTTATTTGTTTAGTTTCCTCCCAAGACCTCCATCAAGCTTATAGCAATAACCCCAAGACCCCCCTTCGAGATCAATTTGCACATTTTTCGGTAGAATCATGTTCCAGCCAAAGACCGGTCTCTCCTAAAATCACAGGCTCGCTATCGCTCCCAAGGAAAAAAAATCGATACCTAAATAGCACAACACGTCTCAAAAATCGCAAAACTTAGAGAAGAACGTCTATTAATCTCAAAACTGATGGGGATAAACATGAGGGAGAAGGGGTCCAAATAAACCAAACCTCCCCTTAAATTCTGTTATCTCGAGAGGTCCTTCATCGTCTCTCGTTAGGCACAATTAAATACAAACTCTGTCATCATTATTTAAGAAGTTATTATAGATACTTTTCAACCACTTGACTACAAATTGTGTCCATTCTTAGTTATATAAAGTCGTCTAATGTACTTAAGGGCAGATATCGACTTGAGGGATTTTTTTCTGGACCCCTTTCTCCCTCATGTTTAGCCCCATTGCTTTTGAGATTTTAAGACAGTCGCCCCATTAGTTTGGCGATTTTAAGAACTTTCGCCCCATTTCCGTCAATTTTAAGACCTTTCGTGCAATTTAGGTGTCGATTTTATCCTGGCGAGCGATAGCGAGCCTGTAATTTAAGAGGAACCGGCTTTCAGCCGGGACATTTTTCTACCGAAAAATGTACAAATTTATCTTGAAAGGGGCTCAAGGGGGTGTAATCTTAAGCTTGATGGATATCTAGAGACCAAACTAAAAACCTCCCCTTAAAACTAATGTCTGAACTTATGGTGATGCAATATAGTGACACGTTTAAAAATGTATGTATGGTTGACATTGTATAGTATTGTCGTGAGAGTACAGTCATGACGTATTGTCGTGAGAGTACAGTCATGACGTATTGCTCTTGCAATAACCTAGATATTAGTGTGTATACATAACAAACTCAAGGTATGTGTGATTAACTTTAAATGCCACGATACATACTTCTGCCATGCTATTTCGGGTACCTACAGTTAAGGGAGGGTGACCTGCTTTTTGTTTTTTTCTGTCCTTTTCTCTCTTTCTCTGGCTTGTATCCATTCGGCCCCATTCAGCCAACTATTTTAAGACGTTTATCCCCATCTAGGTGTCGATTTCTTCCTGGCGAGCGATAGCGAGCCAGCATTATATGAAGAAATCAGGCTTCGCCGGAGACATTTTTCTATCGAAAAATGTACAAATTTAGCCTGGTGTCAAACAAAAATAAAATATATGCTGGCTCGCTACCGCTCACCAGTAAAAAATTGACACCTGGATGGGGATAAACGTGTTAAAACAGTAGGGTGAATGGGGCCAAATGGATACAAGCCAGAGGAAGATAGAAAAGGACAGAACCAAAACAGGTCACCCCCCTTAAGGTGGAAAAAAAACCCCATATGCATCACTTTAACACAAGGGACAAGCGTATTCCTTATGACTTTATTAAGGGAAGATATATACATGACTGTAGGGAGCGATATACATGATTTTAGGGGAAAATATACATTTAACACAAGGTAAGGTGTATACAGTATACATGTGTGTAGCCAAGCAGTAGCCTAGACTGCGTGGATCGTCCAATGCATATTCTGTTTTAACAAGCAATATCTTGACAACCACTATATACATTGTCCCATTAAAATGCAGAATAGGTAATAGAAGTTACTAGTATATTTAAAGTTGCAATACATATAAAGTTGCAATACATATAAAGTTGCAATACATATAAAGTTGCAATACATATAAAGGTGCAATACATATAAAGGTGCAATACATATAAAGTTGCAATACATATAAAGGTGCAATACATATAAAGTTGCAATACATATAAAGTTGCAATACATATAAAGTTGCAATACATATAAAGTTGCAATACATATTATAAAGTTGCAATACATATAAAGTTGCAATACATATAAAGTTGCAATACATATTATAAAGTTGCAATACATATAAAGTTGCAATACATATAAAGTTGCAATACATATAAAGTTGCAATACATATAAAGTTGCAATACATATAAAGTTGCAATACATATAAAGTTGCAATACATATAAAGTTGCAATACATATAGTTGCAATACATATAAAGTTGCAATACATATAAAGTTGCAATACATATAAAGTTGCAATACATATAAAGGTGCAATACATATAAATTTGCAATGCATATAAAGTTACAATACATATAAAGTTGCAATACATATAAAGTTACAATACATATAAAGTTACAAAGCATATAAAGTTACAATACATATAAAGTTGCAATACATATAAAGGTGCAATACATATAAAGGTGCAATACATATAAAGTTGCAATACATATAAAGTTGCAATACATATAAAGTTGCAATACATATAAACATATGTGGATAATGATAAGTATAAGGCGAATTAGGCACAATAAAGGTGTATTCACTGTTATTTTGTGTAATTTTATTATTTTCCGAAGTTTTCTACAGTTCAAAAGACTTTAATAAAATTGATACAATATACAGTATATACAGTACATGCATTCAGAGGACGATGGTAGGTAGGTAGGGACGCATGGTTGGTGTGATAAGGATGGTAGGTAGGTAGGTAGGGACGTGATGAGGGTGGTAGGTAGGTGGTTGTGTGGGGGTGATAAGGTTGGTAGGTAGGTAGGTAGGTAGGTAAATAGGTAGGTAGGTAGGTAGGTATGTACAGTAGGTAGGTATGTGTGGGGTGATAAGGGTTGTAGGTAGGCAAATAGGTAGGTATGTGTGAGCTGATAATATGTGGGGTAATGTGGTAGGTAGGTAGGTAGGGTAGTATGTGTGGGATGATAAGGATGGTAGGTAGGAAGGTAAGTAGGTAGGTATGTGTGGGGTGATAAGGGTTGTAGGTAGGCAAATAGGTAGGTATGTGTGAGCTGATAATATTATGTGTGGCAGGTAGGTAGGTATGTGTGGGGTGATAAGGCTGGACGGAGATGGACGGACCGAGGAAGATAAAGGTAGGCTGTGAGCTCATAAATACAACTGAAGGGACGCTCTCTTAATATTTCTAGGCGTTTGTCTTTTATCTGTGAGGCGGTATTTCACTGTGTGTGTGTGTGTGGGGGGGGGGGGGGGGGGGGGGTGGCTATTATATCGTTTTCAAAGACAAGAACCGTAAAACACTACTGTAACTTTAGAGTCATTCATATTATCTATCCCTCCCTATCTATCCCTCCATCTGTGCCTTTGTCTCTAATTTCCTTTCCGGCCGTTCCATAGCTGCGGTTGTGGACGGCCATTGTTCACTTCCTCACCCTATAAACTCCGGTGTTCCTCAGGGCTCTGTCCTATCTCCTATTCTCTTTCTAATTTTTATAAATGATCTCCTTAACTGTACCTTAATTCCCATCCATTCATACGCAGACGACTCAACCTTACACTACTCCATTAGTTTTTCAGAACGCCCCAGCCAGCAATCCCTCAACGACAAACGTAATGAAGCCATAGAACTCTTAAATTCTGATCTAAATACTATTTCCAATTGGGGCAGAGAAAACCTTGTTAACTTTAATGCTTCCAAAACCCAATTTCTCCATCTATCTACCCGTCAGGATCTCCCAGCGGACTATCCCTTATTCTTCAACAATACAAAAATCAACCCTTCATCTTCTCTCAATATTCTTGGTGTCTCTTTTTCTTCTGCTCTCATTTGGAAGGACCATATTACCAGTCTTGCTAAGGCAGCCTCCCAGAAGCTGGGTGTGCTCAACCGCCTTAGGGGGTTCTTTTCCCCTGCACAGCTTCTTGCTCTGTACAGGGGCATAGTGCGCCCTTGTATTGAGTATTGTTCACATGTGTGGGGAGGTTCCTCTCACACCGCTCTCCTAGACAAAGTTGAAAGGAAGGCCTTTCGTATCATTAACTCCCGTCCACTCACCAACTCTCTGCAATCTCTCTCTCTCCGCCGCAATGTTGCATCTCTCTCGCTATTCTATCGCTACTATAATAATCAGTGTTCCTCAGAGCTATCCCAGTGCATACCACCTCCTTTACGTAGGACACGTGGTACCCGTCTTGCAACTCAATCCCACCCCTACTCTGTGCAACTCTCCAACCCAAGAGTGAAACGTTACTCTCAAACTTTCTTCTACTCAACATCTGAGCTCTGGAACTCTCTCCCAGAATCAGTCTTTCCCTCTTCCTATGACTTAAATTGCTTCAAACTCCGTGTGTCCAGGCATTTTGACTCGAACGTCCCTTGATTTTGGCCCTGTCACTCTTTCAACTATGGGGGAGGCACTCGCTATAGGCAGTTATGCCTTTTGCCTCCCTCAATCACATAGAAAAAAAAAAAAAAAAAAAAATCACCAAACCGCCAATTATCTTACAAGTAAACCTAATTAATGAAATACCATATACACATTGGGACTCTTTTAGGACTGAGTTTAAGGGGATATGGGTCGTTATTCTGGGCACACTTCTCCCTTGTGTTTAGCCCCATTAGTTTTAAGATTTTAAGATGTTTGTCCCCCATTAGTTTGTAGATTTTAAGACCTTTCGCCCAATTTCTTTGTCAATATTAAGACCTATTGTGCTATTTAAGTGTTGATGTTTTCCTGGCGAACGATAGTGAGCCTGTTATTTATGAAGAATCGGCCTTTGGCCGGGAAGTTTTTCCACCGAAAAATTTACAAATTAATCTACAAGGGGAATTTAATGGATGTTTTTTTGTTAAAGTTTGATGGAGGTCTAGGGAAGAAACTAGAAAAATAATTAATAAATCAAAACAAAATCTACCAAAGTGTGAACACAACCTGGGTTTAAATAGCTTCTCATTTGCCAGCCGCGTGTGTTTATTTTCATCCGGAACACAAGGACCCTCTGATGCTTACTCACATAAGCACGCACACACACACAAACACGCAAATACACACGCGCGCACACACACACAGACACACACACACACACACACACACACACACACACACGCGCACTGATAGGCATGTGTCACACACAGTTGAAACTGAGATGTATTCATGGTTAATAATTCCTTAAGTATGTGTGACGAACGCGTTTGTGTGTGTGTGTGTGTGTGTGTGTGTGTGTGTGTGTTAGTATACAGACCTACATTTATGTGTGTGTATGTGTGTGTGTGTTAGTATACAGACCTACATTTATGTATGTGTGGGTGTGTGTGTTAGTATACAGACCTACATTTATGTGTGTGTGTGTGTGTGTGTGTTAGTATACAGACCTACATTTATGTGTGTGTGTGTGTGTGTGTGTGTTAGTATACAGACCTACATTTATGTGTGTGTGTGTGTGTGTGTGTGTGTTAGTATACAGACCTACATTTATGTGTGTGTGTGTGTGTGTGTGTTAGTATACAGACCTACATTTATGAAATACTGAACACAATTAACAACGTCCAAATTCGATCAAAGGGCATTAAAAACCAATTAGAAAACGAGTGGTACAAACACACTATGTAAAATGCTAAAACTAGAATTAAAAGCAAATGGTTGTTTAAGGGGGGTCACCAGCTTTTTTGTTTTATCTTTCTCTCATGTTCTCTATTTCCCTGGCTTGTATCCATTCGGCCCCATTCAGCCAACTGTTTTAAGACGTTTATCCCCATCCAGGTGTCGATTTCTTCCTGGCGAGCGATATCGAGCCAGCATTGTATGGAGAAATCCGGCTTCGCAGGAGACATTTTTCTATCGAAAAATGTACAAATTTAGCTTGCTGTCAAAACAAATATATATATATGCTGGCTCGCTACCGCTAGCCAAGAAAATATTGACACCTGGATGGGGGTAAACGTCTTAAAATAGTAGGCTGAATGGGGCCAAATGGATACAAGCCAAAAAGAGAGGGAGAGAAAGAGAAAACAAAAACGAGGTGGGCTCACTTAGGCTAAGCTGCATGGATAAAATCTCCTTGTAAGTCAGAGTACAAGCAGGTGGAATCAGATAAATGAGGTTAGTCAACAAGCAGAAGCAGGGGCAACACTACAAGAATGGCCAGTCTGTCTGTCTGTCTGTGTGGAGGTCTGTATGTCTGTCTGTGTGGAGGTCTGTCTGTCTGTGTCTGTGTGGAGGTCGGTCTGTCTGTCTGTGTGGAGGTCTGTCTGTCTGTGTGAAGGTCTGTCTGTCTGTGTGGAGGTCTGTCTGTCTGTGTGAAGGTCTGTCTGTCTGTGTGGAGGTCTGTGTGGAGGTCTGTCTGTCTGTGTGGAGGTCTGTCTGTCTGTGTGGATGTCTGTCTGTCTGTGTGGATGTCTGTTGGGTCTGTCTGTCTGTGTGGATGTCTGTCTGTGTGGATGTCTGTCTGTCTGTGTGGAGGTCGGTCTGTCTGTCTGTGTGGAGGTCTGTCTGTGTGGAGGTCTGTCTGTCTGTGTGGAGGTCTGTCTGTCTGTGTGGAGGTCTGTCTGTCTGTGTGGAGGTCTGTCTGTCTGTGTGGAGGTCTGTCTGTCTGTGTGAAGGTGTGTGTGTCTGTCTGTCTGTGTGGAGGGCTGTCTGTGTCTGTGTGGAGGTCTGTCTGTCTGTCTGTGTGAAGGTCTGTCTGTCTGTGTGAAGGTCTGGGTATGCTTGCTACTGCGCACTTTTCAGATTGACCGATAAACGTGAAATATATATGAGTGTTTAAGGGAAAGTTTTTAGTTGATTCCCTAGACTTCCATCAAGCTTAAAATTACTCCACCTTGATCCCCTTTCAACATAAATTTGTACATTTTTCGGTAGAAAAATGTCCCGGCCAAAGGCCGGTGCCCCTTAAATTACAGGCTCGCTATCGCTCGCCAGGATAAAAATCGACACCTAAATGGCGCGAATGGTCTTAAAATTAACAAATGGGGCGAGGGTTCTTAAATTCGTCACAATAATGGGGCGAACGTCTTAACATTAGGAAAACAATGGGGTTAAACATAGGGAGAAAGGAGTCAAGAAAAAATAAATCTCTCAAGTGGATATCTCCCCTTAATGTAATCATTCTATTACAAGAGGCCTTTGCTGTATTTAATAAGATCGTGTAGTGTTAGCTAGAGTGTGAGAATACTTACAATAGATATATACCGAATAAGTTCTGCAAGTTAGTTTTACAGCCCTCGACGATGAGACGTATTTCTTAAGTTGAATAATGTTATCTAATCTTATATAAAAGAATCAACCGGAACTCTATCATTGTATTGTAAAACGTTTTGTTTATGCAATAGTAGAATTATTATTGATCAATGGCTCGTTGACATTGGCATATATCGGTGGCCCTATGCGTGCCAGCAACTGTGTATGTCAACTAAAATAAAAATGAACCACGATGTCCTTTGGCCCGTAAGGGGATCGAACCCTCGACATCCGCGTTATTAGCACGGCGCTCTAACCAACTGAGCTAACAGGCCGATAGTACGAAGATGGTGGGCTGGTGTTTTCTAGATGGGAGTAAAGGTTATCTGCCTCCCATGGCTTGAGCTTTGGTAAAAAATCAGTGTAGCACCTACTCCCCCCCCCCCCCCCTTCCCACCAACCCCCTAAAACACCCTTCTCTTTTTATGTACCTCGAGAACATGAAAATGCTTAAAAACCCTTGTTTGGCATTTAGGAGACCATAATTATAAATTCACAGTTTTCGTAATCGAGACTGAAAAAAATGGAATGTTAAAGAAAATGGAGTTTTGAGCTCAGACTAAAAAAATAATCACACTATGAATATCAATTACTTAGTTGGTTATTAAACTAACCTAACAACCTGACGCCCCCCCCCCCCCCCGACCCCCGATGGTCTTAGCATTGATATAGAGGATAAAACGTCTCTTACCTATGCTTAATCCTGAGCACAGCCTCTTGTCACATATCGCACTATGACCACAGTTTTCGCACTTTTTGCTTTCCAAACTAAACCCATGGCGCACACAAACTTTGTAAAACCACCATCACAGTCGAAACACGCTATGTTAGAGCTATACTGGGTCCTGGGACAATGAAGGGGAGGCAGACCGTTTGTTTGCTCTATTAATTAATTTATTCATATATTTTGTTTAGTTTCCTCCCAAGACCTCCATCAAGCTTAGAAAAACACCCCCTAGACCCCCCTTCAAGATAAATTTGATAAAAAAGCTTTAGGGAAATCTTTTAACCTCGCGTGGTCTACGGGGTCACAGGCTGAAGCAGGACCCACACACTGTGTTGGTCCTGGGCTGAAAAGGACTCCAGAGAAGAATCGAAACTAGTCGTGTCATAGGGCCATTTTTCCCTACGACATTTCCCGACCAGATTGACCCTTATCGCTTATCTGTATAAGGGTCAATCTGGTCGGGAAAGGTCATAGGGAAACCTCTTACCATGGTTTAATAAAATGGTTCTTAAGGGGAGATTTCCACTTGAGGGATTTTTTTCTGGACCTCTTTCTCCCTCATGTTTAGCCCCATTGTTTTTGAGATTTTAAGACGTTCGCCCTAGTAGTTTGGACATTTTAAGACATTTTGCCCCATTTCTGTCAATTTTAAGACCTTTCGTGCCATTAAGGTGTCGATTTTTTCCTGGCGAGCGATAGCGAGCCTGTAATTTAAGAGCACCCGGCCTCCGGCCGGGACATTTTTCTACCGAAAAATGTACAAATTTATCTTGAAAGGGGGTGTAAGGGGTGTAATTTTAAGCTTGATGAAAACGTAGGGAACAAACTAAATACCTCCCCTTAATAAACACATTATACTACCAGGTGAGTTTAATTCTCCATTCAAGGATTCAGTGCATTGTGAATTTGTCTATCTCTACTATGTCGACTAGACTTTGACCTCCAGGTTTAAGCCGGGACCTATTTCTACTCAAACATTTACAAATTAATCTTGAAAGGGGTATTTTTTCTTCTTTCCGTGATGATGAGTTTAAAATTAAGTTTCGTTGGTTTCTTGTAATATTCAACTCGATGCCAAGGGAATATGGAGAACGATATAGTAAAGTTTGTGGA
Source organism: Paralithodes platypus (assembly GCA_032716605.1). Classification (NCBI taxonomy): domain Eukaryota; kingdom Metazoa; phylum Arthropoda; class Malacostraca; order Decapoda; family Lithodidae; genus Paralithodes; species Paralithodes platypus. The sequence continues at coordinate 56,642,544 of CM064495.1, forward strand.
GTCATTTTAGTACTGATACCATACTTCAAAATACGCTTCTTAGATATGTCTCCTATCCTCATCTTATTGAAGAAGACAAAACAGGGTTAATACAAAAAATAAACAAAATCGACTTTGAAGGCCTATAACCGTAAAACAATGCCCCAAAAGTCAATGTGTATATAACAGTTTTGACTTAGAATGACTTAATGTTTTATCTCTGGAAGTATTAATTTGACCAAACTCACGGGACATCCTGTATAACACAAAATACCGGCTACCTTAGTTTGGTATATTGTAATTGTGTGTTTTCAATAACTAAATAAGAGTAAGTAATATTAGAACATAAGAACATTAAGAAAATGGGAGTCTGCAAAAAGCCGATCGGCCCACACAAGGCAGATCCCTATTAGTAGTAGTATTTGAATAGTAGTAGTGTAAGAGTAGTATGCAGGGTATCAAACAGATTTATTTACATTCATATTATCACATCATGGTGAAACTTTTCCTCTTGGTCTGCTGTAAATTAAGGAGAAGTATTTAGTTGGTTCCCTAGACCTCCATCAAGCTTAAAATTACACCCCCTTGAGTCCCTTTCAAGATAAATTTGTATATTTTTCGGTAGAAAAATGTCCCGGCCCAAGGCCGGTTCCTCTTAAATTACAGGCTCGCTATCGCTCGCCAGGATAAAATCGACACCTGAATTGCACAAAAGGTCTTACTATGGGGTGAAAGTTCTTAAAATCGATAAACTAATGGGGAAAACGTTTTATAATATCAAAAGCAATGGGGCTAAACATGAGGGAGAAAGGGGTCAAGAAAAAATCCCTCAAGTGAAGATCTCCCCTTAACGTAAAGGATCTAGCCGCCCCAACATCCACAGTGAGTTCCTTGTTGACTCCAGATGGTGGTACACGCGTACGTGATGAGGGGTAACAAACGACTGGTCAGAGGTTCGCTATTATATATCATTATATTTTATGTCATTTATTTATCTATAGATTAATTAAGTATGTAGATATTTATTTATTTATTTATTTATTTATTTTGTTTTGGGGGAGGTAAGGTTCATGTAGTAAAATTGGGTCGTTGTGTGAACGCCTATTATTTCCGTGCGTTTGTGTGTGTGTGTTTGTTGCATTTGTGGCTGTGTGTGCCGATCGAGAGAGAGTTGCATAGTGCTACACGCGATACAGTTTGATTAAGGTGACTGTGTGTATTGACGAAGGAAAAGCTTGTATGGTTGAGAGAGAGAGAGAGAGAGAGAGAGGGCGAGAGCGAGAGCGAGCTAGAGTGTGTGTGTGAGTGAGAGAGTTAGAGTTACATTGCAAAAAGGGTAACATTGCATTAAGTCAGCACACATTAAGAGAGATAAAAGGCGACTGTGAATAAGAAGAGACAAGCTACTCAAGATATATAAACAAACTAAACGTCACCGAGACAGAGTACTGAGAAGAACTACTGCGGTAATTATATGATTGTGTGAATAAAGTCATGAGGTGCTTAAGGGGGGTCACCTGCTTTTTTCCCTCCTTTTCTCTCTTTCTCTGGCTTGTATCCATTCGACCCCATTCAGCCTACTGTCTTAAGATGTTTATCCCCATCCAGGTGTCGATTTATTCCTAGCGAGCGATAGCGAGCCAGTACTGTATAGAGAAATCTGGCTTCGCCGGAGAAATTTTCTATCGAAAAATGTACAAGTTTAGCTTGCTGACAAAAACATTATACAAAATATGCTGGCTCGCGGAAATAATCGACACCTGGATGGGGATAAACGTCTTAAAACAGTAGGCTGAATAGGGCCGAATGAATACAACCCAGAGAGAGAGGGAGAGAGAGAAAATAAAAAAGGTGGGGCCCCTTAATATAAGGGAGTTCTTGTGGTTATACGTATGAATACACACACACACACACACACACACACACACACACACACACACACACACACACACACACCTTTACTGAAATCGTCTTTATCCATAATCAACTACCAATTTGAATGAATAATAATAATAATAATAATAATAATAATAATAATAATAATAATAATAATAATAATAATACAGGAATTCCAGATATGTTTTAAGCTCCTCATAGTCCCTTCAGTCTCTTGTATTTGTATTGGTAAATTTGGTCTATTCACCACAATTAGGTCAAACATCTTAACCATTAATATCTTATAACTAAAAAAGGGCTGGATCAAATGGGATGCGAATGTCCTCACCTATTTTTGTATGGACTCTTATCAAATGGTAGACAAATATGCTCGATTGTTCTAAGTCCTTCTTGAGCCATAAAAGGTTAGTGGTCATAATGTCTTGCCTAATTACTGAATATCGAGTAGACTATGCAGTAGGTTATGGTTGTTTACTGTCATTACCGAGTATCTGATAAAGCTCAAACTTCCCAAGTCGACCACAACAAACAAACTGCCCTTTAACTTGAGGTAACACTATTAAAAAAAAAAAAAAAAAAAAAAAAAAAACCGTCTTCATTTGTTGCATTTCTGGTCTTTTCCTTCAGAATTACAATTATATAAGACTTCAGCAATGCTTACTTGCAATTATATATTTGTTTATATTTTGTTTTACTTAAGGGGAGATTTCCACCTGGAGGATTTTTTTCTGAACCTCTTTCTTCCTCATGTTTAGCCCCATTGCTTGTGAGATTTAAAGACGCTTGCCCCATTAGTTTGGCGATTTTAAGGACCCTCGCCCCATTTCTGTCAATTTTAAGACCATTCGTGCCATTTAGGTGTCGATTTTTTCCTGGCGAGCGATAGCGAGCCTGTAATTTAGGGGGAACCGGCCTTTGGCCGGGACATTTTTCTACCGAAAAATGTACAAATTTATCTTGAAAGGGGGTCAAGGGGGAGTAATTTTAAGCTTGATGGAAGTCTAGGGAATCAACTAAAAACCTCCCCTTAACCTGGCAAGATATAACTTGTCCCTATAGCTATAGTACTTACTCAGCTACTGTATCACAAAGATGTGTTTATTTATTTATGTATCTATTTATTATTTATTTGTGTATTTATTCATTATTTTGTTTTCCATATTTTATAGGTTAGGGTGTTGCTTGGTGGTGTATCAGAGTACAGAGCCTCCCGAAGTGTCTCCGTTACACAGAAGCCTATACTACAGATCTTGTCCACCGGTAACGTGATACACTCTGGGGGTGGATATTATAGGGGGAGGGAGTGGGGTGGGGGGTGGGAGTGGTGTTGGGGGGGGGGGGAGTGGTGTGAGGTGGGGAGTGGTGTGGGGGGATGGAGTGCTGTGGGGGGGAGGGGGGGGGGTGGGGGGAGGGAGTGGTGTGTGGGGAGGTGGGGGAGGAAGACATAGGGAGATATATTAGAGAAAGGGTAGAGGAGTATAATGCAGATGATGAAAAATATACTAAGATGATACATTATTATACTTATCGGCCTGTTAGCTCAGTTGGTTAGAGCGCCGTGCTAATAACGCGGATGTCGAGGGTTCGATCCCCTTACGGGCCAGAGGACGACTGTGGTTCATTTTCACCTGTAGAACGGGTCGACCCGCTCATCAGTGTCAGTAGAGGAGACAATACATACCGCAAGTAGTTATATCAGGGATTGGAATTTTGCATGAGAATAATAAACCCGAAGGTATTGACTTCACTTTGATCATGCAAAATACAAAATACAAAATATATAAAGTGTTGTGTCTTTACAATATGCACGTGCATTTGTATATTAAAATATTCATGAATGAGTGAATTTTTCATTGCATAAGGTTCTAGATTTGGCGAGGTCAGTCCTCAAGGTATTAGTGAGTTGGGTCTATAATTAGGACTTGTAATTGGGGTTGGGTGTGACAGGGATCTGCCTTGTGTGGGCCGATCGGCTTTCTGCAGACTCCCATTTTCTTATGTTCTTATGTTCTTATGTTAAGTAAAACCAGCTACAGAAGCTTGTGGGCTTTTATCATCAACTTTTCCTCCTCGACCTCATTCCCAACGCATGTTGAGACTTTTGCACTGGTATTGGCAACTAAGCTTAGGATAAGTGACACAATTCTAATAATACTGTATTTCAGAGATTAGCAGATTAGAGTTGTGAGGAAATATTGATGATAACAGCTCAACATGTGTGATACCGCCTTAACTCATAATGGACACTAATATTACGTTATCAGTAAAATAGTCAACATATTACTAACGAAACCACCTTTTAACACCCTATAGTACAACACGAAGAATTGTATTGTAATTCTATTCAGCTTAGTACTCAATTACTCGACGTCATTCAGCTTTGCAATTGTCTATATTGGGCAAAAAGCGTCCAACGTTTTTTAATTTACTTTATTTATTTATTGTTTGTTTTACTTTTTCTTCAATATGATTTTATATATTATATCCTGGATCGAAATGATTCTATTATATTAAGCTTAATAAAGAATCTCGTAATTAAAGGGTTAATGGAGAACTAGGTATGTAAGTTTTCTTGTTATGCTTTTGTGGATAAAACATTGCTAATGTTATTTTATTTGTCACTGTTTTGGGGATGGTGGGTAGTGTTTATGGGTACGGTAGCCGATTTGATTCAATATTACAAACATTTTATGAATGGAGGATGCCTTTAGGCACATGGACCTTTTTGTTTTATCTGTGTTTTTCCTTCCTCCGTTCATTGTCTCTTTTAAAAAAAAAAAAAAAAAAAAAAAATATATATATATATTTGTTGTAATCATCAGTCTGCGTTTCCTGTTAATTGATTACGAATTATCATACTAATTACATTGCTCGGATGTGAAAGGAATCTGTCTCGGCCTTTTTGCAGATGCCAGTGTATTTGATTCCTTATAATATAATTTTGTTAGGTGTGGTGTTGTTTTTATTAATTGATGTATATTTCTTATATAATTAATTAAATGTATTTGTATATATTTTCCTTCAGCAAACACGCATTGTAGGCTTATGAAGGTGACCCTATAATATTTTTAGGAGACAAGATGTGGTAGGGGGAGAAGGGGGCACGTCTTCCTGAGCCCTTATACCGATAAAACAACTGTGTGGGGGGGGGGGGGGGGGGGAATACATTTCTGGGGTCTGGGCCATGAGAGAGAGAGAGAGAGAGAGAATGAGAGAGAGAGAGAGAGAGAGAGAGAGAGAGAGAGAGAGAGAGAGAGAGAGAGAGAGAGAGAGAGAGAGAGAGAGGTGGGATAACAGTATTAAGTATAACATGACACTCAAGTGGGTAACACGTACAACGATTTGTTCAAGACTGTTTTTTTTATCTTGCCTACTGACATTCGCATATTCTGTATTCTGTTTTATAAGCAATTATAATCCATTAATTTCAATGGGAGGTGTCTGGTGTTGGGAGGGAAATAAATATATTAGATTATACACACAAAATACAAAAGGTTATGCAAATCTGTACCATATGTATATTCCATATATATGGGAGTGGGTTTGACTCAAAGCAAAAGTTGTTTAACTATATGTGAATGTACAGTATACAGTATGTCATTTTGTAAAGATATAATTATATTAGTAACACGAGTCTACGATTATGTATTCTTTGGAAATGGCAGAGGTAAAGCTTGTTTATGTGGAGGGGTTGAAGACAGGGTGCAAGGAGGTACATGTTGAGGTAGTGGGGAGGGGATTGAGGTGAGGAGAGTGGGGAGGGGAGGGTTAGGGAATTGAGGTGAAGGGAGGGAGTGGGGTAGGGGGAGTTGAGGGAAGACGAGTGGGGAGAGAAGAGGGGATTGAGATAATGGGGGTGGGGAGAGGGGAGGGGATATGGAGAGGAGCGAGGTGATGGAAGTTGAGGGAGTTAGCATGAGAGGGGAGGACAAGGGGAATGAGGTGCATGGAGTTGGGGAGAAGAATGGGGAAGGTGAGGGATTGAGGAGTGGAGGAGAGGTGAGGTGATAGGGAGGGGATTGAGATGAGGGGAATCTAGCGGGGAAGTGAGGGACTTGATGTGACCAGACTGTGGGAGAGGTGAGGGGACAAGTTAGTGGGGAGGTGGGGACCCTGGGGGAGAGAGCAGCACGGACCACACTACCTAAGAATAACACATAACTAACTGGCCAGCTCAACACAAGATCTCTGGCTCACATTTCTCACCACTGCTGCCACCACCACGTGATATTATTACCAAAATAAATCCCATAACAAAGTTCAATAATATAACAGGATCATGATTATAATTTATTAAACCATCCCCTACTATTTCAACCATTATATATTGTCTCTAAGCATTTATTATTGGCTTGCATTACTTGGTATAAAATGACGTCCCTAAAGTTAGTGTTATTATATAACATCTAACAGCATACTGTACACACTAGTTACCTATTTTTTTATTTAAATTATATTTGAATATTATTAACATAATGATTAAATTTGTGTATATTATTTTGTTTAGTGATATATAATTTACGGATAATTTAATGTGCAGTCTCGTGACAATATTTGTCCTATAACGTTATGACTAAAATCCTGAGTATTCCCGAGAGCTTCCTTATAAGAATTGTTATGCAAGATGTTTTGTCAACTAGCCATATATAACTCATTATTTTTAACTAACCAAATAATATGTACGCGTTTAAAAGATAATTGAAATATTTAGGTTGGCATCTGCACCTAGATAACTTCCTTAATGTGTAAGCCGATCTCAAGAAGAAAATGAAAGTTTGCTTCCAGTATATATATATATATATATATATATATATATATATATATATATATATATATATATATATATATATATATATATATATAAGAGTTAGGGAAAGGAAGGGGAGGGAAGGGGTGGGGAGGAAGTCAGAGAAGGGGTAGGGGAGAGGTATTGAGTAAGGGTGGTGAGATTCGTTGCACTCCTCTGAAGAAATTAATTCTCGGAAGTTAAGCGTTAGTTATTATTATATTATTTATTTATGTTTTTTTTAATAAAACAATATTAATTGATGTTTTATGTATCAATCTTAACGTGTCCAGTCTTCACAATTTAATAGTCATAATGTAAACAAAACAATGAAGCAACTTGGTTGAGCCCGAGAACTTTCAGTCTTCTACTGTACTTCTCACTGCTCTTCTTTCCTACTTTACTCCAGCCATCTGGTCTGGTCTTAACAGGACTAAAAATCAACATTGGGAAGGAGGGAAGAGGGGCAGGAAGGTAAGGGGAGATAATATTTAAGGGAAGGATTGGATAGAGGGAAGAGGTAAAGAGAGAGAGAGAAGAATGAATATGAGGAGGAAATTATAGATACTAGAAGAGAAGAGAGAAGAATAAGTAGGAGGAGGAAGATAGAGGGAAGAAAAGAGGATAGAGAAGAATAAATAGGTAAAGAAAAATACGAGAGAATAAATTAAATAGGGAAATATAATGGAGAAGGGAGGTTGGGAAGACAAAAATTGGAAGGATGGAGGGGAAGGGGTAGAGTAAGGAAGGGGGGGGGGGGGGGAGAGACAGTAGGAGGGGGGATGAGGGGGGTTCTGGCGAGGGGAGGTAAGTTGAGCCTGGGAGAATAAATAACTGTCATTTAAACCTCACCTCGTGATGCTGTCAGGCTGAGATATACCCCCACCCTCTCTCTCTCTCTCTCTCTCTCTCGCGCTCTCGCTCTCTCACACACTCACACTCCCTCTCTCTCTCTCTCTCACTCTCACACACACTCTCACACTCACACTCTCTCACACACACTCTCTCTCTCTCTCTCTAAATATTTGTGTCTGTGGGTGTAGGATTCAACCCATTCTGTACCAGCGACGAGGGCTTGAGGCCCTTTGGAAACTGAATAAAATCGTCTAATAGTAGCCCAAATACAGATCAAATTATTTCTCCGGTACTCAAAGGGTTAACTCCCATTCTTATTATTATTGCGTCAGTGTAATATTCCTGTCATTGTAACCAATTCATTATAATTTCGTCCTTATACTAGATGTAACTATTACTACCAGCATACCTTCATTATGGTATATTATCATGAACACTTCAACTCTTTCAAGATCATGGTACTCATCTGTTCTGTTTTCTGGCTATAATTAGACCATTTCATTCAGATTAGGAAGGGTATTTGGAAGTCAGAAAGTTAGTTGAGGTAGTCTTTAACCTGATTATACCCACAAATCCTTCCTAAGCTGTATAAAATCGTCTAATGATAGCCAAAATACACGAGGGTTAACGACCCTTTTCATAATTTCTTTAAACCTATAATTTGTGGCAGTGTGGGTTGGGGGGACTGATTAGGATCATAACATAACGCAACATTGCTACAGTAATGCGTATACTGTGCAACAATTCAAACAACCCGTAAAATGATAAGATTCCCTTGTAACATTACCCCAGTTCCCACGCATAATGACTCCAAAACCACAAATAATCAACCCTTTTTCAAAGTTCAAGGACTTCGTAGCATCTGGATACGGTTCATTATTAGGATAAACTTTTTATAGTGACTTGTAAATAAAACAAATGTTTGTCTGCATTAAGTCAGATGCTTAGTCTATGCACCGGCCTGTTAGCTCAGTTGGTTAGAGCGCCGTGCTAATAACGCGGATGTCGAGGGTTCGATCCCCTTACGGGCCAAAGACCGACAGTAGTTCAACATTTTCCTCTCACTCAATTCACCAGTTGTTGGGCGGCTCGCTCATCGGCGTCAGTAAAGGGGACGGAACTACACGAATTATAATAACTGGTTAGGCAGAGTTGTAGATGTTTGGGATAGGTGGGGGAGTGCTGTAGTAGACTCAAGGACGATAGAGATCTTCAAGGTACAACTAGATAGACATGTCACCGATAATTATGGGAGAGGTGTGAAATGGATCTGCTTTGTAGGAACACATTCCCGTGTTATTATTAAGGAGACACGTTTAAGTGAGAGAGAGGGAAAGTGTGTGTGTGTGTGTGAGAGAGAGAGAGAGAGTGTGTGCAAAATGAGTTACAAGGAATAGTTAATATCTCAGAGAACTTGCGGTCCATTCTTGGGAGATACTCGAAGTGAAAGGAGAGAGCCTGTTTAGTGCATTACATACATACATACATCAAATGTTAAGACTGAGTGCTCCACACATACGTGCAGTTTCAGTCTCTTGTCCTAATGGTGGCGTACCAGGCAACCCTGTTAAGGGCTGCTTCACTTGTCAAGTTTTTGGATTTGAGATCGGCACGTATAGTCCGATCCCAAGTCTTCCTCGGTCCACCCCTTGGTGCAGCTCCCTCCACAATCACAGACCTGCATCTTTTCACCCAATTTTGTTCATCCATTCTCTCCACATGCCCATACCATCCCAGTCTACTTGTACGCATCTCCTCGCTAATACTCTTCATACCTAATTATCTCCTCAGCTCATCATTTGTTATTCTGTCCTGCAGCCTGGCCCCACACATCCATCTCACCATTCTCATCTCATTACGTTCCATTCTGTTGACATCCTCTACTTTAACGGCCCAGAGAGTAATCCAGTTAGCTCTCACAAACAGCTCCTCCTCCTATTCATTTCACTACACTAAACAAGCATACCACACTTCTTTCCAATACACCAACATTTGTTTTAAGATGATCACCAACCACCCTTAACCCTCTGAGGCACATAACGCGGTTGGTTAGCGTGGTTTGTAGCATATTTCAAACCTTGAATACCCCAGATGCACCTTGAACATTTTGATTTAGTTACCCCAAACCTCTTCAGTTTTCTTTCAATACTGTTTTTATAGAAAACTATTTTTAGAGGACTAACTTCATTTAATTTTTGTAAGTGTTTTAAAAAAAAAAAAAAAAAAAAAAAAAAAAAAAAAAAAAAAACAACAACGTGCACCTCAGGGGATTAATTTGGCTCTGTCGTTCTTTCAACTTTGGAGGAGACATTTGTTACAGGCAGCTTTGCCTTTTGTTTCCCTCATACACATAGAACAAATAATAAAAGGCTCAAGGCTAATCTGGGATAAGCTTCTCAGTAGGCCTTCAAAATTTGCTCGACAGAAATGTAGTTTTGTACTCTTGAGAACGAGTGGGTCTGCTCCAAGACGTGCGAATACGAAACCTATCTAGATTGTGGTCACTAGGCTACCTCATGAGTGATTCCCAAACAGATAAGGCTGGTCACAGTTTCTTTTTCAATGGTGAAAACAAGGTCTAGTATATTGTTGCCTCTATTTGGATCTTTCACCCACTGAGTCAAAAAATCATCATTAGCAATGTTAACAAGATGCCCACCTTCAGAATCGGCAGTTCTTGCTTTCCAGTTTAGCAGGCAATTAAAGTCACCTAAGATTACTCTTTTCTTACCTTCGATAATACCATTCAGTCTTGTGTACAGAGGTTCATCCTTTTTCAACCCTATAGATAGAGTAACCTAGATTGAGGTCTACACCTAACAGTTAGTTTTCTTACCTAATCTTGCAGTCAGGTGGATTTAGAAAATTTCTGATATACATAAGAATTTCGCCCCCTTCCCGCATGGTCCAGTCTTTGTAGAAAATTATCCAAGTATTTCAAATTCCCATACATATTCTCTGGTATCCCTGTGAATCCAGCATTCCGTGATAGCCACTACATCGAAGCATTTTGTAGTCAACAATGCCCGAAGTTCAGATAATTTATTTCCAACTGACCTGACATTAAATAATACTACCTGAAGGGGGTTAATTTTTTTCTTTTCTTCCCTAGAAACTCCTATAGGTAGCGCCAACGAACTTGACAATATTATGGACCCCTTAACTTCTTAGAACTCAAAACGAATGAAAGCAATTTGGCTGACATTTCTATCATTTGGGAAGAGTCCACCAGGAAATAGGTGTGGAAATTTACAGCCAGTTTGCTCAAGATCCTTTTGAGTTACGAAGAGGTCAGGGATCGAGATAATTGTCAAGTTCGTTGGCGCTACCTATAGTTCATCCAGTTTCCCGAAGGCAAAAGTGTCTGGTGGTAGTACATTTTCTCTCACACTATTTCTCTGTACACCATCAGAGGTGTTGCTGTTCCCTATATGTGGTGAATCCTCACTCTTCTGTGGGACCTCCTTTTGGGAGCTGGGGATCAACCACTGGCGAGTTTGCAATGCTGGGGGATGCTTCCCATTTTCCACATGATGTGGGAGAGAGAAAGAGAGTGAGAGTGAGTTTATATATATATATATATATATCCTACTGTTCTTTCTTGATATGATGGCGTTTATTCACTGCCCTAATAATAACTAAATCTACATAATAGTACTAAACTGACACTATATTAAAGTGAGAGCATTTGTCTACTGTTGCCATGATGTAGTAAAGTTAGAGTGATGTGATCCCCTTGGCCCTGCGGTGTGGGTTATATACAGGGTTATGTTATGTTATGGACAACGGCCAAGTACACACACGCACCCTCTGTCTGTGTGTGTGTGTGTGTGTGTGTGTGTGTGTGAGAGACAGTGTGTGTGTGTGTGTGTGTGTGAGTATGTGTGTCTGTGTGTCTGTGTCCCTGTGGTGTGTGTTATATACAGGGTTATGTTATGTTATGGACCACAGCCAAGTACACACACGCAACCTCTGTCTGTGTGTGTGTGTGTGTAATTCTAGGTTAATCATTCTAGGAGAGAGAGAAAGAGATAGAGTGTGAGAGTGATAGGGGGGGGGGGGGGGTTAGGTTGATGGGTTGATACAAGATATTAGTCGAACGCTATAAATAACTACTCTATTCTTCTCTTACTATCCTCCTAGGCTCCATAACATCATACCCTTTCTCTTTACACTGTCAAAATTATGGGCATAAAGAAGGTGGGAAAAGGGTGATTATTGTGTCCATACTAATGTACCACGCTTATTAAGGTATATTGGTAGTAATACACCTATCTAATAGAAGGATAGAAAGGTAAGTAATCAATATACCCACTGAGTTTATATACTTTTTGGGGGCATTTTTTTTTTGCTTTTTATTTTATTTTATTTTTTGTGTTTTGCAGTGTATGATTCTTGATATCTAGTATACAACTGCAGTTTGTGTATGAAAGGTGTTGCTGATCTGATAAATGCAGAGCTGTAACGTCATCCATGCGCTCAGGCCGCCCATGCAAAGTTTCAGCAATGCTCTCGAATAATGGTCACCCAGCAAAACTTATAGATGTCCAGCTGCCCTAACAGACTTATTGCTGCCCGGTCGATTGCTTGGCCTCCCTGCCGAATTTTGTTATACCAACCTGAAAATTTGGATATCCAACCGAATCTTTTACTGCACAGTCTGAACTATCGGCTGTTTCACCGCCAAACTTTTGATTGGTTCTGCCCTTATTGGTTCTGCCAGGACTCGCAGCGGTCCAACACCTCTATTCAAGACACTATACCCCAAGAATTGGAATATTCTTCCAGTTCATAGAACGCCTTGTGAGCAGAGCCACCTGCCATGATTGGACCAAGGAGGACCCTCATTGGTCCAACTTCTTTACTAGCAGCCAATCAGGAGGCGCCTGGACCTTCAGATGCGGGGCTGGGCCATGGAAACCCCAGATTCTGCAACAGGAGAGCAGAACACCTGAGACTCCCCCTAAGCTCAGTGTCTCCTCTCTGACCCTGAAGGACTGAAGGACCCCAAATATTGAGATCAGACTGGTGGACGGCACTGGCACTTATAGAGGTAAAGAGGAGAAATGTAAAAACAATAGGTCTGACAACCCTAATTCTAAGAAAGAGCCTTTGACAAAACCCTCTCGCCTGCCTCAGCCACCACTGACCTCAGTCTTGGCTTTTGAGTGTCCTGAAGTTGAGGAGCTGAAACGACTCATAATTGGCCACATCCCGGAGGAGGCGGATGACTATAACCAGGAACTGGACCAGCATTGGAAGTACGAACTGCCCGCGTTCTTGCTACCTGGAACAAGATATAAACAGCTGACCTCTGAAGCTATGCTACCAACACCACCAGAAATGCCGAGACCCTCTGCCCGGCCAAGACACCACCAGCGACGCAGAGGCCCCCAGGCTAGATAGGACACCACCAGCGACGCCAAAGCTATTTGTCTGCCCAAGACACCATCAGTGATGCCATGGGCCCCTGCCCAGCCAAGATATTGTTGCATGTGCTTGTATAATTATAGTCTTTGTATTGTTTAGTACTGTTGTTTTAATCTGTGTTATGCCTCTGTAATTAAACTATATTTCGTGTACATCTCTAGTGTTTCCCACTCCCAAGCCAAGCACCCCAAATTTCGCGCCTAATAATAATAATGGCACTTCAGTAACTTAATGGTTTATTTAATTTTCAGGATGAAGTTAATATAATTGAGTAATGATGAATATAACACAAATTACAAATATTTTTTCTCTCACTTGTTTCGCTTGTTGAATGTTCGTTAATAAAGTACATTCATTAGATCCCGAAGAAAAAAATATTGAAATAAATTCATTATAAATATTTTCCAACATCTTGTACTCAACGTGTGTATCGTTTTCGAGAGATCTCGAGACCTTGACCATACTTATACGCCATGTTTATACTGGTCATGCTAAATGAGGATAAATTCGAGTATTTGTAAGAAAAGATATGCCCCGAGTGAGGATCGAACTCACGACCTTCAGATTATGAGACTGACGCGCTGCCTACTGCGCCATCGAGGCTTGTACCCATTATGAAGTAAGTGCCCTTTCTATAGAACTTGTTTGTGCCATTTACGCTGTCTAAGCCAAGTAAATTGTATCCTGATTCTTCTTGATTTCGTCTTACATTCTTTATATTTGGTATGTTCGTATTGTTTACATAAGTTGTCTCATCTCATATCATGCTCTTAACCCCTTGAAGCTCTGACGCGTTTTAGCAGTTTAGGTTGGCTATCATTAGACGATTTTGTGCTGCTTAGGAAGGATCTGTGGGTATTTAAAGCGTAAAGACTATCTTAATCAACCCTCTGACTTCCAAATATCCTTCCTAATCTGAATAAATAGCGTCTAATAATAGCCAGAAAGTATTAATTAAAATAAAGGTGTATTGGAGCTTGAAAGTGTTAATACCATGAGTCTTAACCCGTACAATATCAGTGACATTGTTTTCATCCTATTCTGGCAACTATAAGACGATTTTATTCAGCTTAGGAAGAACCTCTAGCAATAAAAAGGCTTCAAACTATCTCAACCAACCTTTTCAACTACCACCGATCCTTCCTAAGCTGCATAATATCGTCTAAATATAGCTAGAATGCAATATAACACACGTCGCTGGTACTCAAAGGGTTAAGGGGAGATCCTTCACTTTTTGTCAATTTTGTTTGTTTATTTATTATTTTTCTAGTCTCCTCGCTAGACTACTCCATCAAGCTTAAATTGAAGCCCCCTAGACCCCTTTTCAAGATAAATTTGTACATTTTTCGGTAGAAAAATGGCCTGGCCGAAGGCCGATTCCTCTTAAATTACAGGCTCGCTATCGCTCGCCAGGAAAAAAATCGAGACCTAATTGACAGGAAAGGTCTTAAAATTGACAGAAATGGGGCGAAAGTTCATAAAATCGCCAACCTAATGGGTCTAAAGATGAGGGAGAAGGTGGTCTAGAAGAGCGACTCGTCTCCCCTTAACGTGTCTCCTAATGTTCCTCCTTATCCTCTTTGACTCTTAACCCCTTCTATACCGGCGACGTCTGTTCGCTTATACTCTGGCTGGCAACAACTATTATTAGACGATGTTATTCACTTTAATACTCCAGCAATCAACAGGCTTCGAACTATCTCACTTTAACCCATGTTACCACCACGGTACAAAACTTGCCTAAGACTCCTTAGTATCTTCTTGTAATTGTGTTAAGGGGAGATATCCACTTGAGGGATTTTTTTCTTGACCCCTTTCTCCCTCATGGTTAGCCCCATTGTTTTTTATATTTTAAGACGTTTGCCCCATTAGTTTGGTGATTTTAAGAATTTCCGCCCCATTCTGTCAATTTTAAGACCTTTTCTTGCAATTTAGGTGTCGATTTTATCCTGGCGAGCGATAGCGAGCCTGTAATTTAAGAGTAACCGGCCTTCGGCCGGGAAATTTTTCTACCGAAAAATTTACAAATTTATCTTGAAAGGGGGTCAAGGGGGTGACATTTTAAGATTGCTGGAGGAGTAGGAAACAAACTAGAAACCTCCCCTTTAGCTCTTGAATGTATTTTCTTAGATTATCTTATATACTCCCTGACACATGCCTTACCATTAACCCCTTCTGTACCGGTGATGTACTTTTCATGATATTCTGGTGACTATATTAGACGATTGTGTACAGCTTAGGAAGGCTGTCCACCCACTAAAAGACTATACAGGTTATCATCATAATTCATCCTTTTAGCTATCCTTCCTAAGCTGCATACAAAAATACGTCTAAATGTAGGTGAAATTCCATAACAAAATACGACGTCGGTACAAAAGGGGTTAACCCATTCGGTACCGGTGATGTTCTTCGCATTATAATCTGGCAATTATAAGACGATTTTATTCGGCTTAGCAAGGACGTCATGCTCTACAGGTTGTCTTCATCGATCCTTTTAGCTATCACAGAACCTTGCTAAGCTGCATAACATCGTATAAATATAGATGGAACCAATTCCAAAAAGTCTTCACTGGTACACCAAGGGTTAAGGGGAGGTTTTTAGTGTTTCCTAGACTTCCATCAAGCTTGAAATTACACCCCCTTCACCCCTTTCAAGATACATTTGTACATTTTTCGGTAGAAAAATGTCCCGGCCGAAAGCCGGTTCCTCTTAAATTACAAGCTCGCTGTCGCTCGCCAGGAAAAAATCGACACCTAAATGGCACGAAAGGTCTTAAAATTGACAGAAATGGGACGAAGGTTCTTAAAATCGTCAAAATAATGGAGCGAACGTCTTAAAATTAGAAAAGCAATGGGGCTAAACATGAGGGAGAAAGGAGTCAAGAAAAAAATCCCTCAAGTGGAAATTTCCCCTTAACCCGTTCAGTACCAGGGACGTCCTTTTCATCCTATTCTGCCAAAATCAGCTTAGGAAGGACCTCTAGCAATACAAAGGCTTCCAACTATCTCAACCAACCTTTTTTTAACTCCCACAGATCCTTCCTAAGCTGCATAATATCGTTTAAGGGGAGATCTCCACTTCAGGGATTTTTGTCTTGACCCCCTTCTCCCTCATGTTTAGCCCCATTGCTTTTGATATTATAAAACGTTTGCCCCATTAGTTTAGCGATTTTAAGAACTTTCACCCCATATTAAGACCTTTTGTGCTATTCAGGTGTCGATTTTAGCCTGGCGAGCGATAGCGAGCCTGTAATTTAAGAGGAACCGGCCTTTGGCCGGGACATTTTCTACCGAAAAATTTACAAATTTATCTTGAAAGGGACTCAAGGGGGTGTAATTTTAAGCTTGATGGAGGTCTAGGGAACAAAGTAAATACCTCCCCTTTATTATAGCTAGAATAAAATATAACACACGTACTCAAAGGGTTAATATAGGAAAGGTGAGACTATCGATCGGTGAGTGAGACAAACAATGAAATTGACCCTGGACTAATAAACCCTAATGTTCATACGATTTAAATAATATGTTCTAAATAAACTTCATTAGTTATGCTATTGTTATTCAGCTTTGCTCCCCAGTCTCAATTCAACATCTTTTTTATTATTTTGTTTAAGGTTTTATTGGTGTTTTTTTTGTGTTATTGTTTATGTTATTGTTTATGTTATTGTTTGTTTTTGTTTGTTATTTATGTTATTGTTTGTTATTGTTTGTGTTATTGTTTATGTTATTGTTTGTGTTATTGTTTATGTTATTGTTTGTGTTATTGTTTGTGTTATTGTTTGTGTTATTGTTTATGTTATTGTTTATGTTATTGTTTATGTTATTGTTTATGTTATTGTTTATGTTATTGTTTATTTTATTGTTTGTGTTATTGTTTATGTTATTGTTTATGTTATTGTTTATGTTATTGTTTATTTTATTGTTTGTGTTATTGTTTATGTTATTGTTTATGTTATTGTTTATGTTATTGTTTATTTTATTGTTTGTGTTATTGTTTATGTTATTGTTTGTTATTGTTTATGTTATTGTTTATGATATTGTTTATGTTATTGTTTATGTTATTGTTTGTGTTATTGTTTATGTTATTGTTTATTTTATTGTTTATGTTATTGTTTATTTTATTGTTTATGTTATTGTTTATTTTATTGTTTATGTTATTGTTTATTTTATTGTTTGTTATTGTTTATTTTATTGTTTATGTTATTGTTTATTTTATTGTTTATTTTATTGTTTATGTTATTGTTTATGTTATTGTTTATGTTATTGTTTATTTTATTGTTTATGTTATTGTTTATTTTATTGTTTGTTATTGTTTATTTTATTGTTTATGTTATTGTTTATTTTATTGTTTATGTTATTGTTTATGTTATTGTTTATTTTATTGTTTATGTTATTGTTTATGTTATTGTTTATGTTATTGTTTATTTTATTGTTTATTTTATTGTTTATGTTATTGTTTATGTTATTGTTTATGTTATTTATGTTATTGTTTGTGTTATTGTTTATTTTATTGTTTATTTTATTGTTTATGTTATTGTTTATTTTATTGTTTATGTTATTGGTGTTATTGTTTATGTTATTGTTTATTTTATTGTTTATGTTATTGTTTATTTTATTGTTTATGTTATTGTTTATTTTATTGTTTATGTTATTGTTTATTTTATTGTTTATGTTATTGTTTGTGTTATTGTTTGTGTTATTGTTTATGTTATTGTTTGTGTTATTGTTTATGTTATTGTTTATGTTATTGTTTATTTTATTGCGATGCACCTCTTCTCCCTAATCTTTTTTTCTTAGCCTATACCTTTTTTGTGTTTCCTACTGTACTTTCAACCCGTTTAATATTCCTTAACCACTACAGTATATTCTTTTTATTTAAGCTTAGAAAGGATCTGTGGGAATCAAAGGGTTAATTAAGATTTAGTATACCCTTTTGATCGCTAGAGAGTCCTTCCCAAGCTGCATAGAATCGTCTGGTGTTACCAATAATAACATAGACAAGAAGCCAAGTTAAGGGGAGGCAGACCGTTTTTCTGGACCCCCTTCTCCCTAATGTTTAGCCCCACTAGTTTTGAGATTATAAAACGTTCGGCCCATTAGTTTGGCGATTTTAACACTTCGCCCCATTTCGTTGTCAATTTTAAGCCCTTTCGTGCCATTTAGTTGTCGATTATTTCCTGGCGAGCGATAGCGAGCCTGCTATTTTAAGAGGAACCGGCCTTCGGCCGGGAAATTTTTCTACCGAAAAATTTACAAATTTATCTTGGAAGGGGGTCTAGGGGGTGTTTTTCTAAGCTTGATGGAGGTCTAGGGAGGAAACTAAACACATATATGAATAAATGAATTAATAGACCAAACAAACGGCCAGTCTCCCCTTAAGTGGGTATTATATTGTAGTGATGGTATGTTTTATATGAACATAAGAACATAAGCTAACATAAACATATGCTCCTTGATGTTATCTTGTGCTTCTTAATCTTATTTTATGCGGTTTAATATCTTTATGGGCTACTTGATACCCTACTGTGTGTGTGTGTGGGTGTGTCTGTGTCTGTGTGTGTGTGTGTGTACGTTGTATATGTTTGTGTGTGTGTGGGTGGGTGTGTATTTTGTGTGTGTGTGTCTGTATGTGTATGTTTGTGTGTGTGTGTATGTTGTGTTTGTGTGTGTGTGTGTGTGTGTGTACGTATTATACTATCTTGTTATATATCGTTAGTTACTTAGTGGTTATACCTGTATATAAATGCCTCCGCCATCGAAGCTGTAGGAAGTTGTAGGATGCCTCAGTTCGTTTGTTTGTTTGTCTGTAAACAATTTATCTAAAAAAAAATTATAAACCGATGTTCAAAAATTGGTGGACAGATAATATAATATGTGCCAAGGATGTGATTCAATTTAGGCGGCAAGGTGAATTGGTTTGAACAGATACTATGCATTCTGAGTGTGTGTGTGTGTAAAGAGAGAGAGAGAGAGAGAGAGAGAGAGAGAGATGACCTGACACAGTGCATGACAGCCACCACTCGCGTCAGCCCCAGTCAGCCTAGTATACACACACACACACACACACACTGACATCACCAGGCCGCTGTGTCACTCAATGGTCAGCAGTTTAGGTCAACACACACACACACACACACACACACACACACACACACACACACACTTATGGTAGTCTATCGTAGTCCGATGATGACGTTCCCTTCCTGCAAAGCAGGAAGAGAAAACCTGCACATAGAAGAGTTTAGAGTGCCGAGGGAGGTGCGCAGTTCCAACTTCACTATCTTGGTACTGAACAGGGGTTGCTGATGGCAAGGGGGTGACCCAAGACGACCAGCTCCTGCTCAATACTGCAGGGGACTGCACACACACACACACACACACACACACACACACACCCATATCAAACATAATGTGAAGGCCTAGACATCAAGCGTTTAGCCTCTAATGTGAATAATTAATAGTTCAACCCTTCACTCTTGAGATAGTTTCTACTAAACTAATGTGTAT
Source organism: Paralithodes platypus (assembly GCA_032716605.1). Lineage (NCBI taxonomy): Eukaryota > Metazoa > Arthropoda > Malacostraca > Decapoda > Lithodidae > Paralithodes > Paralithodes platypus. The sequence continues at coordinate 56,661,997 of CM064495.1, forward strand.
GTTTGGTAGTCAGCATTCAGTGTAAATTAGTATTTAATCTGACTGCAGGTGGTCCTTCTTTATGGGCAACATAAATAAGGTAAACTGGGGTAACATGGATATCATTTGGAATTGTAGATTAAAACACATTTACCAAAACAATGACTAGTAACTGTGTAAACCTTTCACTTGAATTTAACAGTCTCTCTTCAATAAGAACACGGGAATGTGTTCCTACAAAGCAGATCCATTTCACACCTCTCCCATAATTATCGGTGACATGTCTATCTAGTTGTACCTTGAAGATCTCTATCGTCCTTGAGTCTACTACAGCACTCCCCCACCTATCCCAAACATCTACAACTCTGCCTAACCAGTTATTATAATTCGTGTAGTTCCGTCCCCTTTACTGACGCCGATGAGCGAGCCGCCCAACAACTGGTGAATTGAGTGAGAGGAAAATGTTGAACTACTGTCGGTCTTTGGCCCGTAAGGGGATCGAACCCTCGACATCCGCGTTATTAGCACGGCGCTCTAACCAACTGAGCTAACAGGCCGGTGCATAGACTAAGCATCTGACTTAATGCAGACAAACATTTTATAATTTACAAGTCACTATGAAAAGTTGATCCTAATAATGAACGGTATCCAGATGCTACGAAGTCCTTGGACTTTAAAAAGGGTTTGACCATTTATGGTTGTAGAATCATTATGCGTGGGAACTGGGGTAATGTTATGAGGGAATCGTATACTTTTACGGGTTGTTTGAATTGTTGCACAGTATACGCATTATATTATGAGCATTTGTTTTGTTTGTAATTTATTGTGTTGTAATATGTTACTGTATGTCTTACAACGTTATGATCCAAACCCTGTAGATTACAGACATTTTGGAACTGGTTCCATTGTGTATGTGTGTGTGTCTTTAAGTGGTTTATACTATTATTTTACTCATATATTGCGCTGTAGTGATGGTTTTTATTATTTAGTTATAATAATATTATTAATAATAATAATAATAATATTAGTAATAATAATAATAATAATAATTATTATTATTATTAATATTATTATTATTATTATTGTTATTTGTATTATCATTATGATGTTAAGTATAGATATATGGAAATAATTATCACATTCTACAAGGATCTGAAACGGCCAGTTATGGTCTCTAACACTTAACCCTTTGAGTACCAGGGATGTGTGTTATATTATATTCTAGCTATATTTAGGCCATTGTATGCAGCTTAGGAAGGATCTGTGGTAGCAAATAAGAGATAGTTCGAAGCCTGTTAATTGCTGAATTGCATCGTCTAATAGTAGCCAGAATAATATTTAAAAGTCGTCGCCGGTACAGAAAGGGTTAAGATAAAGAATGACGATAAAGAGTCCATGCTAGAGCTATAAAACATATACTATCGATTAGAAGACTGATCTATGAGAACCATTTGAGAGCTCCTAATCTCTTTTAGTTAGAAACACTCAGACTACGAGGTCAACTCATTGAAGTCTTTTAAATACTGAATGAGTTCGACAATGTGGATTGTATCAAAATGTTTAGCCTCACGACTAAGATTGGAAGTTGCAATACAAAAAGGTTCAGCACTAGTATTTGAAGAAACTTATTTGTTTTACATAGAACATCTGGTCTACCTAAAAAAACTCTCCTCGGAAATTGTTAATATTTCTACAGTAGAGCAGTTCAAGAACAAACGTAGATATTATTTTGCACACTCTGCAATTAGAATAGTGTTCTGCACAATCTCTCTCTTTCTACTTACAGAGTCTCCCCGGAATGAACTGCAAGGTCTTTGAAATAATAACTATTCCTTCTAACTCCTCGTATTTTTCTCTCTCCTCACTCACACAATCTCAGCAAGTCGTTCTATTTAAGTTCGCCCTCCATTAGTACAAGTCAAGGAGGTAGGTAGGTAGGTAGGGTCTCGAAGCAAATAGACGGATAGTTGGATAGACAGACACACAGACAGAGAAGTAGATAAAACAGTAGATAAATAGATAGACATTTAGTTAGGTATATAAGCAACATATACAGTATATATTGGGGTTGTGTGGGACAAGGATCTGCCTTGCTTAGGCCAATCGGCTTTCTGCAGACTCCCATTTTCTTATGTTCTTATGTTCTTATATACAAATGGTAAATATACGTGTATGAAGGTCAAAGTGAGAAAATGAAAGCCATATATAGCTGTTGTTCTTGCCTTCTGAACAAGTGAATCATTTTAGAGTGTTTATTTGAATATACAGTATATTTGGATTTTCCCGTCCAGATTTTGTTATGACACTGCTTGAACATTGAGACGTTGGTCTTGGTTTGTATACTCACACAAGCGCTGGCGATCATGTGTGCGTCTTATGTACAGACACACACACACAAACATACTTATGTATATATATATATGTGTGTGTGTGTGTGTGTGTGTGTGGTAACTGCATACAGTATATGTCTGGTTCTGGTAGTATGTCTGTGATATTTATGTATTATGTTTACGCTTGTCTTGAGAAATTACGATATTTATCCATCTTGTTGCTTTCAAATTCAAAACATGACCTCATTTGTAAAAAATCATGTAATTTCTCTATACATTGAACGTGTATCCATTCGGCCCCATTCAGCCAACTATTTTAAGACGTTTATCCCCATCTGGGTGTCGATTTCTTCCTGGCGAGCGATAGCGAGCCAGCATTATATGAAGAAATCCGGCTTCGCCGGAGAACTTTTTCTATCGAAAAATGTACATATTTAGCCTGCTGTTAAAAACATTTAAAAAATATGATGGCTCGCTACCGCTCACCAGTAAAAAAATTGATACCTGGATGGGAATAAACGTATTAAAACAGTAGGCTAAATGGGGACAAATGGATACAAGCCAGAGAAAGATAGAAAAGGACAGAACAAAAACAGGTCACCCCCCTTAATAGGTTCTAAATTTGTCCTTGGCCTGATTTTCGAAGGCAGACAACAGCCAAGACAAAACAGTTTAGCCCGCCCCTGTGATTAACGGTGTTTACGATCCGCGCTTACATGGCATATTCTTATTAATGCTTTCTCAATTTAGAATATCTGATTCCTGGGGGGTTAACCAACTCATATATTATACGCGTCCACCAGAAACAAATCAGCATACTCCGGAACCCCTTCAACCTGTGTGTGTGTGTGTGTGTGTGTGGGTAGGTGTGTGTATGTGTGTGTGTGTGTGTGTGTGTGTGTGTTTATGTGTGTGTGTGTGTGGGTAGGTGTGTGTGTGTGTGTGTGTGTGTGTGTGTGTGTGTGTGTGTGTGTGTGTGTGTGTGTGTGTGAATTATACTCTGGCTTTCACTTAGCTATTTCATTCTAATTAGGAATAAAGTTTTATGCCCCATTTAACACTGTATCCTTTTGGTCTACAGAGGACCTTACTAAGCTCAGTCAAATCTTCTAGTGTTAACCCTCACTCAAGATATTAGTGAGATGGGTCTATAATTGGGCCTTGCAATTGGGGTTGGGTGTGACAGGGATCTGCCTTGTATGGGCCGATCGGCTTTTTGCAGACTCCCATTTTCTTATGTTCTTATGTTCTTATGTTCTTATGTTATGTTCTTATAAAATCATAAGAACATAAACAAAATGGGAGTCTGCAGAAAGCCGATTGGCCCACACAAGGCAGATCCAATCAATGATCCAATGCCACTAACCAAAACGAAAATGAAAATCTATCTATATCTATTGCCAGATCCCCGTGGGGGTGACCACGTATGAATCTCCTCCATTTAGGCAATTTGTTCTATTCTCTACCTTGTTTTGAGGGAGTGTTGCAAGCCCAACTGGAGTGTTAACCCCTTGAAGCTCTGACGCGTTTTATCAGTATAGTTTGGCTATCCTTAGACGATTTTATGCAGCTTAGGAAGGATCTGTGAGTATTAAAAGGGTAAAGAATCTTTCAATCAACCCTCTGACTTCCATATACCCTTCCTAATCTGAATAAAATCGTCTAATAATTACCAGAAAACAAAACAGAAATGCGTATTGGAGCTTGAAAGGGTTAACATATTGTTGGAATGGCCGTGATTGTGAGTGTAACCTGTAACCAGTGTATTCAGCTTGATAGTGCTGATCAGGTCTATTGCACCTATGATGTCCGCCAGTGCAGAGAAGGGTTGGAAGACCATGGAGAGGGGGAGGGGGGGGGGGGGGTATTATGAGTATATGGGAGTTTAACAAATAATATAATATAATCTAAAACGAATATACACAAAGGTACGAACGACATCATCAAATATACGAGGGGTAAACAAATGGGAGAATAAAGCTACACTCTGTACTACAGACCGTTAACAATAATCACCGTAAAAATAGAATGAGTTAAGCGTTTATTATTGTAGCTACGAACTGAAGGCGGTTTCTTCGATTCCTAACACAATTCACAGCCTCAGACATAAGGGGGATTTGTGAGAGGTGTTTCCCCTTTGGTGAGTGATGTTGTAGACTAGACCCATGCCAAGGGAAGGTATATGGCTAACTGCAGTGTGAGCCATACCCTGTGACCCTACTTCATTACCGAGAGAGAGAGTGTGTATGTGTGTGAGTACAAAGGAGTACAAAGGAAATCAAGCAACAACATATCTAGTGACCCTTCTAGGTTGCTTGTCCTCCAAAACACTGAGGATCAAGTGTCCAAACAGTGGTTTAGAGTGGGTAAGGGAACATTGGAAAGGGAATTACTGCCCTGGAACTAATGTCCGTGGCAGGATTAGGAAGTTAGTAGGGGACAGATGGGTTAGTAACTGAGGGGGGGATAAAATAAAGTTATTCATTTACAAACGCAGTCAGTCGCGGGTTTGATGCGAGATATTTGTCTAGGCAGAGTTTAAATGAATCAACGGTGATGCAGTCTATAACGTTTCAGGGAAGCCCATTCCACAAGTTGACAACTCGATTGAAGAAGAAATTCTTAGATTCGTGTGAGTTAAAAGATTTACCAATAATTTTGCAACCGTTTCCCCGTGTGTAATTAGATTGGTCGATAGTGAAGTACTTACTAGAGTTCATATTGTCGATGCCTTTGATGATTTTGAACACTTGAATTAAATCACCTCTTAATCTGCGCTGGGTTAAAGGAAATAGATTTAATTCTCTAAGACGCTCTTCGTATGGTTTGTTCTTTAGGCTAGGTATCATTTTGGTAACTCTACGTTGAACTCGTTCTAGCTTGTTTATATCTTTTTGGTAATAAGGGCACCAGGATTGAACGCAGTATTCCAGAAGAGGGCGGACTAAGGAATTGTAAAGGGTTAGGATAACTTCTTTGGATTTATGCTCAAATGACCTGCCTATAAAGCCAATTATTTTGTTTGCCTTCTTAACAACTTCTGAACATTGTTGACTCGTGTTTTAGGTTACTCGATATTGTTACTCCCAAATCGGTTTCTCTGTTTACATTCTTAAGCTGAGTGCCATTCATCGAATAGTTTGCTTTCTCATTTAGGTATCCGATATGTAGTACTTTACATTTATCCGCATTGAAACTCATTTGCCAAATTTGGGCCCAACATGACAATTTATCTAGATTGTGTTGCATATCGTCAACTTGTTCTTTTGAGAGTACGCTATTTGCAATTTTTGTATCGTCAGCAAATTTTTAGATTGTACAGGTGAGACCCTCATCTATGTCGTTGATGTAAATTAGAAAGAGAATTGGTCCTAGTACCGATCCCTGGGGTACCCCGCTACTTACATTGGTCCATTTAGATGCCTTACCGTTTATGACTACTCTTTGCTTTCTGTCGCTGAGCCAATTTTCTATCCATTTCAACACACCGTCTTGTATTCCATGCGCTTTTAGTTTTAGCAGTAAACGTTTGTGGGGAACTTTGTCAAAGGCCTTTTGAAAATCAAGGTATATAATATCTACAGCTTTACTCTCATCGTAGAGGTTGAGGATATCGTGGAAGAAGTCTAAGAGGTTTGTTAAACAGGAACGTTTTTTACGAAAGCCGTGTTGAGTATCTTTAAGTATGTTATTTTCCTCTAAGTGATTTACGAGTCTGTCTCGTATGACCGTTTCTAGCATTTTACATACAACTGAGGTTAAGCTAATTGGACGATAGTTACTGGGTAGGGATTTGCTGCCTTTTTTTAATATCGGTGTTACGTTGGCTAGCTTCCACTGATCGGTGTGAGAGAGAGAGTGAGTGATAGTGAGTTACAAGGAATAGTTAGTATCTCAAAGACCTTGTGGTCTATTCCGGGGAGATACTCCAAGTGAAAGGAGAGAGATTGCTTAGTGCACTACACTCATTTCAGAGTGTGCAGGTAGAACAGATCTTATAAGTGAAAAAGTTTCCACAAATACTAGTGCTGAACCTTTCCAGTTCTAACTCAGAGAGAGAGAGAGAGCGAGAGCGAATGTAGGAGGGTGTTTTGAAGAAGACGGGATGAAATACTTGGCGGGCAGGTGTAAAGGTCAAGAATGTAAACAGTCACAATGTTTATTTGCTTTTTACAAAAATAGGGAGAGGAGACGATGGGTAGGTAAAGGAAAGGGAATGAAACAAAATGGAAAGTAGAAAAAGGGAAATGAACAAAGAAAGTGTAAAGGAAGAGTAGAAAATTATAAGAGAACAGTAACAAATGGGAAAGAAAGGGGTAGAAATGTGAAGAGTGTAGAAAATGGAAGATAAAAATAGACTTGGGGAGGTCCTACCATTGTTATGTATTCAGTAAATATTAGATATAATGTGGGCTGGTAGGACCCATAGATATCTAACATTATATCTAATATTTACTGAATACGTAACAATGGTAGGACCTCCCCAAGTACTGCATATCTTGGGTGCAAGCATGTAAAACATGCTAGGACGTACTAATAACAGGACATGGAAAGAGTATAACAGAAAATGGAAATCAGTGCATGGACAATAATAGATAAAGAAAAGGAGAAAAAACCGAAGGAAAAATATGAGAAAATTTTAACAAACATCAGAGAGTATGGTCGGGAAGTAATGGATACCTGGGATCATTGCGCGCGCACACACACACACACACACACACACACACACACACACACACACACACACACACACACACACACACACACACACACACACACACACACACACACACACACACACACACACAGTATTAGAGGTTGTAATGGAGGGTTGATTCAGAATGGGGATGAAAGGAGAGAGTAGGAGAGCTTGGAGGGCAGGTGATAAATCAGTGAGATAAAAGAGAAAACACTAAATATTATATGGGTCCAAAAGTCTAGAGGTTGTGTCAGAATAGAGAGAGATAAAGTAAGGTGTTTGAGGGTAGGTGTAAAGCAGGGGTCACACCATGCCGACTTGAGCCGAGACGGTCAGGAGTGCCGACCTTCGGCGGAGAGATTAAGGATTGGGGGGGGGGTGATTTTTGGACGGGACTCAGTATGGATGGCCACGCCACCTGACGGGGTAGAGCGGCGCCCATGCCGTACTGAATGTGAGTTTTAGGTGGCCGCTGGAGTGCCGATCTGCGGCGTAGTGCGTCGACAACGACCCGACGAACGGCTTCGACAGGAGTTAGGGCGGCGTCAATATGCATTACTGTGCCGATGAGCGGCGACCCCTTCAGTATGGACGGTGACCCCGGCCCGCATGACCCCGAACGACGGCGACCGAACTCAAGGTGGGGTATATAAAAGCTACACCAAAGGGTGGGCCTCATCAGTATACCTTCAGCCACCGTAACGGGAGGGGTCCCCGCATCGCGGCGCATAACGGGGACCCCGGTATGTTTTTACGCCGCTTGGAGGGGATGGCCGCCAACCATCGCCGCCTATGACGCCGTTTGACGGCGACCACCCCCTCGGGAGTACATAATCCAGGACCGTTAGGGCATCGTTGGATCGCCGCAAGCCGCCGCTGATCCCCGCAGGTTGTTATGGTGATGCCGCCTGACGCAGACCTCATTTATGGTGCCGTGTGCCGCCGCACTGACGCCTACCATTTCCCGTCAAGCGTCGTCAATCGCCGTCAAGTGCCGCCATGCGCCGTCACACGCCATCAGCCTCCAGTCCCCTTCCCGTCCCATTTTTTTTACCTCACTCCACGCCGACTTGATTTCAAATGTTACGCTTGTAGAACTTCTGAGGGGGTATGTGAAGACCAATCCCGACCTGTTTGTTAGGTCGGCGACGGCCCATGATGCGCGGCGACGTAGACAAAGACTGTCCACGACCTTTAGGTCGCGGACAGTCTTGGCCTAAAATCGGCTAGGTGTGACGGGTGCTTAAGGGGAAGACAGTGAACGGGTTGATACAGGTATGAGAGAAACAGAGAGAGAGAGAGAGAGATAATAATAATAATACTGATAATAATAACAGGTTTATTTCCACTAAAATGTGGTTATTCTGTTCATAATTACAATAACAAAGTGTACATTAAGTATTAACTTAGGTATATGGTATAAACTTAGATTGTACATATACATTGAGAGAGAGAGAGAGAGTGTGTGTGTGTGTGTGTTTAAGATGTAGTAATAGGCTGGTATTAACCCTTTCACGCACATATGACGCAGAGGTTGCCAGATTAGCAATAATAAATAGAGTTCTCTCACTCTTATAATTACCTCTCCAAAATTATTTTTCTGCCCACAGCTAACTCAAAGACAACTGCAGATGTTGAAGTAACTAAACTAAAGGTTTCTAAATACCCCTGATGGTAACAAAGGCTTTAAAGTATCCCCAATAGGCTCAAAATCGCGTCATATGTCGGAGAAGGTTAACAGAATAGGTTGAGCGTCCCCTGCCTCCCTTACCTTGTTCTTACCTAATATTTGATTGATATATGTCTTCCTTTCCCATTCATTATATACGCTTTATTTTTAATTTATTTTGGCTAACATTAGATGACTTTACTCAGGTTTGGAAGCTCAAGCAATTAAATAGATCATCTATATTGCAATAAACCCTTTGACGGCCATACACCCTTCTTAAACTGAATAACATCTCCTCATGGTAGCCAGTATATAAGGAAAGAATGCAGCATCATATACAAAAAGAGTTAATGGTTACAATATATCTCGCCTTATACCTGATCTCTGTCTTATTTTGTCTTATTTTTATCTTTCTCTCCTTTTCTCTCTTTCCCTGGCTTGTATCCATTCGGCCCCATTCAACCAACTGTTTTAAGACGTTTATCCCCATCCAGGTGTCGATTTATTCCTGGCGAGCGATAGCGAGCCAGCATTGTATGGAGAAATCCGGCTTGGCCGGAGAAATTTTTCTATCGAAAAAATTACAAATTTAGCTTGCTGTCAAAACAAAAATATATATATGCTGGCTCGCTACCGCTCGCCAGGAAAATATTGACACCTGGATGGGGGTAAACGTCTTAAAACCGTAGGCTGAATGGGGCCGAATGGATACAAGCCAAAGAGAGAGGGAGAGAAAGATAAAAAAAAAAGTGAGGTGGGCTCCCTTAATAGGCAGGGCTCACACCTTCAACCTCCTCGCTCTATGGTCTGATGGAGTATGTGGTAATTTGGTTTGGTATGCAATGGTCCTTGTTATATAGCACTGGCTGGGTATCATTAACTCTTATACTATGATGTTTTGTAATTAAGACAAGCTAGAGTGCCGCTAGTTAAGGGGAGATATCCACTTGAGGGACTTTTTTCTTGACCCCTTTCTCCCTCATGTTTAGCCCCATTGCTTTTGAGATTTTCAGACGTTCGCCCCATTAGTTTGGGGATTTTAAGAACTTTCGCCCCATTTATGTCACTTTTAAGACCTTTCGTGCCATTTAGGTGTCGATTTTTCCTGGCGAGCGATAGCGAGCCTGTAATTTAAGAGCAACCGGCCTCCGGCCTGGACATTTTTCTACCGAAAAATGTACAAATTTATCTTCAAAGGGGGTCTAGGGGGTGTAACTTTAAGCATGATGAAACGTAGGGAACAAACTAAATACCTCCCCTTAACGCCAAGTGAATTGATTCTCCATTTTATAGTTACTTAATTACACCGATTTATTTTTTGTATATATCAATATTTCTAGTACACATCACCTTTTGGGTGTGATAGATTCTTAATTTATGTTTAAGAAAACATGAAAATTATGGATATGGTTAGATTAATCTATGTTTACTAAGGTGCATTCATTTTAATTAGCATGGCATGTGTTTTTTCTTGCTCGTATGATTATATTTTAGGAAACAAAATACAGAAGGCAGTATGTTTAGTGTGAAAGTATATGGACGTGTGAGATTTAATTTGTAGTCAATGTACATAATGTTTGGAATGTTTAAGGTACTTTCAGTGCTTGCTAATTATAAAAATATCATATGTTAGGGAAGTTCCAACCATCACAGTCTGTTTCAATACACACGTCATATGTTAGGGAAGTTCCAACAATCACAGTCTGTTTCAATATCATATGTTAGGGAAGTTCCAACCATCACAGTCTGTTTCAATATCATATGTTAGGGAAGTTCCAACCATCACAGTCTGTTTCAATATCATATGTTAGGGAAGTTCCAACCATCACAGTCTGTTTCAATATCATATGTTAGGGAAGTTCCAACCATCACAGTCTGTTTCAATATCATATGTTAGGGAAGTTCCAACCATCACAGTCTGTTTCAATATCATATGTTAGGGAAGTTCCAACCATCACAGTCTGTTTCAATATCATATGTTAGGGAAGTTCCAACCATCACAGTCTGTTTCAATATCATATGTTAGGGAAGTTCCAACCATCACAGTCTGTTTCAATATCATATGTTAGGGAAGTTCCAACCATCACAGTCTGTTTCAATATCATATGTTAGGGAAGTTCCAACCATCACAGTCTGTTTCAATATCATATGTTAGGGAAGTTCCAACCATCACAGTCTGTTTCAATATCATATGTTAGGGAAGTTCCAACCATCACAGTCTGTTTCAATATCATATGTTAGGGAAGTTCCAACCATCACAGTCTGTTTCAATATCATATGTTAGGGAAGTTCCAACCATCACAGTCTGTTTCAATATCATATGTTAGGGAAGTTCCAACCATCACAGTCTGTTTCAATATCATATGTTAGGGAAGTTCCAACCATCACAGTCTGTTTCAATATCATATGTTAGGGAAGTTCCAACCATCACAGTCTGTTTCAATATCATATGTTAGGGAAGTTCCAACCATCACAGTCTGTTTCAATATCATATGTTAGGGAAGTTCCAACCATCACAGTCTGTTTCAATATCATATGTTAGGGAAGTTCCAACCATCACAGTCTGTTTCAATATCATATGTTAGGGAAGTTCCAACCATCACAGTCTGTTTCAATATCATATGTTAGGGAAGTTCCAACCATCACAGTCTGTTTCAATATCATATGTTAGGGAAGTTCCAACCATCACAGTCTGTTTCAATATCATATGTTAGGGAAGTTCCAACCATCACAGTGTTTCAATATCATATGTTAGGGAAGTTCAACCAACCATCACAGTCTGTTTCAATATCATATGTTAGGGAAGTTCCCAACCATCACAGTCTGTTTCAATATCATATGTTAGGGAAGTTCCAACCATCACAGTCTGTTTCAATATCATATGTTAGGGAAGTTCCAACCATCACAGTCTGTTTCAATATCATATGTTAGGGAAGTTCCAACCATCACAGTCTGTTTCAATATCATATGTTAGGGAAGTTCCAACCATCACAGTCTGTTTCAATATCATATGTTAGGGAAGTTCCAACCATCACAGTCTGTTTCAATATCATATGTTAGGGAAGTTCCAACCATCACAGTCTGTTTCAATATCATATGTTTAGCAAGTTCCAACCATCACAGTCAGTTTCAATATCATATGTTAGGGAATTCCAACCATCACAGTCTGTTTCAATATCATATGTTAGGGAAGTTCCAACCATCACAGTCTGTTTCAATATCATATGTTAGGGAAGTTCCAACCATCACAGTCTGTTTCAATATCATATGTTAGGGAAGTTCCAACCATCACAGTCTGTTTCAATATCATATGTTAGGGAAGTTCCAACCATCACAGTCTGTTTCAATATCATATGTTAGGGAAGTTCCAACCATCACAGTCTGTTTCAATATCATATGTTAGGGAAGTTCCAACCATCACAGTCTGTTTCAATATCATATGTTAGGGAAGTTCCAACCATCACAGTCTGTTTCAATATCATATGTTAGGGAAGTTCCAACCATCACAGTCTGTTTCAATATCATATGTTAGGGAAGTTCCAACCATCACAGTCTGTTTCAATATCATATGTTAGGGAAGTTCCAACCATCACAGTCTGTTTCAATATCATATGTTAGGGAAGTTCCAACCATCACAGTCTGTTTCAATATCATATGTTAGGGAAGTTCCAACCATCACAGTCTGTTTCAATATCATATGTTAGGGAAGTTCCAACCATCACAGTCTGTTTCAATATCATATGTTAGGGAAGTTCCAACCATCACAGTCTGTTTCAATATCATATGTTAGGGAAGTTCCAACCATCACAGTCTGTTTCAATATCATATGTTAGGGAAGTTCCAACCATCACAGTCTGTTTCAATATCATATGTTAGGGAAGTTCCAACCATCACAGTCTGTTTCAATATCATATGTTAGGGAAGTTCCAACCATCACAGTCTGTTTCAATATCATATGTTAGGGAAGTTCCAACCATCACAGTCTGTTTCAATATCATATGTTAGGGAAGTTCCAACCATCACAGTCTGTTTCAATATCAATGTTAGGGAAGTTCCAACCATCACAGTCTGTTTCAATATCATATGTTAGGGAAGTTCCAACCATCACAGTCTGTTTCAATATCATATGTTAGGGAAGTTCCAACCATCACAGTCTGTTTCAATATCATATGTTAGGGAAGTTCCAACCATCACAGTCTGTTTCAATATCATATGTTAGGGAAGTTCCAACCATCACAGTCTGTTTCAATATCATATGTTAGGGAAGTTCCAACCATCACAGTCTGTTTCAATATCATATGTTAGGGAAGTTCCAACCATCACAGTCTGTTTCAATATCATATGTTAGGGAAGTTCCAACCATCACAGTCTGTTTCAATATCATATGTTAGGGAAGTTCCAACCATCACAGTCTGTTTCAATATCATATGTTAGGGAAGTTCCAACCATCACAGTCTGTTTCAATATCATATGTTAGGGAAGTTCCAACCATCACAGTCTGTTTCAATATCATATGTTAGGGAAGTTCCAACCATCACAGTCTGTTTCAATATCATATGTTAGGGAAGTTCCAACCATCACAGTCTGTTTCAATATCATATGTTAGGGAAGTTCCAACCATCACAGTCTGTTCGAATACCATATGTTAGGGAAGTTCCAACCATCACAGTCTGTTTCAATATCATATGTTAGGGAAGTTCCAACCATCACAGTCTGTTTCAATATCATATGTTAGGGAAGTTCCAACCATCACAGTCTGTTTCAATATCATATGTTAGGGAAGTTCCAACCATCACAGTCTGTTCAATATCATATGTTAGGGAAGTTCCAACCATCACAGTCTGTTTCAATATCATATGTTAGGGAAGTTCCAACCATCACAGTCTGTTTCAATATCATATGTTAGGGAAGTTCCAACCATCACAGTCTGTTTCAATATCATATGTTAGGGAAGTTCCAACCATCACAGTCTGTTTCAATATCATATGTTAGGGAAGTTCCAACCATCACAGTCTGTTTCAATATCATATGTTAGGGAAGTTCCAACCATCACAGTCTGTTTCAATATCATATGTTAGGGAAGTTCCAACCATCACAGTCTGTTTCAATATCATATGTTAGGGAAGTTCCAAACCATCACAGTCTGTTTCAATATCATATGTTAGGGAAGTTCCAACCATCACAGTCTGTTTCAATATCATATGTTAGGGAAGTTCCAACCATCACAGTCTGTTTCAATATCATATGTTAGGGAAGTTCCAACCATCACAGTCTGTTTCAATATCATATGTTAGGGAAGTTCCAACCATCACAGTCTGTTTCAATATCATATGTTAGGGAAGTTCCAACCATCACAGTCTGTTTCAATATCATATGTTAGGGAAGTTCCAACCATCACAGTCTGTTTCAATATCATATGTTAGGGAAGTTCCAACCATCACAGTCTGTTTCAATATCATATGTTAGGGAAGTTCCAACCATCACAGTCTGTTTCAATATCATATGTTAGGGAAGTTCCAACCATCACAGTCTGTTTCAATATCATATGTTAGGGAAGTTCCAACCATCACAGTCTGTTTCAATATCATATGTTAGGGAAGTTCCAACAATCACAGTCTGTTTCAATATCATATGTTAGGGAAGTTCCAACCATCACAGTCTGTTTCAATATCATATGTTAGGGAAGTTCCAACCATCACAGTCTGTTTCAATATCATATGTTAGGGAAGTTCCAACCATCACAGTCTGTTTCAATATCATATGTTAGGGAAGTTCCAACCATCACAGTATGTTTCAATATCATATGTTAGGGAAGTTCCAACCATCACAGTCTGTTTCAATATCATATGTTAGGGAAGTTCCAACCATCACAGTCTGTTTCAATATCATATGTTAGGGAAGTTCCAACCATCACAGTCTGTTTCAATATCATATGTTAGGGAAGTTCCAACCATCACAGTCTGTTTCAATATCATATGTTAGGGAAGTTCCAACCATCACAGTCTGTTTCAATATCATATGTTAGGGAAGTTCCAACCATCACAGTCTGTTTCAATACACACGTCATATTTTTCACCCACAAGAGAGATGGTTTTATTATTACGATTTCACTGTCACTTTCACTCCGTTGTATTAATCACTTTTCTTGACAGTGTCCACCCCTCTGTCAACTCTGATACGGAGTCACACAAACATTTGTCATGGCAATTTTGTGGATATTTCTAGTTGGTCATATTCTTAATTGACGTGTGTGTGTGTGTGTGTGTGTGTGTGTGTGTGTGTGTGTGTGTGTGTGTGTGTGTGTGTGTGTGTGTTTCAGATATCAATCACCGTAATCAATCTTTACCTGTAGTTTAGTTATCGATATTGATAACGCAAAATCCCTAAATGTTGCTATTAACCCTTTCAGTACCGGTGACATGTATTTTATTTTGTTTTAGTCAAGTTTAAATGAGTTTATGCAGCTTAGGAAGGTTCTGTGGGCGTCAAAAAGCAAGTTGGGATAGTGTATACATGTCTAGAGGTTATTCCACAGTTGAATGAAATCGTCTAATCTTAGCCAGCCTATAATAAAACCAGAGTCCAGGTACAGAAGGGGTTAACACATTCCATCGAAAATTCCCAGATTTTTTTTTTTTTTTTTTGGTATGACTCATAAAGTTTGAAAGTGTGGCCAACCATCACAACCCATCATAACAATCACTTCACGATTATTATTCTTTAAGGGAGCCCACCTCGTTTTTTTTAATCTTTCTCTCCTCTCTTCGGCTTGTATCCATTCGGCCCCATTCAGCCTACTGTTTTAAGACGTTTACCCCCATCCAGGTGTCAATATTTACCTGACGAGCGGTAGCGAGCCAGCATATACTGTATATATAGTTTTGTTTTGACAGCAAGCTAAATTTGTAAATTTTTCGATAGAAAAATGTCTCCGGCGAAACCGGATTTCTCCATACAATGCTGGCTCGCTATCGCTCGCCAGGAAGAAATCGACACCTGTATGGGGATAAACGTCTTAAAACAGTTGGCTGAATGGGGCCAAATGGATACAAGCCAGTGAAAGAGAGAAAAGGAGATAAAGATTTAAAAAAAACGGTGACCCCCCTTAACCGGTTTGGTTTTGTCCTCTCTTCTTCCCCCCCTATTACTTTTCCTCTCCTTAGTTCATTGATCTTGCCTCCATCCCATTGTCTGTCCTTCCCTTCCCTTCAGTAGAATTATTAGAATTATGGTAATTATGTTGCCAATTTCTTTCATTAACCCTCTCCGACATATGACGCGATTTTGAGCCTATTGGGGATACTTTAAACCTTTGTTACCATCAGGGGTATTTATAAACCTTTAGTTTAGTTACTTCAACCTCTGCAGTTGTCTTGGAGTTAGCTGTGGGCAGAAAACTAATTTTGGAGAGGTAATTATATGAGAGAGAACTCTATTTCGTATTGCTACTCTGGCAACCTCTGCGTCATAAATGCGTGAAAGGGTTAATGTTCTACTTTTTATGTATTATATTATTGAGTGTAAACATCCGATGTATTCCCTTATTGTTGTATGTTTTTTTTATGTAATACTATTGAGTTTAAGCATATTTTTGTTTTACTCGCTTAATAATATGGCCGTAGGTGATCGATACAAGCCCAAGTTTCTCCTGTTCTTTCTGTATGTACACCATGTCGAAAACTGGGACTAACCAAATGTTTATATAATGTGCCTGTGCCAATATAAACCAGTACTGCCACCGAATAACATTAATATATTCAGTGTTCCATCTTCAGTACTTATTGACTATTATTTGTGCAATAGAAACCTCAAGAACAGCGGACAATCCCAAGGTGAAGTTATATATCCATATTGATGAGATTGGCTGCTGGGTGGGCGTGGCAGGGATGTGCCTTGTGAAATGTAGGACAATAAAAGGCACAGGCAATTGAAAGGGTACTGTAGAATTCGACCTGAAACCAATTCGACCCGCTCTTGGACAACGAATTCGACCTGTGTTGGTGGCCACGCCCCGCGAGTCCACCACATGTAGGTCAACTCGAGGTCCATAGATACAAAAAAAGTATCTATGGACCTTGGGTCAACTGGGACTTCTGTGGATTCCTGTATTATTATGTTTTTATTTGTGTTTTTGTTTTGTTTTTGTTTTGTTTGGGGGGGGGGGAGTTAGAGAGAGAGAGAGAGAGAGAGAGAGAGAGAGAGTGTGAGTGAGAGAGAGGTAGAGAGGTGGGGGGAGGGGGGTTTACTCTTGTCCCTGTTTCTGTTAGGGTCTGTGGTGCCAAGGTGCCTCCCCTCCCAGGTCTTGTTCACATTCCCCAGGGGTCCGTAGCTCGGTTTGTCTTAGATGTTCAGGAGGAGGGGTTGTGTGTGTGTGTGTGTGTGTGGGTAGTCTGCATGTGTGTGTGGGGGGGGGGGGGGGGGGGTTAGTCTGTGTGTGGTTGTGTGTGAGTACTGTAGTTTATCTGTGTGTGTGTGTGTGTGTGTTCGTTTGGGCATTATAGTTCACGTACGTGTGTGTGTGGGTAGTCTGTGTGTGTTTGTGTGCTCTAGTGTGTGAGTACTGTAGTTTTTCTGTGTGTGTGTGTGTATTCGTGTGGGCATTGTAGTTCATGTGTGTGTGTGTATTGAAATGGTTGTATGTGTAAATGTCAACTCATGTGTGTGTGTGTGTTTTAGTATGTGTGCAGGAAGATTGTGTGTTTGCATTAATGTTGTGTATTGTCTGTGTGTGTGTGTGCGTTCTAGTGAGTCTGTCCGTGTGTGTGTGCGTTCTAGTGAGTCTGTCCGTGTGTGTGTGTGTGCGTTCTAGTGAGTCTGTCCGTGTGTGTGTGCGTTCTAGTGAGTCTGTCCGTGTGTGTGTGTGTGCGTTCTAGTGAGTCTGTCCGTGTGTGTGTGTGAGTTCTAGTGTGTATGTGCGTATGTGCTCGCATGATCAAGGGGATGAATGAATGTGTGGCTGCAATCCAGGAAAGATAAACAACCGGTAGTACCCCAGAACGTATGCGAGGCTACCAAGTATAATGTTTATCTTGAATCTTAATATGTTTCCTAGATGTGAATGAACGTCTCACTAACTGCCTCTTAAACTATTACGAGTGGCTGAGAGTATGTTGAAGTCTTTAGCATTATTTGGTGGATATTGCTTGTGTGTGTGTGTGTGTGTGACTAATGGTCGGTCTAAGATTTCAAAGCGTAGGAACACAATCTTAAGGGGGGTGACCTGCTTTTTGTATTTATCTCCTTTTCTCTCTTTCTCTGGCTTGTATCCATTCGGCCCCATTCAGCCAACTATTTTAAGACGTTTAACCCCTGTAGGTGTCGATTTCTTCTTGGCGAGCAATAGCGAGCCAGCATTATATTAAGAAATCCGGCTTCGCCGGAGACATTTTTCTATCGAAAAATGTACAAATTTAGCCTGCTGTCAAAAACATTTTAAAAATATGCTGGCTCGCTACCGCTCACCAGTAAAAAAATTGACACCTGGATGGGGATAAACGTCTTAAAACAGTAGGCTGAATAGGGCCGAATGGATACAAGCTAGAGAAAGAGAGAAAAGGGGAGAACAAAAGCAGGTCACCCCCCTTAAATCAGAGGAAAACAACATAGAGAACACTCGGACATTCACTGGACAACACGAAATCCCAATACAAAATTCATGTAACCCACATAATACCATACTTAATCTAATTCATGTAACCCACACAATACCATACTTAATCTAATTCATGTAACCCACACAATACCATACTTAATCTAATTCATGTAACTCACACAATACCATACTTAATCTAATTCATGTAACCCACACAATACCATACTTAATCTAATTCATGTAACCCACACAATACCATACTTAATCTAATTCATGTAACCCACATAATACCATACTTAATCTAATTCATGTAACCCACACAATACCATACTTAATCTAATTCATGTAACCCACATAATACCATACTTAATCTAATTCATGTAACCCACACAATACCATACTTAATCTAATTCATGTAACCCACATAATACCATACTTAATCTAATTCATGTAACCCACACAATACCATACTTAATCTAATTCATGTAACCCACATAATACCATACTTAATCTAATTCATGTAACCCACACAATACCATACTTAATCTAATTCATGTAACCCACATAATACCATACTTAATCTAATTCATGTAACCCACACAATACCATACTTAATCTAATTCATGTAACCCACATAATACCATACTTAATCTAATTCATGTAACCCACACAATACCATACTTAATCTAATTCATGTAACCCACATAATACCATACTTAATCTAATTCATGTAACCCACACAATACCAACTTATCTAATTCATGTAACCCACATAATACCATACTTAATCTAATTCATGTAACCCACACAATACCATACTTAATCTAATTCATGTAACCCACATAATACCATACTTAATCTAATTCATGTAACCCACATAATACCATACTTAATCTAATTCATGTAACCCACACAATACCATACTTAATCTAATTCATGTAACCCACACAATACCATACTTAATCTAATTCATGTAACTCACACAATACCATACTTAATCTAATTCATGTAACCCACACAATACCATACTTAATCTAATTCATGTAACCCACACAATACCATACTTAATCTAATTCATGTAACCCACACAATACCATACTTAATCTAATTCATGTAACCCACATAATACCATACTTAATCTAATTCATGTAACCCACATAATACCATACTTAATCTAATTCATGTAACCCACACAATACCATACTTAATCTAATTCATGTAACCCACATAATACCATACTTAATCTAATTCATGTAACCCACATAATACCATACTTAATCTAATTCATGTAACCCACACAATACCATACTTAATCTAATTCATGTAACCCACATAATACCATACTTAATCTAATTCATGTAACCCACACAATACCATACTTAATCTAATTCATGTAACCCACATAATACCATACTTAATCTAATTCATGTAACCCACACAATACCATACTTATCTAATTCATGTAACCCACATAATACCATACTTAATCTAATTCATGTAACCCCACACAATACCATACTTAATCTAATTCATGTAACCCACATAATACCATACTTAATCTAATTCATGTAACCCACACAATACCATACTTAATCTAATTCATGTAACCCACATAATACCATACTTAATCTAATTAATGTAACCCACATAATACCATACTTAATCTAATTCATGTAACCCACACAATACCATACTTAATCTAATTCATGTAACCCACACAATACCATACTTAATCTAATTCATGTAACTCACACAATACCATACTTAATCTAATTCATGTAACCCACACAATACCATACTTAATCTAATTCATGTAACCCACACAATACCATACTTAATCTAATTCATGTAACCCACACAATACCATACTTAATCTAATTCATGTAACATAAGAACATAAGAAAATGAACATAAGAACATAAGAAAATGGGAGTCTGCAGAAAGCCGATTGGCCTAAGCAAGGCAGATCCCTGTCCCACACAACCCCAATTACAAAGCCCAATTATAGGCTCAACACTCTAATACCCTGAGGATCATCTTACCAAACCGGTTAGAGATTAACGCAGGATTACGGGGGTCTGCAGAGCGCTGATTGGCCCAACCTGGCTGATCCCCCTTCACACCCAACCCTTCTCGTCCATATGCTTATCCAATTTTTCTTAAAGCTCCCTATCGTTCTTGATCCCACTATATCACTTGGTAGCCTATTCCACCCATCTACAACTCTGTTACCAAACCAATATTTGCCTATATCTTTTCTGAAACGAAATTTATCTAATTTGAAACCATTGGTACGAGTTCTTTCGCTATCACTGAGCTTTAGTACATTTGTCATGTCCCCTTTGTTAATCCCACTAACCCACTTGAACACCTCTATCATATCCCCTCTAACTCTGCGTCTCTCTAACGAATGTAAACCTAATTTCTTCAACCTTTCTTCATACGGAAAATTTCTAATATTATGGATCATTTTTGTCATTCTACGCTGAATTCTCTCCAATGAATCTATGTCCATTCTGTAATAAGGACACCAAAATTGGACAGCATAATCCATATGAGGTCTCACTAATGACAAGTAAAGTTTTAAGATAACATCAGCAGTTCTGTTACTCACACTCCTAGAGATGAACCCGAGAATCCTGTTTGCCTTATTACGAACGCTTATACACTGTTTTCTAGGCTTCAAATCATTGCTAACAAACACACCTAGATCTTTCTCGCAGTCTGAATTTTCTAATTCTAAATTAGCTAGTTTATATTTAACATTTGTTTGCATCTTCCCTATCTTTAATACCTTGCATTTGTCAATGTTAAACTTCATCTGCCAATTTACTGACCATTCATGTAAGGTATCTAGATCCCTTTGGAGGCACTCTATATCGCTATCTGAATCAATTGATCTCCCATTTTAGTATCGTCTGCGAATTTACTTATCCTACTAGTTATACCTAAATCTAGGTCATTTATGTATATAAGAGACAACAGGGGACCTAATACCGATCCCTGGGGGACACCACTTTTGACTGCTCCCCACTCTGACTTGGTACCATTTATGCTGACTCTCTGTTTCCTACCAATTAGCCATGACCTAATCCATCCCAACAACGACCCTCCTATTCCATGTGCCTCAACCTTTCTCATCAATCTCTCATGAGGGACTCTGTCGAAAGCTTTACTGAAATCTAAATATATAATATCATATGACTTGTCACTATCTACTGCTTCATATACCTCTGAGAAAAAGCTAAGCAATACCATACTTAATCTAATTCATGTAACCCACACAATACCATACTTAATCTAATTCATGTAACCCACACAATACCATACTTAATCTAATTCATGTAACCCACACAATACCATACTTAATCTAATTTAACCCCTTCAGGACCATGACGTATTTACCTTTGATTCTGGCTAGATTTAGACGGATGTTATGCAATTTAAGAAGGATCTGCGTCATCAGGAGGGTTTATAGAGATCGTATTTACCCATTTGAGTCGTAGAGGTAGATTTTATGCTAAAGAAAATCGTCGAATGGTAACCAGAATATGATGAAAATTACGTCATAGTGGTGAAGGGGTTAAAGGAGCCTAACCTAACTTTATATGTTATCTAACCTAATGGCGTTTATTAAAATAAGAGTATATAATAGTGTTTAGAGCATATGCTAGCCAATAAGAGTATATAATAGTGTTTAGAGCATATGCTAGCCAATAAATATTCGTCAGATAAAACAAAAAAAATGAAAATAGAAGTGTGTGAAAATAGTGAACCTGCAGAAGAAGAAGAATGATGAAGGGTAGGGGAGGGGGGACTTGTTTGTTGGAGTGTCTTCACGTCTATGTCACTCTGAGAGAGAGAGTGAGGGAGAGACAGAGAGAGAGAGAAAGTGAGAGACAGTGGGTGTGAGAGAGATTCATATTCAGATTCAGATTATTTTATTTCCCCATTAAATATACAATGGCTGTTCATACAATAGAATCAACTTAAACAAATTACATAATACATAGACACTTGGGCTATCTCTCCGGAATGAACCGCAGGATCTTCGAGCGAGAGCGAGAGAGAGAGAGAGAGAGAGAGAGAGAGAGAGAGAGAGAGAGAGAGAGAGAGAGAGAGAGAGAGAAGCTAGATGTATTATTATATCTACCTGTTTACTTCAATTGCCCTCACTACCACAGTCCCGTGTTGTCTAGTGGCTAGGATACGCGGCTCTCACCCGCGAGGCCCGGGTTCGATTCCCGGCACGGGAAATGTTTTCCTGTTGTAGAATAGCATAATAACGGATGTATGCTCCCCCGTGACCACCAAGTGACTGTTGTTACAAATCACGAATTACATTACCGTATAATTATCTTGTTCCAGATCAGAGTGTATACTATGTGTCTGTCGTGACCTACGAAACTAACCCTTTGAGTACCAGCGTCGTGTGTTATATTGTATTCTAGCTATATTTAGACGATATTATGCAGCTTGGGAAGGATCTGTGGGAGTTAAAAGGGTTGGTTGAGATGGTTTGAAGCCTTATTATTGCTAGAGGTCCTTCCTAAGCTGAATAGAATCGTCTGATAGTTGCCAGAATATGATGAAAAGGACGTCCCTGGTACTTTACGGGTTAATCAAATATTGAATAATTGCTGGGCTGATTCACACGGGCAACTTATGTTTATAATCTTAGAAGGATGTTGCCACTGATAATTAATCCTTCAGTCTAGTTGATTACGGTAAAATAACAAAGAAATATGGCTAATTTTAATAGGAAAAATCATAAAACAGAATCATGTTAAGCAGGCGAAGAAACAGGTAAACATAAAAGGAGGTATTTTCCCTGGTAGGCCCATTTTTCCCCTTCATTATAAGCCCTAAAATCACCCTAATTATAAGCCCAGCTTAAAGACACCATTAGGTGTGACCTCACCGAAACGGTCAGAGGTGAGAAAAACTCCACACCTGACGGATCACCCTCACACCCAACCCATCTCGTCCATATGCCTATCTAATTGTATCTTGCATATGGACGAGATGGGTTGGGTGTGAGGGTGATATGTCAGGTGTGGAAATTAATTGGTTCTCATCTTTATTATAGTCAAATATGTTGTTATTACGAAACATGGCAACATTATGATGCGGAGACATAGTAACTACATATTTATCCATAGGTTTTATACATATCAGCTGCTAAGGGAGTAAAATATGCAGTTACAAAAATATAAATATATAAATGTAATCGAGTACCTTATCGAACCATGCCAAACTTAGCCCATTTTGAGTCTAGCCTAACTATATCTTAATTTACCCTAAGCTAACTTATACTCTGAAGTTTACCCTATCTACGGGTCTTTTCCATACTACATCATTTTTATTCCAGAAGGTTTCTTTAATGTGTGTTGTGTCTTACTAATACATAAGAACATAAGAAAATGGGAGTCTGCAGAAAGCCGATTGGCCTAAGCAAGGCAGATCCCTGTCCCACACAACCCCAAATCAATTACAAAGCCCAATTATAGGCTAAACACTCTAATACCCTGAGGATCATCTTACCAAAACGGTTAGAGATTAACGCAGGATTATGGGGGTCTGCAGAGCGCTGATTGGCCCAACCTGGCTGATCCCCCTTCACACCCAACCCTTCTCGTCCATATGCTTATCCAATTTTATCTTAAAGCTCCCTACAGTTTTAGATCCCACTATAGCACTTGGTAGTCCATTCCACCCATCTACAACTCTGTTACCAAACCAATATTTGCCTATATCTTTTCTGAAACGAAATTTATCTAATTTGAAACCATTGGTACGAGTTCTTTCGCTATCACTGAGCTTTAGTACATTTGTCATGTCCCCTTTGTTAATCCCACTAACCCACTTGAACACCTCTATCATATCCCCTCTAACTCTGCGTCTCTCTAACGAATGTAAACCTAATTTCTTCAACCTTTCTTCATACGGAAGATTTCTAATATTATGGATCATTTTTGTCATTCTACGCTGTACTCTCTCCAATGAATCTATGTCCATTCTGTAATAAGGACACCAAAATTGGACAGCATAATCCATATGGGGTCTCACTAATGACAAGTAAAGTTTTAAGATAACATCAGCAGTTCTGTTACTCACACTCCTAGAGATGAACCCGAGAATCCTGTTTGCCTTATTACGAACGCCTATACACTGTTTTCTAGGCTTCAAATCATTGCTAACAAACACACCTACTGTAGATCTTTCTCGCAGTCTGAATTTTCTAATTCTAAATTAGCTAGTTTATATTTAACATTTGTTTGCATCTTCCCTATCTTTAATACCTTGCATTTGTCAATGTTAAACTTCATCTGCCAATTTACTGACCATTCATGTAAGGTATCTAGATCCCTTTGGAGGCACTCTATATCGCTATCTGAATCAATTGATCTCCCCATTTTAGTATCGTCTGCGAATTTACTTATCCTACTAGTTATACCTAAATCTAGGTCATTTATGTATATAAGAAACAACAGGGGACCTAATACCGATCCCTGGGGGACACCACTTTTGACTGCTCCCCACTCTGACTTGGTACCATTTATGCTGACTCTCTGTTTCCTACCAATTAGCCATGACCTAATCCATCCCAACAACGCCCCACCTATTCCATGTGCCTCAACCTTTCTCATCAATCTCTCATGAGGGACTCTGTCGAAAGCTTTACTGAAATCTAAATATAATATCGTATGCCTTGTCATTATCTACTGCTTCATATACCTCTGAGAAAAAACTAAGCAAATTAGTAAGGCAAGAACGTCCCTGAGTGAATCCATGCTGAGAAGAATTGATTAAGTTAAATGTTTCTAAGTGGTTTCTCATTTTTCTAGCAATAATTGACTCTAGTAGCTTTCCTATGATTGAAGTGAGACTAATGGGACGGTAATTGGATGCTATTGATTTATCACCTTTTTTGAAAATCGGAACTACATTTGCAAGTTTCCAAGCTTCTGGAACTATACCTGTTTCTAATGAATTGTTAAAAAGAAATGTTAATGGGTAACTTAACTCATCTCTGCATTCTTTTAATACTCTGGCATATACCTCATCGGGGCCAGGCGATTTCTGAGGTTTCAGTCTGTCAATTTCCTTAAGCACATCATTTCTACTTATAGTAACCGTACTTAACCTATTTTCTATACTATCGCTATATACCTTACGGACTTCTGGAATCTGTGCCAAATTTTCATTAGTGAAAACGGATAGAAACTGACTATTTAATGTACCGCACATTTCTAAATCATTTTCTGTCATTTCTCCTATTTTATCTCTAACTTTATATTTATATAGCTGGTAAAAAGCCTTAGGGTTATTTTTTGAGTCATTGGCTATCCTGATTTCATAATTTCTTTTGTCTGTCCTTATACATTTTTTAACAGGCCATCTTTGTATTTTACCCCAAGCACTATACAGCGTGCTAAATATAGAGCATATGATTGGCCAGTATGAGCTAATTATATTTAATTTCTGGATTGGAATTAAGGGTGAAATTAAAAATGTATATATATTTCCTTCCTCTTCCCGAGAGCTATATGTAGGACAAACAATTTTCCTGATAACTTTCAATCGGCAACCATACAATCAATATATCGAGGCGGGTTGTTTTTTTCGATCTCTTTTTGCGTTGTATCGGCAGCTATTGACCGAAAGTAGATAATTGTACTTGTCTTTAAAACTGTTTACAGCTTATTATAAATTAGTTGTACTTTTTGACGCTTGTTTGACGTATCCCATTTGTCAGAATCAGATAAAATGCTGGGAGGGATCTGTGAATAATTTGGATTAAGATATTATCATCCTGTCATCCATTTAAACTCATCTTTCCACCTATGCGACTTCTTGCCTTTGTCTCTTATTTCCCTTGCCTCTCCATCCTTCCTCCATAACCCTTATTTTATTACATCTTACTAACGTGGTACCATCTCAGCAGGAGGCAGTGTGGCAAAGCGCATATTCAAATTTTCCAGCTGCGTGGCCGGTCCTGACCCCATGCTTCCCATGGGACACAGAACCCAAGCTAATTACACAAACCATAGATCGATTTATGCATATCAGTGACGCAAACACACACCAATGTTTGTTTAATTATGGCAGGCTAGTTCATTCTGTGCAATTTCTAGTACTGCCAAGTTAGAATCGGTTAGCTTGGGTTTGGTTCGGTTCAGAGTCAAAATGCCGTCATCCTCACCTTGTTCCAACTCTCCCGCGCTCTTCACCCACTTCTTGGCGTCCTGCTCTTCTATTTACCTCCCTGCTATCCTTTCTCGGCTCTTCCATTCACCAGTCATCTCCAAACGGCTTATTTCCATCTCAATACTTCCTGACTTCCTTTGTATGCTCTATTTTTCTTGTTCGTAACACTTCTCCCCATCTAACCTTAATCTATAGATCCACTTCTACTCCTCCCGTCCACATCCTCTTCCCTATCTACTCTCATAATATAGCTTATATTACTCTATCCATTTATTCCCACACGCCTATCCTTCCACTACCACTCTGTCCATCCACTCCTCCCAGCCTCCCCGTGACACACCGCCCACAGAGACACCTTCACGCCTCCTTATCCATCTTCCATGTCAACTATAGTGTCAACAACTTAACCCCCCTCCCCACACACACACTCTCTCTCTCTCTCTCTCTCTCTCTCTCTCTCTCTCTCACACATATTTGGTTTCGTAGACATTATGAATAGATTTTGGTATCCTCTTCAGGCTACCGAAATGGTGTCGCGGATATGATATTACCAACAGTTTAATGGGGGTAGTGGGCATCTGGGTCCTATTAAATCGTAATATTCAAGACTTTTGTATTTACTTTCTTCGCAGCATTAAATTTGACGTTGTGACATAATTATGAACTGTCAGGATACGTCAGGCTATTATGTCAAAAAATTACGACTAATTTATGTTCTAAACAGTTTCAAAGCCCCCCCGGAGTAGTATCAAAATACATCAACAACAATGTCTCTCTGCGAAAAATGTATGTTCTAATTTGCGAAGTGACCCACAAACCATGGACTCGACCAAGGCCAAAATGGTTATTGGACTCGATCAAGGATATTGGATTCGACCTCGATGCCTACTGTCAGAAATACCCCCCCCCCCCCACCATTCCTCTGCTATTTTCTGACACAGAACATACGAACATCAGAAAATGGGAATCTGCAGAAAGCCGATTGGCCCACAAAAGGCAGATCCCTCTCACACCCAACCCCAATTTCAAGGCCTAATTATAGCCACACACACACCTAATTATAGACACACACACGAATTTAGTTTATATCGTGGTTAGCTAGTTTTATATATATGTTTGTGTTGTAATGTTAAGTTGGGTTAGGTTATTTTAGGTCAGGTTCAGTTCGATGAGATAACGTCTGGGGGTGCATCTGTCACGACCACCTTCCTCATTCTCTTCTGCACTTTTCACCCACTACTTGCCCGCTTGCCCTTCTGTTTACCTCCCTATAGTATCCTTCTTCGGCTCTTCCATTGCCCTGTTACCCACCCTTTTGCCTTTATCTCCACGTCTTTCATTTTCATCTCACTGACCTCTCACCTCCTTTGCGTATTTCATGTTTTCATTCCCCCCACTTCTCATCGTCTCCCCACTCCGTTTATCCACTCTTATTTTCCTTATCTCGTTCTTATGCACTTTATCTTCCGTATCTAATCCCACTTTTGTATACATTATAATTTATTTTGTGTCCATTCATTTGTGAGCTCTCTATTGCTCAACTCCAAAATAATCTTGTTCCTCTTCATCTTTCCCATATTCTTACTCCCACCACTTGATACTTCTCATTCAATCACTTTCTATTTTCCATTCCTCTTCCCATCCACTTCCTCTTATTCCCCGTCTACTCATCCTCTTCCTCTTCCCCGTCTACTCACACTTTCCCTTTAGCATTCATTCCCACTATCCCTATCATTCAACCCCCATCACTTCATTCACTCCATTGTCATCCACTCATCATCTTCCTAATGACACCTTCCCTGTATATACCTACATACCTCCTCAACTTTATCCATCTCCCTCTCTCTCTCTCTCTCTCACACACACACACACACACACACTGTACCCCTTGAAGTTTATTATTGCAGGCTAGATAATGAACAACTCATGCCCTCTTCATATTATTAGGGCAACTAAAAGGGCATCACGTGTATATAATCAAAGAGTTTTACAAGGGTAGTGGGTATGGGACCTATTAAATGTTAATAAACCAAACCTTTTTATTTTGATTTCACGTTTTCCTTGTGCATATAATCTGACGTTTCTGACATATAAACTGTCAGGACACATCAAGCATACGCCATAAAAGTACAGCTAATTTACGCGGCAAACATTTTCAAAGACCCCCAGGAGAGGTGTCAAAATGCATCAACAACAATGTCTGGCCGCGTAAAATGTGTGTTCTAATTTACGAAGCGGCTCACAAATCAGGGCCTCTCCCGACTCCACGCCTCCCAATGAGCTAGATAGATTCCCCCTGTTCTCCCTCACTCATCACCCACTCCTTGCTCTCTTGCCCTTATATTTACCTCCCTAGTATCCTTTCTCGGCTCGTCCTTTCACCATTAACCCCCCCCCCCTCCCCTATTTGCCTCCCTATAGTATCCTTTATCGGCTCTTCCTTTCACCTATCACCCCCCACCCTCCTACCCTTTGCCCTCATCTCCTCTCGGCATATTATTATCCCATTGCCTTCTCCCGTACTTTCTCTTGTACCACTTCTTCCCTTCTACACCCACTCTATTTATCTATGTCTTCTATCCCCTGTTCTTGATACTCACTTTATCTTCCCTCTCTACTCACCCTTTTCTATCCACCAGCTCTGTCCATATATTCCCACTCTCCCTATTCTTCTCCATATCTACTCATTCACTCATATTTTTTCCCCTACACGGCCCATCCTTGAATTGTTCCCACCCAAAGGGACGCCTTCACTTATCCATATGTTAGAGACACGTAGAGCTACAGTAGAGGGGATGTGATAAAAGTGTTCATATAAGTAAATAGCGGGTATCACGCTAAGCAAAAACAAAAGACAGACAAAATCCAGTGGGGCATGAAAGATGTACCAAAGCTCAGTGATAGCGAAAGAACTCGAACAAGTTTCTAATAGAATAAATTTCGTTTCAGAAAAAACAAAAAATATAGGCAAGTACTGGTTTGGTAAAAGAATTATAGGTATGTGGAATAGGCTGTCGAGTAATAATAATAATAATAATAATAATAATTCTTTATTCCAGACACATAAGATAGATACAGTATAAATACAGTACGACCTAATGGTCCATATCACATACACTTCTCGTCAGAGCACAGATAATAATTATACACAAAGATATATTAATAAAGAAACAATAAAATAAAATATACAGTAGGCCTATTTACAGAATAGAGCACATATCACATTTTGTCACAATATAACAGATAGGCTAACTAAGGCTATTGCTCAATGTTGGTTAACACCTATTGCACAGATCATTGCTCATAGTTCAATTAGACCTATATATTACATTACATACTATGTGTGCAGCAGCTTCTGCCAGTGAGATATAATGCGGGATTCATAGATATGATCACTAGACCAAAGAGCTACAATCAGCGTGTTACTGGAGGATTGCAGTCGCTGCGAAAAGCTGTACACCAGTCTCCTGATGACAGCCCGACAGCACTGCACATCCAACAGTGTGCACACCATACTAGTGCTTTCATATTTAGAGAGACCAATGAACATCTTGAGTATATTATGATAGGATGTACACAGACCATTTATGGTGGCTCTCTTATACTTCCACCACAAATGGGCCGTGTACATAGAGGAACAATATGTCCGGAACAAAGTGACTTTAGTTTCCCAATTACACATGTGGAATTTTCTCAAGATGGTGTTACCATGTAAATATAGCTGTCTGCGCTGACGGCCGATATCTGCATCATCTGAGCAATCGTTTGAGATAATGTGTCCCAGTACTATAGTACTATAGCAAGATGAAGGACGATAAAGAGCTTCAAAATAGTTACAGTAGATAAGCATATGGACAAGGAAGGCCGGGTGTGAAAGGGATCTGCCTTGTGTGGGGCAATCGGTCTTCCATTTCCTTGTGTTCCTCTTGCCATTCATTCAATATTTTCCTCTTGTCATTCATTCAACCTCTTTCTATCATTCAGTCAACCTCTTGTCATTTTTCAACTTTCTCTTGTCATTCATTCAACCTCTTCCTCTTGTCATTCATTCAACCTCTTCTTGTCATTTATTCAACTTTCTCTTGTCATTCATTCAATCTCTTCCTCTTGTCATTCATTCAACCTCTTCCTCTTGTCATTCATTCAACCTCTTAATTTATTCAACTTTCTCTTGTCATTCATTCAACCGATTCCTCTTGCCATTCATTCAACCTCTTCCTCTTGCCATTCATTCAACCTCTTGCCATTCATTCAACCTCTTCCTCTTGTCATTCATTCAACCACTTCCTCTTGTCATTCATTCAACCTCTTGTCATTCATTCAACCTCTTCCTCTTGTCATTCATTCAACCACTTCCTCTTGTCATTCATTCAACCTCTTGTCACTCATTCAACCACTTCCTCTTGTCATTCATTCAACCTCTTGTCATTCATTCAACCTCTTCCTCTTGCCATTCATTCAACCTCTTGCCATTCATTCAACCTCTTCTTCTTGCCATTCATTCAACCTCTTCCTCTTGCCATTCATTCAACCTCTTCCTCTTGCCATTCATTCAACCTCTTCCTCTTGTCATTCATTCAACCTCTTGTCATTCATTCAACCTCTTCCTCTTGTCATTCATTCAACCTCTTCCTCTTGCCATTCATTCAACCTCTTCTTCTTGCCATTCATTCAACCTCTTCCTCTTGTCATTCATTCAACCTCTTTCCATTCATTCAACCTCTTCCTCTTTACAACTGTCCTAAAGCCATTTGCATGGTTCATCTTGCAGTTATTCATCTTTAATATTGTAACCGGTTAATAATATGTGTATCCCCCTTATTGATACTCTCCATCCACTTAATCGTCTCTAAATTATCTGCTGTACAAACATCGTCATTTTAAAGAATGTAAACAGGGTTTAGCCTCCATCCTCTTGGTTTCAGCTCACAAGCGTGACAACCAGTAAAATTCAAATCTTGTTCAGCTACCTGGCCTGACCTGACCCCCCCCTCCCCCCCCGCCTACCCCCAACCCAACACACACCAGTCTGGGTTTGAATCTAGACATTTATAATGTTGTAAATTTTGAATACGTTTAGTTTACGATAGGTTTGGAAGTAAAATGTTTGGAGTAAATGTCCTACGCTAAACATGTACTGTATACTGTAGACCACCTGCTTTCACCTTCCCCCATCATGAAGGTATTAGAGGTCCCCCCCCATCTTCCCCCCACTCTCCCCCCACTTGCTACCTTCTTGTCTTTCTCTTTACTTCCCTGCCATATCCTTCCTTATAGGCTCTTCCACTCATCGGTCACCCACCCCTTTGATTTCGTCCTCGCTCAGCTCATATTCATTTTTTTTTCTGTTTTTTTTTTTTTTTTTTACCCCATAATTTCTCCCTATCCACTCTCATCCATCTTCATTATTCACCCTTCTCATCCATTCCATCCACCTAATCCCTCCTGCTCTTCTCATCTATCTACACATAGATTTACGTACAAAAGAGACCTTCTCTACCTATTACCTGTTAATTACCTCCTGTGGTTACTTTCACCTCCCATGACACTAACCACTCAGGGGTAGGTCGTCTTTTGTCAACAACTTCACACACACACACACACATACGCACACACACACACACACACACACACACACACACACACACACACACACACACACACACACACACACACACACACAGGTCCCCAAGGATTAATAGTGTAGATAATAGATAATATGAATAGATTGTGTTCACCCCTTTTACTTCGGCCTACCACAAACGCAAAATATGATTTTTTTTTTTTGTATTAATACACCCCGTCAAACTCTATCAATCCGACCTACCTACATAGCTAATTACATATCTAAGCTAATTCTTTTCAACTAAGATATTCCATAATACTGTACTAACTGTGTCCTTGTATTTTCCCATATACCAAATTACGGCAGATATACACAAGGCAAATTTGGCAAATTTGATCCACATCTCTTTTTCTGGGAACATTCTGAGACTAATTTGATCCACATCTCTTTTTCTGGGAACATTCTGAGACTAATTTGATCCACATCTCTTTTTCTGGGAACATTCTGAGACTAATTTGCCCTGATAACTAATCATTAGTGAGACCCCATATGGATTATGCTGTCCAATTTTGGTGTCCTTATTACAGAATGGACATAGATTCATTGGAGAGAGTACAGCGTAGAATGACAAAAATGATCCATAATATTAGAAATCTTCCGTATGAAGAAAGGTTGAAGAAATTAGGTTTACATTCGTTAGAGAGACGCAGAGTTAGAGGGGATATGATAGAGGTGTTCAAGTGGGTTAGTGGGATTAACAAAGGGGACATGACAAATGTACTAAAGCTCAGTGATAGCGAAAGAACTCGTACCAATGGTTTCAAATTAGATAAATTTCGTTTCAGAAAAGATATAGGCAAATATTGGTTTGGTAACAGAGTTGTAGATGGGTGGAATGGACTACCAAGTGCTATAGTGGGATCTAAACCTGTAGGGAGCTTTAAGATAAAATTGGATAAGCATATGGACGAGAAGGGTTGGGTGTGAAGGGGGATCAGCCGGGTTGGGCCAATCAGCGCTCTGCAGACCCCCATAATCCTGCGTTAATCTCTAACCGTTTTGGTAGGATGATCCTCAGGGTATTAGAGTGTTGAGCCTATAATTGGGCTTTGTAATTGATTTGGGGTTGTGTGGGACAACCTTGCTTAGGCCAATCGGCTTTCTGCAGACTCCCATTTTCTTATGTTCTTATGTTCTTACAGAAATAGATTGTGTTCACCCCTTTTACTTCGCCCTACAGAAATATCGCCGCAGGAATATTATTTGGCAGTTTAAAGGGGTAATGGGTATCTGGCTACTATCAATATAAATGGTAATATTCCAGGATTTTATTTCAACTCCACGTTTTCTCTGCAGCGTTTATTTTGACGTGTCTGACATTAAAATTGCCAGGACACGTCAAACATACGCCATAAAAGTACAACTAATGAAGCGACAAATCTTTCAAAGACCCCCCCCCCCCCGGAGAAATGTCAAACTGCATCTACAACAATGTCTGGCCGAGTTTAATGTTTGTTCTAAATATCTAAATATACGAAGCGGCTTCCCATGGGATATAATTATTAAAGCCAGGGCCTTAGATATAGCCTCCCCCCCCCCCCACACACACTCTCTATTTTTACCTTTCCATTGTCAACCTCTCTTTCACATACACACACACACATACACACACACACACATCCTCTCTCTCTATCATCTACAGTTCTAAAATTTGGAGTGTGTTTGTGTGGGTGGAGGGGGGATCCTATGGCAAGACCTCTGTGTGTGTGTGTGTGTGTGTGTGTGTGTGTGTGTGTGTGTGTGACTGCAGGGGTTGACATGGACGCGGGGTATGGGCATGGTAGGGGTAGGGGTATCCTGGGGACATTGGTAGGGGATGCTATAAAAAGGGGTTCACTTAAGGGGGGGGTCACCTTCTTTTTATTATCTTTCTCTCCTCTTATCTCTTTCCCTGGCTTGTATCCGTTCGGCCCCATTCAGCCAACTGTTTTAAGACGTTTATCCCCATCCAGGTGTCGATTTTATCTTGTCATCCTGGCGAGCGAAAGCGAGCCGGCATTGTATGGAGAAATCCGGCTTTAATTTTTTCTATCTAAAAATGTACAAATTTAGCTTGCTGTCAAAACAAAAATATATATATGGAGGCTCGCTACCGCTCGCCAGGATGAAATCAACACCTGGATGGGGTAAACGTCTTAAAACAGTAGGCTGAATGGGGCCGAATGGATGCGAGCCAGAGAAAGAGAAAAGGAAAGAAAAAAAGCAGTGGAGGGTGGCATGGAAGAATTAAAGAGGGGTAGGGTAAACCAGACGTCAATGGCTAGAAAGGGAATGGATGGGGAAAAGGTGAAATATGGGGTTGGGTGTGAGAGCGATCTGCCGTGTTTGGGCAAATCGGCTTTCTGCAGACTCCCATTTTCTTATGTTCTTATGTTCTTATATGGGATGTAAGGAATCTAGTAGGTGGAAGTGGATTATTGGGCAGGGCAAATTAGTAGAGATGGGTGGATAGTTGGATTGTGTGGGATGTATGGATAGAGGGAGTGAGAATTGATGAAGAGAACGGATAAGGATACAAAAAGTGTGTAGGGAGAAATGGTGGGTACGAGAACAGTGGAGCGAGCAATAAGGGTAGAAAGGCAATTATAGGTCACCCCCTCCAACCCAAGAATTAGCAAAGTCTCTGAGTCTTTCTTCTACTCAACAAGTGAGCTCTGGAACTCTCTCCCTCAATCAATCTTTCCGTAATCCTATGACTTAAAAGATAAAAATTAAGTGAGCGGGGATAGAGTTGAAAATGGTGGGTGAAGGGAGGAAGGAAGAGCAGAGATCAAGATAGGGGGAGAGAGAGGTGTTTGTGGCAAGTGTAGGACACTTACCCCTCAAGGCATATTCCGAACGATTGAGGTGTGTGTGGGTGTGTGTGTGTGTGTGTGTGTGTGTGTTGACATGGAAGCTGGGTATGGATATCCCCCTGGCTGGCGTCGTAGGGTGACTGGTAATTAACTGGTAGGGCGTGAGAATATGGGGAAGTAGATGGGAACATTGTAGTGAAGGGAGTAGCTTGATGGGACGAGTGGAAACGGATAGGCGTGGAAAGTGGGAGTTGATTGAGAGATGGAAAGTGAATAGATGTGGAGAGTGGGAGTGCATAGATAGAGTGAGTGAGTGAGTACGGATGGGAAGAGTAACGGATAGGATTGGATAGGGAGGGATTATGAGTACGAACAAGAAAATGGAAGCAGTTTGTTATTCCCACCTCTACATTATGCCTCTCTTTTAGCCCCCCCCCAACCCCTCCCCCCCATTCGTATCTATCAATCTGCATTCATTCATCCTCTCACCTCCTAACATCCTATCCCCCTTGCTTCTATCCACCCTCTTCCATCCACACCTCCTAATATCCTATCTCTCTTCCTCCTATTCCACCACACTGCATTCATTCAGCCTCCCACCACCTAACATCCTATCCTCCTTCCTCCTACCCCTCCCCCCCCCATCCATCCTCTTTGCTTCACACCTCTTAACCTTAACATCCTATCCCCCTCCCATTCATATCCATCACACTGCATTCATTCATCCTCTCACCCCCTAACAGCCTATCCCCCTTCTTCCTCCTCTCCCCCTTCTCCCATCCTCTTCACTCCACACCTCCTTACATCCTATCCCCCCTCGTCCATCCTCTTCACTCCACACCTCCTTACATCCTATCCCCCTCGTCCATCCTCTTCACTCCACACCTCCTTACATCCTATCCCCCCTCGTCCATCCTCTTCACTCCACACCTCCTTACATCCTATCCCCCCTCGTCCATCCTCTTCACTCCACACCTCCTTACATCCTATCCCCCCTCGTCCATCCTCTTCACTCCACACCTCCTTACATCCTATCCCCCTCGTCCATCCTCTTCACTCCACAGCTCCTTACATCCTATCCCCCCTCGTCCATCCTCTTCACTCCACACCTCCTTACATCCTATCCCCCCTCGTCCATCCTCTTCACTCCACACCTCCTTACATCCTATCCCCCCTCGTCCATCCTCTTCGCTTCACACTAGCCCATCCCCAGTTCTGCAGTCCTGTCTATCCTAACTATCCTAACATGACATAAGAACATAACATGAGAAAATGGGAGTATGCAGAAAGCCGATTGGCCCACACAAGGCAGATCCCTCTCACACCCAACCCCAATTACAGCTCTTTTCAACTAAAATATCCAGTTGATTACGCAATCCATATCAGAGTCGCCTAATCTATATAATAAGCTGTGTAGCACTTGCTAGCTTATTTTCTAGTTGCTCTAAATCTGTCGTGAGAAAAAATATTTCCCGTGCCGGGAATCGAACCCGGGCCTCGCGGGTGAGAGCCGCGTATCCTAGCCACTAGACAACACGGGAGCTAATACTGACAGATATCGGAAGAGTGAGAATAGACGTGAAGCTAGTCACTAGTGCATTGTGCTATGTCCAACTGATTTAAATAGACCATGGATTTGGTTTTAGGCTACAGTACTTTAGCTATTGTCCTAATTTGAAGTATCCTAAATTGATTTAACCTCTTATCCTACTTTGAATTACCCTAACAATACATTAGCTATTGCCGTACGTAGAGCTATCCTAACTTGACTTTATCTATTACCTTACGTTGAACTGTCTTACATTGACTTTACCTATTGTCCTACTTTGAACTATCCTAACTTGACTGTACCTATTATCCCACTTTGAACTATCCTAACTTGACTGTACCTATTATCCCACTTTGAACTATCCTAACTTGACTGTACCTATTATCCTACTTTGAACTATCCTAACTTGACTGTACCTATTATCCCACTTTGAACTATCCTAACTTGACTGTACCTATTATCCCACTTTGAACTATCCTAACTTGACTGTACCTATTATCCCACTTTGAACTATCCTAACTTGACTGTACCTATTATCCCACTTTGAACTATCCTAACTTGACTGTACCTATTATCCCACTTTGAACTATCCTAACTTGACTGTACCTATTATCCCACTTTGAACTATCCTAACTTGACTGTACCTATTATCCTACTTTAGATTATATGCAGTTGTCCTACCCTGAGCCAGGTGTAAGGGCTAACCTATTTACCACAGTCTTATCTGCCCTCTTAATCTAAATAGATCTGACCTGACCTACCTGGTACGGTGTATATATAATTAGCCTACAGCTTAGGAACTGTGCACAGTCGCACCTGGTCTAAATACACAACTAACAACAAATGTATTAAGGGGAGGTATTTAGTTTGTTCCCTAGACCTCCATCAAGCTTAAAATTACACCCCCTTGAGTCCCTTTCAAGATAAATTTGTACATTTTTCGGTAGAAAAATGTCCCGGCCGAAGGCCGGTTCCTCTTAAATTACAGGCTCGCTATCGCTCGCCAGGATAAAATCGACACCTGAATTGCACGAAAGGTCTTAATATGGGGTGAAAGTTCTTAAAATCGCTAAACTAATGGGGCAAACGTTTTATAATATCAAAAGCAATGGGGCTAAACATTAGGGGGAAAGGGGTCAAGAAAACAATCCCTCAAGTGGAGATCCCCCCTTAATGAATTGTAAAATTGTCTACTGTATGTCACACTACATTATGCATTAGTTTCTATTTTGTATCTACTTTGAAAACACTAAACCCCAATTGTATATATATTTGTAAATACCATGTACGAAGAATAACCACGTCGGTGGAAATAAACTTTATTATTATTATTATTATTATTATTATTATTATTATTATTATAACTTTGAACTACTATAACTTGACTTTACTTATTGTACTATTTTGCACTATCCTAACATTACTCTAGCTATTGTCCTGTTTTGAACTAGCCTAACTTACTTTATTGTCCTACTTTGAACTATCCGAACTTGACTTTACCCACTGTCCTACTTTGAGCTTTTACTGGTCACTGGTAGCATCAAGACAAGGGATCAAGATAGGGGTTTTGTCTTTAGCCAATTTTCTCCGGATCAGCTTCCCTAATCCTGACTATAGGGTAGCACCTCCAAGGCGCTATTTTTCGGCGACTCTTGGATCGGCATCTATATTTTGGGTGGTATTTGGGAAGCTTTTCCTAATCGGTATTGGTTTAAGGGGAGATTTCCACTTGAGGGATTTTTTTCTGGACCCCTTTCTCTCTCATGTTTAGCCCCATTGCTTTTTAGATTTTAAGACGCTCGCCCCTTTCGTTTGGCGATTTTAAGAACTTTCGCCCCATTTCTGTCAATTTTAATAACTATCGTGCCATTTAGGTGTCGAATTTTTCCTGGCGAGCGATAGCGAGCCTGTAATTTGAGAGGAACCGGCCTTCGGCCGGGAAATTTTTATACCGAAAAATGTACAAATTTATCTTGAAAGGGGGTCTAGGGGGTGTCATTTTAAGCTTGATGGAGTTCTAGGGAAGAAACTAAATACCTCCCCTTAAATTCGGTTACTTTACTGGCGTTAGATTGACATAGTTGGTTGGTATCATTTTAAACTTGAACTCTGAAGTTTCTAAATTGGAGTTGCCGAGAAGAAATGCCAGAAAAAGCTTATCCCTCACTACCTTCATCTGATCTCTTCTTTCCTCCCATCTCCATTTATCTTCTAGCTATATTTAGACAATTTCATGCAGCTTTAGAAGGATCTGTGTTAGCTAGCAAGGTTAATTGAGAAAGCGTGTAGCCTTTAAATTGCTAGACATCTCTCCTAAGCTGAAATAATCGTCTTATAGTAGCCAGCAAAAAAGGGAAAGGGACGTCACCTGTACTGAAAGGGTTAATTCTTCATGGTATCTCTCTTCCCATCTTCTATTACCGTTTACGTCCTTGTTTAATTCATGTAGGCTTTATTATTAACTATTTATTACACGTCTAGTCTCTCAACAATTTACTGGTTATGTTTCTATTCTTGCTCACATTATTTTAACGATACACCTTTTATCATAATTATACAGCTTTAATTGTTTCTTAAATCTTTCTAATAATCTGTCAAATGTATTGGTGTATTTAATTAGCAATATTTTACTCTCTTGTAAATATAAAACTAATATGTTTTTCGTATTCATTATTATCTCTGGTGTGAGTTTCCTAGGTTCGAGTCCTTGGAGTACCATATGTATTCATTGCTTTCATTTGATTTCATTAATTAGGGTTATTTGTAAGTAAATTGGTGGGTTGGTGAAAACAAATATAAACAGTGACTTGAAGCTTTAATTTTCTCGTTAGTCTTTCACTTCAGCTCCTTAACTAAGAATTATTAATGCTTGGTATGTTGCATCCACCCTTTAGCGCCTTTTCCTGTTTATTTTGGCGGGAGTGACAGACGGGTGGGTGGGTGGGGGTGGCAGATGGCGGTTTTTGTGGTTGTGGTAGTAGTGGGTTGAGGTGGGGGTGGTAGTAAAGATGGTTGGGTGGTGGTGGTGGTGGTGGTGGGGAGGATGGTGATAGGGGGTAATAGATGGTGGCAGTGGTGGTGATGTAGATGGTTTCGAGTGTTCGTGGTGGTGGTGATCGTTTTGTTGGTGAGGTTTGGGGAGGGTCATGGAGGTGATGATGTGTTTTGGTGGTGGTGGTGGTGGCTAGTAATGGAGGATCGAGATGGTAACTATGGTAATGTTGGTGGTGAAGTCATTGGTATTATTGAAGGGGGTAGTATTCTGGATGGAGTGACAGGCGCGTGGATGGGTTATGGTGGTGGCAGATGGTGGTGATGGTGTTGTTTGTAATAGTGGTGCAGGGTAGGATGGTGTTTTGGGGCAGCAGATGGTGGTTGTAGTGGAGATTGTGTTTTTGTGGTGATGTTAGGGGTAGGGAGCAGATGGTGGTTGTAGTGGAGATGATACCATCATAACTTATCGAGGCAGGTAAAAAAGAAAATTAGGAAGGACAAAATAAACTACGAAATCGAGCTACCAAATGAATCCAAAAACAACCCTAAAGCATTTTATCAATTGTATAAATTTAAGGTAAAGGATACAGTAGGGCCCCTTAAGAATGATACAGTAGGGCCCCTTAAGAATGATACAGTAGGGCCCCTTAAGAATGATACAGTAGGGCCCCTTAAGAATGATACAGTAGGGCCCCTTAAGAATGATACAGTAGGGCCCCTTAAGAATGATACAGTAGGGCCCCTTAAGAATGATACAGTAGGGCCCCTTAAGAATGATACAGTAGGGCCCCTTAAGAATGATACAGTAGGGCCCCTTAAGAATGATACAGTAGGGCCCCTTAAGAATGATACAGTAGAGCCCCTTAAGAATGATACAGTAGGGCCCCTTAAGAATGATACAGTAGGGCCCCTTAAGAATGATACAGTAGGGCCCCTTAAGAATGATACAGTAGGGCTCCTTAAGAATGATACAGTAGGGCCCCTTAAGAATGATACAGTAGGGCCCCTTAAGAATGATACAGTAGGGCCCCTTAAGAATGATACAGTAGGGCCCCTTAAGAATGATACAGTAGGGCCCCTTAAGAATGATACAGTAGGGCCCCTTAAGAATGATACAGTAGGGCCTCTTAAGAATGATACAGTAGGGCCCCTTAAGAATGATACAGTAGGGCCCCTTAAGAATGATACAGTAGGGCCTCTTAAGAATGATACAGTAGGGCCCCTTAAGAATGATACAGTAGGGCCTCTTAAGAATGATACAGTAGGGCCTCTTAAGAATGATACAGTAGGGCCCCTTAAGAATGATACAGTAGGGCCCCTTAAGAATGATACAGTAGGGCCCCTTAAGAATGATACAGTAGGGCCCCTTAAGAATGATACAGTAGGGCCCCTTAAGAATGATACAGTAGGGCCTCTTAAGAATGTGATAGGTGAGATTACAGATGATGAATTGGAAATGTGCAATACTCTAAATAGTCATTTACTTTCTGTTTTTACAAACGAAAATTTAGATCAAGTTCCAGTAGTCAACCAAGTTTTTAACAGTAGTATAAACGAAATATTAAGCAAAGTTCAGGTCACTAGTGATGCAGTAATTAAGGAAATAGATAGACTAAAACCTCAGAAATCTCCAGGTCCATATGAGGTGTATGCTAGGGTATTAAAATAATGCAAGGACGAATTAAATTACCCATTAACTCAGCTATTTAATAATTCACTAGATTTAGGCTTAGTTCCTGATCCATGGAAGCTTGCAAATGTAATTCCGATATTTAAAAAAGGTGATAAGTCCATAGCATCAAATTACCGTCCCATTAGTCTCACGTCAATTATAGGCTAACCCTAAAAATATAAAGAATGACCTGATCGTACTGAAGGGGTTAACAGGTATATATCAACATATGTGTGGAAGTTATGATATGACAGACAGGCAGGTGTGTGTGTGTGTGTGGCTGACAGGTGTGGAGGGAGGTTATATAAAGTTGCATAAAAGGGGTTGGGGGGGGGGGGGATAGGGCTTTTTTCTGGCACCCTTTCGCCCTCATGTTTAGTCCCATTAGTTAATAGATTATAAGACGTTCGCCCCATTAGCTTGGCGATTTTAGACTTTTCGCCCCATTTCGTGGTCAATATTAAGGCCTTTCATACAATATAGGTGTCAACGATAGCAAGCCTGTAATTTAAGAACAATCGGCCTTCGGCCGGGACATTTTTCTATCGAAAAATGTACAAATTTATCTTGAAGGGGGGATATTGGGGGTGTTTCTCTAAGCTTGATGGAGGTCTAGGGAGGAAACTAAAACATATAAACAATTATAAATGAATAGACCCAATAATATACCCTACCCACCTTAAATTAAGTGTGCACAGTTCAGGTAAAGGTGACTGTAGGAAAGACCTGGGGTGAAGCAGGGATGGGAGGCGGGTGTGTACAGCGGGTTTATGAAGGTGTGTGTGGTTGTGTAAGATTGTGAAGTAAGCAGTTATGTGTGTATGTTGTTTTTATAATAAGGTGTGTAGAGTGTGTAATGATTTAGTGTGTGTGTGTGTTTATGGTATATTTGGACTTATGGTATGTTTATTGTGTATCAAGTGTATGTATTATGCGCACATCCATTCATGTATACAATTATTATAAACACACAAAAACACACAAACACACTTACACCTCCAATACGATACAGTTGTCCCCTTACTTTGACAGAACACATATCCTATTTACACATATCCCATTCACACACACACACACAAAATAATACACACACCTCCTCACCTTGACAATGTATATATTTGTACATAAGGCATTGTCCACCCCAGTCACCTCCTGCAGTCTGTCCCACCCTCTTCACTGACTTATCTTCTTCGTTTGTCTGTTAATGTCTTGTCTGTTCTTCCTCTTTACTGCCTACTATCGTCATTTGTCTGTTATGTTCTCTTGTCTGTTCTACCCTCTCGATTGTCCTACCCTCTTCACTGTCTTATCCTCCCTGTTTGTCTGTTCTTTCATCCTGTCTGCCCTTTCTCTCAACTGTCTATTCTCGTGCTTTGTCTGTTCTTTCTCTTCACTATCTTATTTATGTACAATAATAATATAACCATACTTATTATTTATTATAAAGCAATTTCATGCACATAACAATCCCGCTGGCACAAAGAAAAACGTGGGAGGTCCGCTAATTTTTATGAGTGGTTGTACAATAATTTGATAACTGAAAACTTCCGTACTTGCCCAGCTGCCTGTCTTCCTAGATACGGCATATTTGTTATCCTTACCTTGGTTTGGAACACACACACACACACACACTCTTTCTCTCTCTCTCTCTCTCTCTCTCTCTCCTTCATCTTTGCTATCCTTTCCTTCCACTTTCTCTTAGGGTTGCTATCTCTATTAGGATTAAGTCCTGGTCACCTCGTAGGGATCGTAAGATCTGTGTGACCAGTGTATCTATGTAAATCTATGTAAATCTATGTAAAAATCTCTCTTTCTCTCTATCTCTCTCTCACACACCCATTTACCTGTTCACGTATTTCCTCTTGGTTCCTACACCCACCCTTGCCTGACCCCTTCACCTCCTCCTTCTCTCTCTCTCTCTCTCTCTCTCTCTCTCTCTCTCTCTCTCTCTCTCTCTCTCTCTCACCCTATTTACCTGTTCACGTATTTCCTCTTGGTTCCTACACCCTTTCCTGACCCCTTCACCTCCTCCTTCTGTTCCTTCGTCTGCCTTCCTTCCTGCCTGACCATCTGCCGTGTTGCCTCAAGGTGCGTCTATCTGCTCGCTTCGTATGTTTCTCTCCTGCCTCTTAAAAAACGGTTATTCCTCATTCGTTACTTAATATAAAATATTCCCTATTTCTTTAGTACACAAATTGAACCACTAAGCAAACTATGGATATAAAGATTTTATTTATGTTTTTTATTTATTCATCTATTGATTATTGATTGATTTTTATTATTATTAAATACATATCTAGAGTTAGAATTACGGGGGTATACTTTTGTCCGTGATTGTACGTTACTGCTTAGTCTTTTACCTACTATTAGTCTACGATATAGCCTACCTCACCTGTTTTCTATCCTGTTTGGCGAAATTACTTACGTCTTGCCTATACTATCCAAGATACATAGACTATCATTCTCCCTGGACATCAGTATCGTCTGCTTGTCTCTATGCTTGTCATGTTATAGGAGAATTGTAACTTATTTGTTCGAGATTTGGTGACGATGACTCCTATATCTGTTTTCACTATCTCAGTTATTTATATAATTCATATCCTGCATTTTGAATGGATTTCCCAAATTTCACTAAACTGTATTTATCTACACTGAACTTCATCCGCCAATGTACTACCCATGCGTGTAGTGCATCTAGACATCTTTAGATTTAGTATTGTTTTGTGTTAGAACTAGCAATCTTCAACGATCCAGTAATGGCATACTAAATATTAACAAAGTGAATCTTCCACCATCCCTTTCCCCTTTGTTGCAATTAATACCGCAAGAAACTGAAGTATACTCTCTTTCTCTCTCTCTCTCTCTTCTACCTTCTGCTTTGTAGCGAATTCTATAATTGCATTAAGTCCGGACTGCCTAGTAGGGACCACAAGGTCTGTGCAGTCTGTGTATCTATGTAACTCTATGTAACTCTCTAAGATATCTGATGTACAACTATATGGTGTGAGGTAAAGTAACGACCATACCTTACTATCTTTATCACTTCCTCCCTCTGCTTTTATGCTGTGTCTTTTTCCTTCCTGTCTGTTACCTGCCTTCAAGGGGTGTCACACGGGTATTTTGGGAAGCAGATTACACCTGAGTCACCCATGCTGGTCGTAAAGGTATATTGTATTTTTTTGGGTCTCTTCTTGGACATGGTTTCACTGACAATGGTTAAAATATAAGGTGGAGTTTTATTTTATTTTATTTTTATTTTTTTGTAGCCCGTCTATATTTCACCTCCACCCTTCTCATAAGATCTTTATCATCCGAAGACGAAAAGCCTGGGGAGACTCGTATATTTCCCCCTCCACGTCCTTCGGCACATCACCAGTCAACGCCACTGATGTACACGACCAGACTACCCACATACACCTTTATCTCGACACCTCATCACAACATCAGACTCTCCTACTCATGATTAATGGTGTGTTGGTTAAATTTAAGAGAAACATATGTAAAATAGTGTTTCTGAAATGCATTTTCCTGAAGTAAAATGACAATGTTCAACACCTTTATCACTATAGGTAGCGCCAACGAACTTGACAATAATTTTGACCCCTTAACTTCTCATAACTCAAAAAGAATGAAAGCAATCGAGCTGACATTTCTACCATTTGTGAAGAGCCCACCAGGAAATAGGTGTGTATATTTAAAGCCAGTTTGCTCTAGGCCCCTTTGAGTTATGAGAAGTTAAGAGGTCAAGATTATTGTCAAGTTCGCTGGCGCTACCTATACAATCAGTCAATAAATGGGAGCACAGGTGTTGGCCCCCTCTC
Organism: Paralithodes platypus; assembly: GCA_032716605.1. Taxonomy (NCBI): domain Eukaryota; kingdom Metazoa; phylum Arthropoda; class Malacostraca; order Decapoda; family Lithodidae; genus Paralithodes; species Paralithodes platypus. The sequence continues at coordinate 56,706,934 of CM064495.1, forward strand.
ACCCTCGGAATCAACTCTCAGAGAAATTTGGCCCATTCCAAGTAGTTTTCGACATAAATGCTCGACTTTCTTCAGAGCCATAAGTCACGTGGCCTTCCCCGAGGTCTCCTCCTCCGCTTTGGATTGTCACCCACCAAAACCATCACATGAAGAGGATCAATTTCAGGGATGCCATATGTCCAAATTGTGGAAGCTGGTGCCCACGAACTATGCACCCAATTTGGCTCTGCACCCAATTTATCTTGAAACAGTTTCAGAGAGTAGATGCTGGTTTGATGTGTGGTCATACTGTAACTAACTGTACCTCATAATCCTACAAAGACAATTGGTACCAACGGAGTTGTTGTATCTCTCCAAACAATTATTGAGTGTCCATTCCTTGCAACCATATAACAAGGCAGGGAGTATCATTATTTTGAAGATCCACAAATTGGTGTTAGTGAGCTGGACTATAATTGGGCCTTATAATTAGGATTAGGTGTGGGAGGAATCTGCCTTCTGCAGACTCCCATTTTCTTATGTTCTTATGTTCTTATGTAAAGAATATTGTCCTTATGTTCCTCCTTGGCAGCTATTAACGGGGAAGTACTCGCTTTTTCTGGACCCCCTTCTCCCTCATGATTAGCATAATAGTTTTGAGGTTTTAAGACGTTTGTTCCGTTAGTTTGGCGATTTTGAGATTTTTCGTCTAATTTTGTTGTCAATATTAAGACCTTTCGTGCCCTTTAGGTGTCTATTTTTTCCTGGCGAGCGATAGCGAGCCTTTAATTTAAGAAGGAACCGACCTTAGGCCAGGAAATTTTTCTACCGAAAAATATACAACTTTATCTTGAAAAGGGGTCTAGGGGGTGTTTTTATAAGTTTGATGGAGGTCTATCAAGGAAACTCAACAATATAGTAATCAATAAATATATAGACCAAAAACCAAGCACCTACTCCCTTAACCACCAGTGACACATCTAAATGTGTAGACAAGGCCAGTCACTGATCAACTTGCAGAATATGTTGTTGTTGTGGTGTTGACTCCATGTTGTTGTTATTGTTGGTACGCTTCTTGCTTGTTTGTTTTGACCTTGTTAACCCGTTCAGTACCAGTGGCATCCTTTTATGTATACAATCTGGTAATGATTAGATGATGTTATTCAGGTTAGGAAGGACCTTTTAGCAATATTATGGCTTCAAACTATCTCAACTAATCCTTTTAACTACCACAGATCCTTCTTAAGGGGAGATTTCCACTTGAGGGATTATTTTGTTGACCCCTTTCTCCCTCATGTTTAGCCCCATTGCTTTTGATATTATAAAACGTTCGCCCCGTTAGTTTGGCGATGTTAAGAACTTTCACTCCATTTTAAGACCTTTCGTGCCATTCAGTGTCGATTTTATCCTGGTGAGCGATAGCGAGCCTGTAATTTAAGAGGAAACGGCCTTCGGCCGGGACATTTTTCTGCCGAAAAATGTACAAATTTATCTTGAAAGGGACTCAAGGGATGTAATTTTAAGCTTGATGGAGGTCTAGGGAACAAACTAAATACCTCCCCTTAAACTGCATACTATTATCTAAATATAGGTAGAATAAAACATAAAACACGTCTCTGGTACTGGAAGGGTTAATGTTGTTGTTATTAATGATTATGATGTTGTTGAAGCAGAATGTGTTGTGTTGACTTCATGTTGTTGTCACTGTTGTTATGCTGCTGTTTGTTTGTTTGTAGTGTCCTTGTTAATTTTGTTGTTAATGGTTATGGTATTGTTGTTGTTGTCGTTGTTGATGCAGAATGTGTTGTGTTGACTTCATGTTGTTGTCACTGTTGTTATACTGCTGTTTGTTTGTTTGTAGTGTCCTTGTTAATATTGTTGTTAACGGTTATGATATTGTTGTTGTTGTCGTTGTTGATGCAGAATGTGTTGTGTTGACTTCATGTTGTTGTCACTGTTGTTATGCTGCTGTTTGTTTGTTTGTAGTGTCCTTGTTAATATTGTTGTTAATGGTTATGGTATTGTTGTTGTTGTCGTTGTTGATGCAGAATGTGTTGTGTTGACTTCATGTTGTTGTCACTGTTGTTATACTGCTGTTTGTTTGTTTGTAGTGTCCTTGTTAATATTGTTGTTAATGGTTATGGTATTGTTGTTGTTGTCGTTGTTGATGCAGAATGTGTTGTGTTGACTTCATGTTGTTGTCACTGTTGTTATGCTGCTGTTTGTTTGTTTGTAGTGTCCTTGTTAATATTGTTGTTAATGGTTATGGTATTGTTGTTGTTGGCGTTGTTGATGCAGAATGTGTTGTGTTGACTTCATGCTGTTGTCACTGTTGTTATGCTGCTGTTTGTTTATTTGTAGTGTCCTTGTTAATATTGTTGTTGTCGTTGTTGATGCAGAATGTGTTGTGTTGACTTCATGTTGTTGTCACTGTTGTTATGCTGCTGTTTGTTTGTTTGTAGTGTCCTTGTATTGTTGTTGTCGTTGTTGATGCAGAATGTGTTGTGTTGACTTAATGTTGTTGTCACTGTTGTTATGCTGCTGTTTGTTTGTTTGTAGTGTCCTTGTTAATATTGTTGTTGTCGTTGTTGATGCAGAATGTGTTGTGTTGACTTCATGTTGTTGTCACTGTTGTTATGCTGCTGTTTGTTTGTTTGTAGTGTCCTTGTATTGTTGTTGTCGTTGTTAAAGCAGAATGTGTTGTGTTGACTTAATGTGGTTGTCGCTGCAGTTACGCTTGTTGTGTTTATTATGTCCTTGTTAATATATTGTTGTTCATAATACCAATTACGTTTATATTAATGATGGAGCTGGTTGCAGTAGTGGTAGCTTACGTTGTTTTCTGTAAACAATTGTGCTCTCTGTATTATGTTTATTATTGTTATAGTTAAGTAGAATAGGACATCAGAGGCTATCAGCCCTTCTGGATTATATAGCCAGCACACTGTAAGTCAAGAATAACGTCAGGACTGGAGCCCGTTTTCGAGAACTCCAATACTGTGATTGTTATAGCTGCTTTTTGTAATCCCTCCTGTACCGGCGACGTCTTTTTAATTATATTCTAGCTACGTTTAGACGATTTTGTGCAGCTTAAGAAGGATCTGTGGTAGTAAAAAGTGTTAGGCGAGATTGCTCGAAGCCTGTTTATTGCTGGAGACCCTGTTTAAACTGAATACAATCGTTTAACAGTAGCCAAAGTTAAAAGGATGTCACGTATACTGAATGGGTTGAAGTTAAGGGGGTGACCTACTTTTTACTCTTTCTTGGTTGTATCCATTCGGCCCCATTAAGACATTAAGACATTTATCACCATCCAGGTGTCGATTTTTTCTTGGCGAGTTATAACGAACCAAACAAAATTCTATAAATCCGGCTTCGCCGTAGACATTTATCTATCGAAAAATGTACAAATTTAGCCGGCTGTCTAACTCATTATCCAAAATATGGTGGCTAAGAGCCAGAACCTCATTGAATGTGAAGCATCTGTTGTGATCACTGCATGTTGTTGTCGTTCTTGGTATGTTGGTTGTTTACATTGTCCTTCTTAAAATGTTGTTGTTGTTGTTGTTAATTTCGTTATGTTGATTACATTATATAATAACTATTTTTTGGTTTTATTATTATTATTATTATTATTATTATTGTTAGTAGTAGTAGTAGTAGTAGTAGTAGTAGTAGTAGTAGTAGTAGTAGTAGTAGTAGTGCTGACCCCGGAATAGTAAGTAGCTGAATGACTACCAAGTCGGACGCTTTGATGACTGTTCTGACCTGGTTTAGGGTCCAAAGAGGGGATGCGCAGGCTGAGTGGTTTAAAAAAAAAAAAAAGTAGTAGTAGTAGTAGTAGTAATAGTAGTAGTAGTAGTAGTAGTAGTAGCAGTAGTATATTATTGTTTTGGTTGTTGTTAATGTATCAAGTGTCCGTGATCCTCTCATGAAGACACACCCATCCATCTTGGCTCGACTTGCAATAATTATTATAGGTTCTAGTGGTGTATTATTTTGGTGTGGTGGAGGTCAGTGGTTGGGTGCTGGCCAGTGTATATAACGTGTGTGTGTGTGTTTGTGTGTGTGTGTGTGTCTGTTTGTGTGTGAAAGAGATAGTGTGAGTGTGTGTTTGTGAGAGAGAGAGATAGTAAATGAGAATGAGTGTGTGTGTGAGAGAGAGAGTGTGTGTGTGTGAGAGAGAGATAGTGTGAGTGTGTGTTTGTGAGAGAGAGAGAGATAGTAAATGAGAATGAGTGTGTGTGAGAGAGAGAGAGAGTGTGTGTTGTGTGTGTGTATGCGAGAGAGATAGTAAATGAGAATGAGTGTGTGTGTGAGAGAGAAAGAGAGTGTGTGTGAGAGAGTGAGAGTGTGTGTTGTGTGTGAGAGAGAGAGAGAGAGAGAGAGAGAGAGAGACAGACAGACAGACAGACAGAGAGAGAGAGAGGAGGGAGGGGTACCAAGGCTAAGGGGGGGTAAAGCAGGGGAGGTGGGAGGGGAGTTGATAAAAAGCATACGAGTTATGTTCCTCCTGGCACGAACCCCTCTTGCCCTGCCCTGCCCTGCCATAGACAAATGTTCACCACGACGCCATATTGGGGCCTCTATACAGACACCAGAAATGTTCATGGCAGTCCTCGTCAGTAGTGATCTGAAGTAAATAAATCAATATATCAGTGGTTTAAGTAAGATAAATGTAGTTTGTTTTTATATATATTGATAAGCTTGAGTAACAGGACAGCAGCTGTTATCTTGAAACTTTACCTGGCATTAAGACGGTGTCACACGAGCGCTTTTTCCGTAAATTTTCCATGAGCAAGTTTTTTCTCGTATTATTTCAGGACATTTTCGCACGGGTACCGGCAAGTAGACTGAAGCTAGATTATGTTAGGCGGCTGAATTCTGATAAAGTGTAATTTTTGTAGCTTCCAGACCATAATTGCCCGTAAAAATTGCTCAAAAATGCGCTCGTGTGATACCGGCTTTAGAGAGGCTACGTGGATTATGTTGCTCAAATGTGGTGTCCACGTTACAGAATAGAAGCAGTACAAGCAAAAATGACAATAATATCCAACTTCTTCAAGTCAATTACAAAATCATCATCTGGAATAAGACCACCAAACTTCATCGAATTGAAAAATCTCTGTCTGGAGTGACAATTGTAACATTAACAACATATAAGAATACAGTATTCTGCAAAAGGTTGACTGGCACATGCAAATCATATCACTTATATTCCCAACTCATATCATATCATATCATATCATATCACTTGTATTCCCAACTCATATCATCTTAATAATTTTGCATTTTTGTTTACAATTTTCTAATACTCCTGAGCTCCTCACAGTATTGACATTCTATTTCACATACCTAAATACTGTATTCTCTGTATACATTTTGAAAGGGGAAACTTATCTAATTTAACACAATATGTATGGGTTCTATCGGAACAAGAAAGTAATTAAGTATCAATACTGCATGACTGGCCCTTCTGTTTACTTCCTTCTTCCATTTAACACCTTTTATTATAACCATTATAACTCTTGGTCTTTATAGTAAATGGTAACTGGGAATTATATACCTTTCTTCATATCAACTGTTAGACTCGCGCCCTTCCGTTGATTATCCCCCCCCCCCCCCCCTATTGCAAATGTACAAATAAGGTAATCGGAAAGACACTGCGAATTAGAATACCTGAAATCACTTAATCTAATCTTACCTAACCTTATCTGACCAAACCCAACTTAACTTAAGTTAACCTAATGTAAATTGTGAGCACTGGTTTTGTTTTATTCTTGTAAATGTTTAAAAAATGCGCAAACTATTCACAATTTATAATTTCATAGTTTTTATTTACCACTCAGTACAAGCCCCAAAGCTCTTGGAAACTTTGCTGCTGAAGGCCATGCTGTATTAATTATAAAATGTTTAAGGCAGTGTCATTTTTTCTGAGTAGCCCTTCAATAGCAGGCCACTAACCCCGGTCCTAATATTTAGAGTACCGGTTCGAGCCAGACACGAACACCAGATAGTTTTTACGGATTTGTTTTGACACATTTAAACAACATGGGGAACTCACTGCCACTCAAAACATTACTCTCTCTCATGCTTTTATTTGGGGTGTAAAGTTTTGACAATTCTAAATATTACATTCCTATTTTAGTATTTGTAGATACGTTTTTGTGTAATTAATTATCTATACCCTGTTCCAAATAAGTAAGCCACATTTTTTAACATTAACCTATATAGTAGAGCCATAGACGTCTTTTACTTAGATTT